>OZ057413.1:50991751-51469840 GCA_964056705.1 Troilus luridus
GACGTACAAGATCGACGCGGAGAAAAAGTCGCACTTCATCAAAAAGTACCTCGTATCCGCCGTTGCTTCCGGTTCGCTCGTCCAGACCAAAGGTAAAGGCGCTTCGGGCTCTTTTAAACTCGCCGGAGTAGGAGGTGAAGGCAAGAAAGTAGCGGCTACAAAGAAGGCACCAGCTAAGCCGTCCGTCGCTAGCAAATCCAAGGCGCCAAAGGCTAAACCTGCGGTGACGAAAAAGGCAGCAGCTGCACCTAAGGCTAAGAAGACCAAGAAGCCTCCAACCGCCGCCAAGACTCCTAAGCCCAAGGTGGCCAAAGCGAAACCCGCCACGACACCAAAGGCGAAGAAGGCCCCAGCGAAAAAGGCACCTGCCAAGAAGCCAGCGGCCAAGAAGGCTTCACCGAAGAAGAAGTAGGTCGTTTTCCCTAACCGCTGCCTCCTCAAGGAGGGGTGATTTTAAACGGCTCTTTTCAGAGCCACTAAAAATACGTACACATACTTTCTACGGAGCTTGCTAACTATTGCCCTTTGAGTGTTCTCAATAGAAATCATTGTAACGTAATTTCACCACGGGTATAAACATGTACGAGTAAATCTCACTTTTTATTTTATTTTATTTTATGGATTACAATATTACATGATTGTCTCATTAGCTCTCCGTAATTCGTGAGTGTATAAGATCTAAGATGGATGGCGGCAATACAAACAAAAATATGGCGGTCATAAACAATGTGTCGGCGACCATTCATCTCAATTCTAGGTGTAATAAAATATGGCCCTACTAGGGAAATCCCCGACTGCCTAGGCGACCTTTTGGCGGATCAAGCCATATACCAAACGTTTACGACTAGAATTTTCCATTCTACACGTTGTATTTACTAGGGAAATCCGTACTAACTTGGCGACAGTTTTCCCTTTTCTGCGGATTAAGCCCTAAGCAAAACATTCCAGAGTTTCTGTAAATAGTGTAATTTATATTCCCTTACCAATTCCTTATTTGCCTCATTACTTACAATAAATAATATTAAAAATCTTCTGACATAAAGTGATTCCGATGAATGGAGTAAGGGAATTGTCCGGTAGGTAGCAGTCTGAGGTAAATACACATTATGGGGTGGGGAGCAGCGGCGAAAAGTGATTGGTCCGCGCAAAGCTGCAAATGGGTATATACGAAGCGGTGATGGAAACGCGGAACATATATTTCTCGTCAACGACAGAGAACACATAGAGCAGAAGAATGTCCGGACGTGGTAAAGGTGGTAAAGCCAAGGGAAAGGCAAAGACCCGATCATCTAGGGCAGGGCTCCAGTTCCCCGTGGGTCGTATCCATCGTCTTCTCAGGAAAGGCAACTACGCCGAGAGAGTGGGAGCAGGAGCTCCGGTATACCTCGCAGCAGTCATGGAGTACCTGGCTGCAGAAGTTCTCGAGTTGGCCGGCAACGCTGCTCGTGATAACAAGAAAACCAGGATCATTCCGCGTCACCTCCAGCTCGCCATTAGGAACGACGAGGAGTTGAACAAGCTGCTGTCGGGAGTCACCATCGCTCAAGGCGGAGTACTTCCCAACATCCAGGCCGTTCTACTGCCGAAGAAGACAGAGAAGAGCTCTTAAGCCTAAAAGACGGCGAGCTCCTCGACCTTCTCTTTTCAACGGCCCTTTTCAGGGCCACAAATTGGATGAAGTACTTTCAACCGCAATACTTAATACAAACTAAGAATGTTAAGTCAGAGGAAACGATAGAATTAATAATTCACATGATAGGTTTGACTATCCGGTTGGGTAAAGTTACGGGATCGAGTACATATAATATACAATGATAACAATAATTGTTCCGTAGGCAGGCAAGCATCATAATAATGATTTAAGGCAAAAGAGCAATGCATTCGTCACTTGCACAGTAGTAACGAAAGCGGTTAATAGAACCGAGCAAATTAACACTAAAAGTCGTTATCAAACATAGTGAAATGTATTGCTTTTTAATTTCAGAATGGATAGATAAACGAAATTAGGGTTTATACAAACGAACAAAACAAAACAAAAAAAAAAAAAAAAAAAAAAAGGAGCTCTATATTTTTATTCCCCCTAATAAAAACAAGACAGACACACACGCTCGCTCGCACACACACCAAACCTATCAAATTGAATGAGTCGCGTAAACGGTCCACCAGAGGGCATACCAACCGCTCGTGTTTGGACCAATCGGAAGGAAAGAGCTACCTATATAAACAAGGAGCAATAAATGGCTCGCAAGCAGTCGAATATCGTTCTCTGACCTGCAAAGATGACTGGACGTGGCAAGGGTGGAAAGGGTCTGGGGAAAGGAGGAGCCAAGAGGCATAGAAAAGTACTCCGAGATAACATCCAAGGTATCACCAAACCCGCCATCAGGAGATTGGCCAGGCGAGGAGGTGTGAAGCGTATTTCGGGTCTCATTTACGAGGAGACCAGAGGTGTGTTGAAGGTGTTCTTGGAAAACGTTATCCGTGATGCAGTCACCTACACCGAACACGCCAAGAGGAAGACCGTCACCGCCATGGATGTCGTCTACGCTCTCAAGAGGCAGGGCCGTACTCTGTACGGTTTCGGCGGTTAAGTTCGACGTCGTGTGTACCTGGCGACCGGGGGAAAGTTTCAACGGCCCTTTTCAGGGCCACCAAGAATTATTAGGCAGACTTTCTTAATTAAGTAAATCACTACTCACTGTGTTAAAGATTACTTTAAAAATAAAATAATTGTCGCAATGTTGATAGAGTCATTGCTCGATCATCGATGTATAGATAGTTGTTTTTGCAAATCTATTTATATTTATTTGTCTACTACACCCACGGACGAACAACTTCAATATATCCAATCACTTGGTCGATAATGGTATTTATTGAAGTTTATTAAACGAGATAGATGTGTTAATATTCACGATTTAAGTTAAGTTAATGTAGGCCAATTAACGGAATTTGGCTTAGTATAAAGGGATGAGAAAACTCTTGCAGATGTAAAGGACCCGAATTAAATGTAATATCGCCGACAAACGGTATGGAGGGAGTTTTAAGAGATCCCCCTATCAATTATTTGACGTGGCGATTATTAATTTACTATTAACATGTATGAACGGAACGGAGGGGAGGGGGGGGGGGGAATGGTATGTCTCATAATTTACGGACGTCCAAAAAACTAGGTATCTATCTGATAAAAACTTAGCACAGGGTAAAACAAAAACAGACAACAAAGTCGCCAATGATGATTGGCGGGTGGAACCCCCCACCCTTCCAGTTCCACCTATATATGGACGGGGGTACGCAAATCGGAAATTATTTCTGTAAGATGGCTCGTACCAAGCAGACCGCTAGGAAATCGACAGGAGGCAAGGCTCCGAGGAAGCAGCTGGCTACCAAAGCCGCCAGGAAGAGTGCTCCGGCCACCGGTGGTGTAAAGAAACCTCACAGGTATAGGCCCGGAACAGTAGCACTCAGAGAAATCAGGAGATACCAGAAAAGTACCGAGTTGCTTATTAGGAAACTCCCGTTCCAGAGGTTGGTGAGGGAGATCGCTCAGGACTTCAAGACCGACCTGAGATTCCAGAGCTCCGCCGTCATGGCCCTCCAGGAGGCCAGCGAAGCCTATCTCGTAGGTCTCTTCGAGGATACCAACTTGTGCGCAATCCACGCCAAGAGGGTGACCATCATGCCCAAGGATATCCAGCTTGCTCGCCGTATCCGCGGAGAACGAGCCTAAGAGGTCCGTCCGCACCCTGCCGCACTTTCAACGGCCCTTTTCAGGGCCACCAAACTAGACGTAAGCCTTTCTATCAGAATGTGACCACTCGTTGGGTATGAATAAACAATTATCATCATATTTCTTGACTGTATGAATAGAGGAAACATTTGCTTTAAACAGATACAGCTATACGGTCTTATAACATTTGCATTGCCCAAAGAATTTATCCTCGATACGTTGAAAAAGAAAATATATAATTGATCTATTGAACTATATATGAAGTTATTAGAAACGTTCGAAAACTACAGAATGCACGGACCGGTGTGATCAATTAGGAAAGTCACCCCCTTTTAGTGTAACAATTTAAAAAAACGTTAAAATACATATATATAAATACACATACATTTCCTTCATTATTTTTTTTTTTTTTTTTCTGATCGGGGGAAATGAAATTCTGAAAGCCACGCACTCTGGAAGGGTATTCGCGCACTTTGGTCAAGTTACCAATACAACCGCGAGACGGCGCTGCTTGCTTCGCCACGATTGGGCCGCTTGGCTGACAACGAATCGCATATATAATGACCCACCAGAGAGATTTCCAACACTTCGGTTTCAGCTGACATACAGTCAACATGCCACCAAAGGCGAGCGGTAAAGCCATGAAGAAGGCCGGGAAGGCTCAGAAGAATATCTCCAAATCCGACAAGAAGAAGAAGCGGAGGAGGAAGGAGAGCTATGCTATCTACATCTACAAGGTGCTGAAGCAGGTCCACCCGGATACTGGAGTCTCATCAAAGGCGATGAGCATTATGAACAGTTTCGTCAACGATATCTTCGAACGTATCGCTGCCGAAGCTTCACGCCTCTCCCACTACAACAAGAGGTCGACCATCACGAGCAGGGAAATCCAGACCGCGGTGAGGCTCCTACTTCCCGGCGAATTGGCCAAGCACGCTGTCAGCGAAGGTACAAAGGCCGTTACCAAGTACACTAGCTCTAAGTAACGAGTTAATCGTTCCTAGGCTGATTTCAACGGCCCTTTTCAGGGCCACCAATAGTATTTCTAGCACGCTTTCTATTTTAATGTGAAATGTACGCCGTATCACGTATTTTTTGTTAGTGTAAGTGTTTCCTATTGATTGATTAGTAAGCCTCGGTTAGTTAACGCGCGCAATGTTAGAAAAAATACTCGGACAATAATACTATTTATATACATACACAACCCATATTTAAAATTTCAGGAAGAGTCTGTCTATATCTTATCATATCCAATCCACTTGTCGGAAGCGAGGTGTAAGCTCACAACATATATATATATATATATATATATATATATACATATCATCCATCTACGTTCCAAATATCCCTATTTACCACCATCTCGCCATACTTGTCTCAGACCATGAACCTACACCATTACATTTACGTATATGTGGACACTCCTACTAATACAAATAACCCCTTGCTCCCAGTGGATTGTTAATTTTCCAACATCCACTTTGAGTTGTTCCTTTAATTAGCGCTCGTTAATATTGTTTAATGCAACAAATCTTAATACGAAAGGAGATATTAATTGATTGAGTCTATAAGATCTAAGATGGCGGAAATAAACAGAATAATCTCTATAAACAAAAATATGGCGGTCGACAAGAAAGAGGCGGCGTCCTTTGATGTCCATTCCAGGTACGCATCATAAACTATGCTCGGGAAATCCCTAATTCCCAGGCGACCCTTTAAAGATATAACACGCTTTTTGTTCTATTCTAATGTGAAATGTAGGCCGTACCATGTATCGATCGGATTTTTTTTTTTTTCTTGTTGTAAATATTCAATAGTGAGTAGTTATCACACTTAATGTTAGCAAAAATTAAAAAGAGACTCAATAATGCTATTAACTCCTATAAACTGAATTAGCCTGTAAAGTATACTATGAGCCGTGGTGAGGTGCAGCTCCCGTCTGCGATCCCCTAAACGGATTTGTAAAATATTAAATAAGAGTAGTTTAGGCGCAACGGTTCCATCAAAAAGGTGAAAAATAAATTGTAAGTTAAAAGTTAAGACTTAAATGGACGGCGACCTTTGATATCCATTCCAGTTATGATAAAGTATGGCCCTCCTGGGGAAATCCCTAATACCTGGGGGACCCTTTTCCCTTTACTTCAGATTAAGCCATAAACGTCCATAGTGTAATTTATGTTCCTTTATTAGTCCTTCTAACCGTATATGAAGTCCAGCAATGTTACTTTCTTAAACTATCCTCATCTCTGTTTCGCCCACGATAGAGGCATGAAACGAGGGCCGAAACGTTGGGCGATTAAAATGAAACGATCTAATATTTGTATTTAGTGTAGCTTTTGAACTATTATTAATATTTATTACATACAAATGGGAAATAGCTCGATGAAATACCGACTTTGATGGGAATGAAAAATCGTATATCACCATACGGCGAATGCTTTGATATTTTCGCATTATATCAAATATATATGTATGTATATATATATATATATATATATATATATATATATATATATATTTTTTTTTTTTTTTTTTTTTTAACGTATATTTTCTTATGCTTAATAAAATTTTTCAGAAATTGGGATGTTTCAACTGTGATTATTCTTTATAAATAGAAAAATATATATCGAATGCAGAATGCTTTTCCTTATTAATTTCAAAATGAACAGCATCATGTAAGTTTATTTAATAATAGTATTATAAAGAACAGTACCGGTTCTATTAAGAAAGAAAAGGGTTTCAGGAATATTACTACATATTACCTGGTATTATTTCGTTAATCCACACATACAGTTTGTGATTGGCCGCCATTGTGAACACATCTTAGCGTCCTTTTCCACGTGGCTTCAATTTGTTTACTTCCGGTTTTTACGGACATCATCAAAATGTAAGTTTTTTATTACTTTTATTACTGCGTTACTATATATTGTTTTATTAATCAATTTAATTAATGAAATAGTTTATTTATCTTTTGTATAACACGAAGTTTACAATGACGGACTCGTACATCCACATGGAAATTACACCTTCCACTTCACAAAACATCGTACAGAGACCGCAAATTAAGTCACAAAGACTTAAACGTCAACTGATTAACAATACTGACGACGAAGGCTTTACATTAGTACAAGCCAAAAAACCAATGTCTTTTGTACCAAGACCAAACATCACAAATAATACACCCGTAAATTACATTGATAAAAAAAAAAAATTCTGATGTATTGAATTCTTTATCTGGTAATATTTTAGGGGCCGGAAGGGCAAAGTTGAGATTAAAAATAGGAAAGATTCAACAAGTTATGGAATTTCATGTTATAGACAGTCATACATTTAAATATAAAATTTTACTAGGATTAGATGCTATACGAACTTTTAAGCTAATCCAAGATGAAAATTTGAATAATATAGAAAGAGTACAAAGGAGTAATAGTTTAAATAAAATTGATAAACAAAGAAATGATGATGCAGTTAGATGGGCTATGGATATGGTACCTAAAGAGAGTTCTGCATTAGTTAAAATAAAGAGAAACGACATTATTAAGAATTTTGTATGTGTGTATACATACATACATACATACATACATACATACATACATACATACATACATACATACATACATACATACATACATACATACATACATACATACATACATACATACATACATACATACATACATACATACATACATACATACATACATACATACATACATACATACATACATACATACATACATACATACATACATACATACATACATACATACATACATACATACATACATACATACATACATACATACATACATACATACATATATATATATATATATATATATATATATATATATATATGCGACGGGATAACGGCCAGATTATAAAATAGGACAAAAAAAAAAGAAAGAAAGAAAGAAGTTTATGTAGAACGATTCACAAACAAACAGTTGAAAGATCAAAGCAGGAAACAGGCTTAGTTTTGTTTTTGTTTTTTTTTTTCCTTTTAAATTTTGATGTTATTTATTTTTCCTTTTATGGGTCTCATTAGGGTCATACATACAACATTTTGACGAACCATTACCGAAGATCCGCTGCCGGACTGGCGGAGACAGTACACAGTGCGCCCATGCCTTTTCTACATGTTATTAACGAGTTGCCATTAGCAAAGCTCATAGGAAACCGGTCCTTTATTTAATACGAGATGATCGATCAAAGCCCCCTTATTGCAAAGGAAAGATGATCCAGCAGTTTAATAATATTTTAGAGAACCAGTCGGTAAAGATGACATAGGACAGCATCGGATGAGTGCTAACAACCCCAGAATGAATCCGTTTCCGCAGGGAATGAAAGCTGTGAAACAATCCAAAGCCCGTGAATTCTGAAAGGTTAATGGTTCCAAAAGAGTGAGGTTTTGTTAAAACATCTCGAGCACGAGGCAGAAGTAATTTAAAAATGACTATTTTGAGAAGAGTTGGAGAGAAGACGGTCGGTCTCTGAGATTCAGCGGTCGTTTAAGACTAGGGCCGAGTTTTTTGAGAACGCCTGGCCACACGTGTGTGAGGAGGAAAGTAAGGAGAGAGGGCACCGAAAATCGTACGTCGTTAAACGGGTCTACGGAAAAGCAGAGGGGAGTTTACAGATACAAATTGAACACAAAACAATCCAAGGGAGAAATAATTCTGGGAATAAGAAGTACGGTGTCTCCGTTACGGTCCGTCCTGCTTTACAAAAGCGAAACGAAACAAACCGCTTCAAAGGTACACTAGCGAACCTATAGTGAAAATGACTGAAACTGCAACAGAAGCCGCTGCTCCAACAACCCCGGCGACGCCCAAGGCGAAGAAGGGTAAGGCCGCTGCCACTGCCGGCGCCAAGAAACCCAAGACTGCGCCTTCTCATCCACCCGTTTCTCAGATGGTGACAGCTGCGATCAAGTCCCTCAAAGAGAGAGGTGGTTCATCTACCCAGGCTATCAAGAAATATATCAGCTCGACGTACAAGATCGACGCGGAGAAAAAGTCGCACTTCATCAAAAAGTACCTCGTATCCGCCGTTGCTTCCGGTTCGCTCGTCCAGACCAAAGGTAAAGGCGCTTCGGGCTCTTTTAAACTCGCCGGAGTAGGAGGTGAAGGCAAGAAAGTAGCGGCTACAAAGAAGGCACCAGCTAAGCCGTCCGTCGCTAGCAAATCCAAGGCGCCAAAGGCTAAACCTGCGGTGACGAAAAAGGCAGCAGCTGCACCTAAGGCTAAGAAGACCAAGAAGCCTCCAACCGCCGCCAAGACTCCTAAGCCCAAGGTGGCCAAAGCGAAACCCGCCACGACACCAAAGGCGAAGAAGGCCCCAGCGAAAAAGGCACCTGCCAAGAAGCCAGCGGCCAAGAAGGCTTCACCGAAGAAGAAGTAGGTCGTTTTCCCTAACCGCTGCCTCCTCAAGGAGGGGTGATTTTAAACGGCTCTTTTCAGAGCCACTAAAAATACGTACACATACTTTCTACGGAGCTTGCTAACTATTGCCCTTTGAGTGTTCTCAATAGAAATCATTGTAACGTAATTTCACCACGGGTATAAACATGTACGAGTAAATCTCACTTTTTATTTTATTTTATTTTATGGATTACAATATTACATGATTGTCTCATTAGCTCTCCGTAATTCGTGAGTGTATAAGATCTAAGATGGATGGCGGCAATACAAACAAAAATATGGCGGTCATAAACAATGTGTCGGCGACCATTCATCTCAATTCTAGGTGTAATAAAATATGGCCCTACTAGGGAAATCCCCGACTGCCTAGGCGACCTTTTGGCGGATCAAGCCATATACCAAACGTTTACGACTAGAATTTTCCATTCTACACGTTGTATTTACTAGGGAAATCCGTACTAACTTGGCGACAGTTTTCCCTTTTCTGCGGATTAAGCCCTAAGCAAAACATTCCAGAGTTTCTGTAAATAGTGTAATTTATATTCCCTTACCAATTCCTTATTTGCCTCATTACTTACAATAAATAATATTAAAAATCTTCTGACATAAAGTGATTCCGATGAATGGAGTAAGGGAATTGTCCGGTAGGTAGCAGTCTGAGGTAAATACACATTATGGGGTGGGGAGCAGCGGCGAAAAGTGATTGGTCCGCGCAAAGCTGCAAATGGGTATATACGAAGCGGTGATGGAAACGCGGAACATATATTTCTCGTCAACGACAGAGAACACATAGAGCAGAAGAATGTCCGGACGTGGTAAAGGTGGTAAAGCCAAGGGAAAGGCAAAGACCCGATCATCTAGGGCAGGGCTCCAGTTCCCCGTGGGTCGTATCCATCGTCTTCTCAGGAAAGGCAACTACGCCGAGAGAGTGGGAGCAGGAGCTCCGGTATACCTCGCAGCAGTCATGGAGTACCTGGCTGCAGAAGTTCTCGAGTTGGCCGGCAACGCTGCTCGTGATAACAAGAAAACCAGGATCATTCCGCGTCACCTCCAGCTCGCCATTAGGAACGACGAGGAGTTGAACAAGCTGCTGTCGGGAGTCACCATCGCTCAAGGCGGAGTACTTCCCAACATCCAGGCCGTTCTACTGCCGAAGAAGACAGAGAAGAGCTCTTAAGCCTAAAAGACGGCGAGCTCCTCGACCTTCTCTTTTCAACGGCCCTTTTCAGGGCCACAAATTGGATGAAGTACTTTCAACCGCAATACTTAATACAAACTAAGAATGTTAAGTCAGAGGAAACGATAGAATTAATAATTCACATGATAGGTTTGACTATCCGGTTGGGTAAAGTTACGGGATCGAGTACATATAATATACAATGATAACAATAATTGTTCCGTAGGCAGGCAAGCATCATAATAATGATTTAAGGCAAAAGAGCAATGCATTCGTCACTTGCACAGTAGTAACGAAAGCGGTTAATAGAACCGAGCAAATTAACACTAAAAGTCGTTATCAAACATAGTGAAATGTATTGCTTTTTAATTTCAGAATGGATAGATAAACGAAATTAGGGTTTATACAAACGAACAAAACAAAACAAAAAAAAAAAAAAAAAAAAAAAGGAGCTCTATATTTTTATTCCCCCTAATAAAAACAAGACAGACACACACGCTCGCTCGCACACACACCAAACCTATCAAATTGAATGAGTCGCGTAAACGGTCCACCAGAGGGCATACCAACCGCTCGTGTTTGGACCAATCGGAAGGAAAGAGCTACCTATATAAACAAGGAGCAATAAATGGCTCGCAAGCAGTCGAATATCGTTCTCTGACCTGCAAAGATGACTGGACGTGGCAAGGGTGGAAAGGGTCTGGGGAAAGGAGGAGCCAAGAGGCATAGAAAAGTACTCCGAGATAACATCCAAGGTATCACCAAACCCGCCATCAGGAGATTGGCCAGGCGAGGAGGTGTGAAGCGTATTTCGGGTCTCATTTACGAGGAGACCAGAGGTGTGTTGAAGGTGTTCTTGGAAAACGTTATCCGTGATGCAGTCACCTACACCGAACACGCCAAGAGGAAGACCGTCACCGCCATGGATGTCGTCTACGCTCTCAAGAGGCAGGGCCGTACTCTGTACGGTTTCGGCGGTTAAGTTCGACGTCGTGTGTACCTGGCGACCGGGGGAAAGTTTCAACGGCCCTTTTCAGGGCCACCAAGAATTATTAGGCAGACTTTCTTAATTAAGTAAATCACTACTCACTGTGTTAAAGATTACTTTAAAAATAAAATAATTGTCGCAATGTTGATAGAGTCATTGCTCGATCATCGATGTATAGATAGTTGTTTTTGCAAATCTATTTATATTTATTTGTCTACTACACCCACGGACGAACAACTTCAATATATCCAATCACTTGGTCGATAATGGTATTTATTGAAGTTTATTAAACGAGATAGATGTGTTAATATTCACGATTTAAGTTAAGTTAATGTAGGCCAATTAACGGAATTTGGCTTAGTATAAAGGGATGAGAAAACTCTTGCAGATGTAAAGGACCCGAATTAAATGTAATATCGCCGACAAACGGTATGGAGGGAGTTTTAAGAGATCCCCCTATCAATTATTTGACGTGGCGATTATTAATTTACTATTAACATGTATGAACGGAACGGAGGGGAGGGGGGGGGGGGAATGGTATGTCTCATAATTTACGGACGTCCAAAAAACTAGGTATCTATCTGATAAAAACTTAGCACAGGGTAAAACAAAAACAGACAACAAAGTCGCCAATGATGATTGGCGGGTGGAACCCCCCACCCTTCCAGTTCCACCTATATATGGACGGGGGTACGCAAATCGGAAATTATTTCTGTAAGATGGCTCGTACCAAGCAGACCGCTAGGAAATCGACAGGAGGCAAGGCTCCGAGGAAGCAGCTGGCTACCAAAGCCGCCAGGAAGAGTGCTCCGGCCACCGGTGGTGTAAAGAAACCTCACAGGTATAGGCCCGGAACAGTAGCACTCAGAGAAATCAGGAGATACCAGAAAAGTACCGAGTTGCTTATTAGGAAACTCCCGTTCCAGAGGTTGGTGAGGGAGATCGCTCAGGACTTCAAGACCGACCTGAGATTCCAGAGCTCCGCCGTCATGGCCCTCCAGGAGGCCAGCGAAGCCTATCTCGTAGGTCTCTTCGAGGATACCAACTTGTGCGCAATCCACGCCAAGAGGGTGACCATCATGCCCAAGGATATCCAGCTTGCTCGCCGTATCCGCGGAGAACGAGCCTAAGAGGTCCGTCCGCACCCTGCCGCACTTTCAACGGCCCTTTTCAGGGCCACCAAACTAGACGTAAGCCTTTCTATCAGAATGTGACCACTCGTTGGGTATGAATAAACAATTATCATCATATTTCTTGACTGTATGAATAGAGGAAACATTTGCTTTAAACAGATACAGCTATACGGTCTTATAACATTTGCATTGCCCAAAGAATTTATCCTCGATACGTTGAAAAAGAAAATATATAATTGATCTATTGAACTATATATGAAGTTATTAGAAACGTTCGAAAACTACAGAATGCACGGACCGGTGTGATCAATTAGGAAAGTCACCCCCTTTTAGTGTAACAATTTAAAAAAACGTTAAAATACATATATATAAATACACATACATTTCCTTCATTATTTTTTTTTTTTTTTTTCTGATCGGGGGAAATGAAATTCTGAAAGCCACGCACTCTGGAAGGGTATTCGCGCACTTTGGTCAAGTTACCAATACAACCGCGAGACGGCGCTGCTTGCTTCGCCACGATTGGGCCGCTTGGCTGACAACGAATCGCATATATAATGACCCACCAGAGAGATTTCCAACACTTCGGTTTCAGCTGACATACAGTCAACATGCCACCAAAGGCGAGCGGTAAAGCCATGAAGAAGGCCGGGAAGGCTCAGAAGAATATCTCCAAATCCGACAAGAAGAAGAAGCGGAGGAGGAAGGAGAGCTATGCTATCTACATCTACAAGGTGCTGAAGCAGGTCCACCCGGATACTGGAGTCTCATCAAAGGCGATGAGCATTATGAACAGTTTCGTCAACGATATCTTCGAACGTATCGCTGCCGAAGCTTCACGCCTCTCCCACTACAACAAGAGGTCGACCATCACGAGCAGGGAAATCCAGACCGCGGTGAGGCTCCTACTTCCCGGCGAATTGGCCAAGCACGCTGTCAGCGAAGGTACAAAGGCCGTTACCAAGTACACTAGCTCTAAGTAACGAGTTAATCGTTCCTAGGCTGATTTCAACGGCCCTTTTCAGGGCCACCAATAGTATTTCTAGCACGCTTTCTATTTTAATGTGAAATGTACGCCGTATCACGTATTTTTTGTTAGTGTAAGTGTTTCCTATTGATTGATTAGTAAGCCTCGGTTAGTTAACGCGCGCAATGTTAGAAAAAATACTCGGACAATAATACTATTTATATACATACACAACCCATATTTAAAATTTCAGGAAGAGTCTGTCTATATCTTATCATATCCAATCCACTTGTCGGAAGCGAGGTGTAAGCTCACAACATATATATATATATATATATATATATATATATACATATCATCCATCTACGTTCCAAATATCCCTATTTACCACCATCTCGCCATACTTGTCTCAGACCATGAACCTACACCATTACATTTACGTATATGTGGACACTCCTACTAATACAAATAACCCCTTGCTCCCAGTGGATTGTTAATTTTCCAACATCCACTTTGAGTTGTTCCTTTAATTAGCGCTCGTTAATATTGTTTAATGCAACAAATCTTAATACGAAAGGAGATATTAATTGATTGAGTCTATAAGATCTAAGATGGCGGAAATAAACAGAATAATCTCTATAAACAAAAATATGGCGGTCGACAAGAAAGAGGCGGCGTCCTTTGATGTCCATTCCAGGTACGCATCATAAACTATGCTCGGGAAATCCCTAATTCCCAGGCGACCCTTTAAAGATATAACACGCTTTTTGTTCTATTCTAATGTGAAATGTAGGCCGTACCATGTATCGATCGGATTTTTTTTTTTTTCTTGTTGTAAATATTCAATAGTGAGTAGTTATCACACTTAATGTTAGCAAAAATTAAAAAGAGACTCAATAATGCTATTAACTCCTATAAACTGAATTAGCCTGTAAAGTATACTATGAGCCGTGGTGAGGTGCAGCTCCCGTCTGCGATCCCCTAAACGGATTTGTAAAATATTAAATAAGAGTAGTTTAGGCGCAACGGTTCCATCAAAAAGGTGAAAAATAAATTGTAAGTTAAAAGTTAAGACTTAAATGGACGGCGACCTTTGATATCCATTCCAGTTATGATAAAGTATGGCCCTCCTGGGGAAATCCCTAATACCTGGGGGACCCTTTTCCCTTTACTTCAGATTAAGCCATAAACGTCCATAGTGTAATTTATGTTCCTTTATTAGTCCTTCTAACCGTATATGAAGTCCAGCAATGTTACTTTCTTAAACTATCCTCATCTCTGTTTCGCCCACGATAGAGGCATGAAACGAGGGCCGAAACGTTGGGCGATTAAAATGAAACGATCTAATATTTGTATTTAGTGTAGCTTTTGAACTATTATTAATATTTATTACATACAAATGGGAAATAGCTCGATGAAATACCGACTTTGATGGGAATGAAAAATCGTATATCACCATACGGCGAATGCTTTGATATTTTCGCATTATATCAAATATATATGTATGTATATATATATATATATATATATATATATATATATATATATATTTTTTTTTTTTTTTTTTTTTTAACGTATATTTTCTTATGCTTAATAAAATTTTTCAGAAATTGGGATGTTTCAACTGTGATTATTCTTTATAAATAGAAAAATATATATCGAATGCAGAATGCTTTTCCTTATTAATTTCAAAATGAACAGCATCATGTAAGTTTATTTAATAATAGTATTATAAAGAACAGTACCGGTTCTATTAAGAAAGAAAAGGGTTTCAGGAATATTACTACATATTACCTGGTATTATTTCGTTAATCCACACATACAGTTTGTGATTGGCCGCCATTGTGAACACATCTTAGCGTCCTTTTCCACGTGGCTTCAATTTGTTTACTTCCGGTTTTTACGGACATCATCAAAATGTAAGTTTTTTATTACTTTTATTACTGCGTTACTATATATTGTTTTATTAATCAATTTAATTAATGAAATAGTTTATTTATCTTTTGTATAACACGAAGTTTACAATGACGGACTCGTACATCCACATGGAAATTACACCTTCCACTTCACAAAACATCGTACAGAGACCGCAAATTAAGTCACAAAGACTTAAACGTCAACTGATTAACAATACTGACGACGAAGGCTTTACATTAGTACAAGCCAAAAAACCAATGTCTTTTGTACCAAGACCAAACATCACAAATAATACACCCGTAAATTACATTGATAAAAAAAAAAAATTCTGATGTATTGAATTCTTTATCTGGTAATATTTTAGGGGCCGGAAGGGCAAAGTTGAGATTAAAAATAGGAAAGATTCAACAAGTTATGGAATTTCATGTTATAGACAGTCATACATTTAAATATAAAATTTTACTAGGATTAGATGCTATACGAACTTTTAAGCTAATCCAAGATGAAAATTTGAATAATATAGAAAGAGTACAAAGGAGTAATAGTTTAAATAAAATTGATAAACAAAGAAATGATGATGCAGTTAGATGGGCTATGGATATGGTACCTAAAGAGAGTTCTGCATTAGTTAAAATAAAGAGAAACGACATTATTAAGAATTTTGTATGTGTGTATACATACATACATACATACATACATACATACATACATACATACATACATACATACATACATACATACATACATACATACATACATACATACATACATACATACATACATACATACATACATACATACATACATACATACATACATACATACATACATACATACATACATACATACATACATACATACATACATACATACATACATACATACATACATACATACATACATACATACATACATACATACATACATACATACATACATATATATATATATATATATATATATATATATATATATGCGACGGGATAACGGCCAGATTATAAAATAGGACAAAAAAAAAAGAAAGAAAGAAAGAAGTTTATGTAGAACGATTCACAAACAAACAGTTGAAAGATCAAAGCAGGAAACAGGCTTAGTTTTGTTTTTGTTTTTTTTTTTCCTTTTAAATTTTGATGTTATTTATTTTTCCTTTTATGGGTCTCATTAGGGTCATACATACAACATTTTGACGAACCATTACCGAAGATCCGCTGCCGGACTGGCGGAGACAGTACACAGTGCGCCCATGCCTTTTCTACATGTTATTAACGAGTTGCCATTAGCAAAGCTCATAGGAAACCGGTCCTTTATTTAATACGAGATGATCGATCAAAGCCCCCTTATTGCAAAGGAAAGATGATCCAGCAGTTTAATAATATTTTAGAGAACCAGTCGGTAAAGATGACATAGGACAGCATCGGATGAGTGCTAACAACCCCAGAATGAATCCGTTTCCGCAGGGAATGAAAGCTGTGAAACAATCCAAAGCCCGTGAATTCTGAAAGGTTAATGGTTCCAAAAGAGTGAGGTTTTGTTAAAACATCTCGAGCACGAGGCAGAAGTAATTTAAAAATGACTATTTTGAGAAGAGTTGGAGAGAAGACGGTCGGTCTCTGAGATTCAGCGGTCGTTTAAGACTAGGGCCGAGTTTTTTGAGAACGCCTGGCCACACGTGTGTGAGGAGGAAAGTAAGGAGAGAGGGCACCGAAAATCGTACGTCGTTAAACGGGTCTACGGAAAAGCAGAGGGGAGTTTACAGATACAAATTGAACACAAAACAATCCAAGGGAGAAATAATTCTGGGAATAAGAAGTACGGTGTCTCCGTTACGGTCCGTCCTGCTTTACAAAAGCGAAACGAAACAAACCGCTTCAAAGGTACACTAGCGAACCTATAGTGAAAATGACTGAAACTGCAACAGAAGCCGCTGCTCCAACAACCCCGGCGACGCCCAAGGCGAAGAAGGGTAAGGCCGCTGCCACTGCCGGCGCCAAGAAACCCAAGACTGCGCCTTCTCATCCACCCGTTTCTCAGATGGTGACAGCTGCGATCAAGTCCCTCAAAGAGAGAGGTGGTTCATCTACCCAGGCTATCAAGAAATATATCAGCTCGACGTACAAGATCGACGCGGAGAAAAAGTCGCACTTCATCAAAAAGTACCTCGTATCCGCCGTTGCTTCCGGTTCGCTCGTCCAGACCAAAGGTAAAGGCGCTTCGGGCTCTTTTAAACTCGCCGGAGTAGGAGGTGAAGGCAAGAAAGTAGCGGCTACAAAGAAGGCACCAGCTAAGCCGTCCGTCGCTAGCAAATCCAAGGCGCCAAAGGCTAAACCTGCGGTGACGAAAAAGGCAGCAGCTGCACCTAAGGCTAAGAAGACCAAGAAGCCTCCAACCGCCGCCAAGACTCCTAAGCCCAAGGTGGCCAAAGCGAAACCCGCCACGACACCAAAGGCGAAGAAGGCCCCAGCGAAAAAGGCACCTGCCAAGAAGCCAGCGGCCAAGAAGGCTTCACCGAAGAAGAAGTAGGTCGTTTTCCCTAACCGCTGCCTCCTCAAGGAGGGGTGATTTTAAACGGCTCTTTTCAGAGCCACTAAAAATACGTACACATACTTTCTACGGAGCTTGCTAACTATTGCCCTTTGAGTGTTCTCAATAGAAATCATTGTAACGTAATTTCACCACGGGTATAAACATGTACGAGTAAATCTCACTTTTTATTTTATTTTATTTTATGGATTACAATATTACATGATTGTCTCATTAGCTCTCCGTAATTCGTGAGTGTATAAGATCTAAGATGGATGGCGGCAATACAAACAAAAATATGGCGGTCATAAACAATGTGTCGGCGACCATTCATCTCAATTCTAGGTGTAATAAAATATGGCCCTACTAGGGAAATCCCCGACTGCCTAGGCGACCTTTTGGCGGATCAAGCCATATACCAAACGTTTACGACTAGAATTTTCCATTCTACACGTTGTATTTACTAGGGAAATCCGTACTAACTTGGCGACAGTTTTCCCTTTTCTGCGGATTAAGCCCTAAGCAAAACATTCCAGAGTTTCTGTAAATAGTGTAATTTATATTCCCTTACCAATTCCTTATTTGCCTCATTACTTACAATAAATAATATTAAAAATCTTCTGACATAAAGTGATTCCGATGAATGGAGTAAGGGAATTGTCCGGTAGGTAGCAGTCTGAGGTAAATACACATTATGGGGTGGGGAGCAGCGGCGAAAAGTGATTGGTCCGCGCAAAGCTGCAAATGGGTATATACGAAGCGGTGATGGAAACGCGGAACATATATTTCTCGTCAACGACAGAGAACACATAGAGCAGAAGAATGTCCGGACGTGGTAAAGGTGGTAAAGCCAAGGGAAAGGCAAAGACCCGATCATCTAGGGCAGGGCTCCAGTTCCCCGTGGGTCGTATCCATCGTCTTCTCAGGAAAGGCAACTACGCCGAGAGAGTGGGAGCAGGAGCTCCGGTATACCTCGCAGCAGTCATGGAGTACCTGGCTGCAGAAGTTCTCGAGTTGGCCGGCAACGCTGCTCGTGATAACAAGAAAACCAGGATCATTCCGCGTCACCTCCAGCTCGCCATTAGGAACGACGAGGAGTTGAACAAGCTGCTGTCGGGAGTCACCATCGCTCAAGGCGGAGTACTTCCCAACATCCAGGCCGTTCTACTGCCGAAGAAGACAGAGAAGAGCTCTTAAGCCTAAAAGACGGCGAGCTCCTCGACCTTCTCTTTTCAACGGCCCTTTTCAGGGCCACAAATTGGATGAAGTACTTTCAACCGCAATACTTAATACAAACTAAGAATGTTAAGTCAGAGGAAACGATAGAATTAATAATTCACATGATAGGTTTGACTATCCGGTTGGGTAAAGTTACGGGATCGAGTACATATAATATACAATGATAACAATAATTGTTCCGTAGGCAGGCAAGCATCATAATAATGATTTAAGGCAAAAGAGCAATGCATTCGTCACTTGCACAGTAGTAACGAAAGCGGTTAATAGAACCGAGCAAATTAACACTAAAAGTCGTTATCAAACATAGTGAAATGTATTGCTTTTTAATTTCAGAATGGATAGATAAACGAAATTAGGGTTTATACAAACGAACAAAACAAAACAAAAAAAAAAAAAAAAAAAAAAAGGAGCTCTATATTTTTATTCCCCCTAATAAAAACAAGACAGACACACACGCTCGCTCGCACACACACCAAACCTATCAAATTGAATGAGTCGCGTAAACGGTCCACCAGAGGGCATACCAACCGCTCGTGTTTGGACCAATCGGAAGGAAAGAGCTACCTATATAAACAAGGAGCAATAAATGGCTCGCAAGCAGTCGAATATCGTTCTCTGACCTGCAAAGATGACTGGACGTGGCAAGGGTGGAAAGGGTCTGGGGAAAGGAGGAGCCAAGAGGCATAGAAAAGTACTCCGAGATAACATCCAAGGTATCACCAAACCCGCCATCAGGAGATTGGCCAGGCGAGGAGGTGTGAAGCGTATTTCGGGTCTCATTTACGAGGAGACCAGAGGTGTGTTGAAGGTGTTCTTGGAAAACGTTATCCGTGATGCAGTCACCTACACCGAACACGCCAAGAGGAAGACCGTCACCGCCATGGATGTCGTCTACGCTCTCAAGAGGCAGGGCCGTACTCTGTACGGTTTCGGCGGTTAAGTTCGACGTCGTGTGTACCTGGCGACCGGGGGAAAGTTTCAACGGCCCTTTTCAGGGCCACCAAGAATTATTAGGCAGACTTTCTTAATTAAGTAAATCACTACTCACTGTGTTAAAGATTACTTTAAAAATAAAATAATTGTCGCAATGTTGATAGAGTCATTGCTCGATCATCGATGTATAGATAGTTGTTTTTGCAAATCTATTTATATTTATTTGTCTACTACACCCACGGACGAACAACTTCAATATATCCAATCACTTGGTCGATAATGGTATTTATTGAAGTTTATTAAACGAGATAGATGTGTTAATATTCACGATTTAAGTTAAGTTAATGTAGGCCAATTAACGGAATTTGGCTTAGTATAAAGGGATGAGAAAACTCTTGCAGATGTAAAGGACCCGAATTAAATGTAATATCGCCGACAAACGGTATGGAGGGAGTTTTAAGAGATCCCCCTATCAATTATTTGACGTGGCGATTATTAATTTACTATTAACATGTATGAACGGAACGGAGGGGAGGGGGGGGGGGGAATGGTATGTCTCATAATTTACGGACGTCCAAAAAACTAGGTATCTATCTGATAAAAACTTAGCACAGGGTAAAACAAAAACAGACAACAAAGTCGCCAATGATGATTGGCGGGTGGAACCCCCCACCCTTCCAGTTCCACCTATATATGGACGGGGGTACGCAAATCGGAAATTATTTCTGTAAGATGGCTCGTACCAAGCAGACCGCTAGGAAATCGACAGGAGGCAAGGCTCCGAGGAAGCAGCTGGCTACCAAAGCCGCCAGGAAGAGTGCTCCGGCCACCGGTGGTGTAAAGAAACCTCACAGGTATAGGCCCGGAACAGTAGCACTCAGAGAAATCAGGAGATACCAGAAAAGTACCGAGTTGCTTATTAGGAAACTCCCGTTCCAGAGGTTGGTGAGGGAGATCGCTCAGGACTTCAAGACCGACCTGAGATTCCAGAGCTCCGCCGTCATGGCCCTCCAGGAGGCCAGCGAAGCCTATCTCGTAGGTCTCTTCGAGGATACCAACTTGTGCGCAATCCACGCCAAGAGGGTGACCATCATGCCCAAGGATATCCAGCTTGCTCGCCGTATCCGCGGAGAACGAGCCTAAGAGGTCCGTCCGCACCCTGCCGCACTTTCAACGGCCCTTTTCAGGGCCACCAAACTAGACGTAAGCCTTTCTATCAGAATGTGACCACTCGTTGGGTATGAATAAACAATTATCATCATATTTCTTGACTGTATGAATAGAGGAAACATTTGCTTTAAACAGATACAGCTATACGGTCTTATAACATTTGCATTGCCCAAAGAATTTATCCTCGATACGTTGAAAAAGAAAATATATAATTGATCTATTGAACTATATATGAAGTTATTAGAAACGTTCGAAAACTACAGAATGCACGGACCGGTGTGATCAATTAGGAAAGTCACCCCCTTTTAGTGTAACAATTTAAAAAAACGTTAAAATACATATATATAAATACACATACATTTCCTTCATTATTTTTTTTTTTTTTTTTCTGATCGGGGGAAATGAAATTCTGAAAGCCACGCACTCTGGAAGGGTATTCGCGCACTTTGGTCAAGTTACCAATACAACCGCGAGACGGCGCTGCTTGCTTCGCCACGATTGGGCCGCTTGGCTGACAACGAATCGCATATATAATGACCCACCAGAGAGATTTCCAACACTTCGGTTTCAGCTGACATACAGTCAACATGCCACCAAAGGCGAGCGGTAAAGCCATGAAGAAGGCCGGGAAGGCTCAGAAGAATATCTCCAAATCCGACAAGAAGAAGAAGCGGAGGAGGAAGGAGAGCTATGCTATCTACATCTACAAGGTGCTGAAGCAGGTCCACCCGGATACTGGAGTCTCATCAAAGGCGATGAGCATTATGAACAGTTTCGTCAACGATATCTTCGAACGTATCGCTGCCGAAGCTTCACGCCTCTCCCACTACAACAAGAGGTCGACCATCACGAGCAGGGAAATCCAGACCGCGGTGAGGCTCCTACTTCCCGGCGAATTGGCCAAGCACGCTGTCAGCGAAGGTACAAAGGCCGTTACCAAGTACACTAGCTCTAAGTAACGAGTTAATCGTTCCTAGGCTGATTTCAACGGCCCTTTTCAGGGCCACCAATAGTATTTCTAGCACGCTTTCTATTTTAATGTGAAATGTACGCCGTATCACGTATTTTTTGTTAGTGTAAGTGTTTCCTATTGATTGATTAGTAAGCCTCGGTTAGTTAACGCGCGCAATGTTAGAAAAAATACTCGGACAATAATACTATTTATATACATACACAACCCATATTTAAAATTTCAGGAAGAGTCTGTCTATATCTTATCATATCCAATCCACTTGTCGGAAGCGAGGTGTAAGCTCACAACATATATATATATATATATATATATATATATACATATCATCCATCTACGTTCCAAATATCCCTATTTACCACCATCTCGCCATACTTGTCTCAGACCATGAACCTACACCATTACATTTACGTATATGTGGACACTCCTACTAATACAAATAACCCCTTGCTCCCAGTGGATTGTTAATTTTCCAACATCCACTTTGAGTTGTTCCTTTAATTAGCGCTCGTTAATATTGTTTAATGCAACAAATCTTAATACGAAAGGAGATATTAATTGATTGAGTCTATAAGATCTAAGATGGCGGAAATAAACAGAATAATCTCTATAAACAAAAATATGGCGGTCGACAAGAAAGAGGCGGCGTCCTTTGATGTCCATTCCAGGTACGCATCATAAACTATGCTCGGGAAATCCCTAATTCCCAGGCGACCCTTTCCTTTTTCCTCCGAGAAAAAGAGCTGTAAAGCAAAGAACTCGCAGCAATGCCTCGAAGGGTATTCGTGTTCATTAAGCACGTTACCGATGCTGCCGCAGTGCTACGCCACCTACTTCTTCCTGATTGGTTCGGACCGGCTGTGCGTAATATCACCGATTTGATTGGATTGAATTATCCCCCACTCTTCTATCTAACAGTATAAAATGGCGTGTTTCACAGCGTGTCGTTTATTCTGTGATTAATCGCCATGCAGTGAGGATCTGAGAGCGGCTGGTTACGATTCTGCAAGATTTAGACTGGTTTGCTTCTGTTACTGGGCTAGCTGAACATGTAATTTATGTAGTTGAGCGACGGGAACTTAACTGATATCAATTGGAATCCTGGTGGCACACTTAGAGCAGAAGATTGTCAGAACGAGGTAAAGCAGTGTGTCGTATCCACCGTCTTCTCAGGAAAGACAACTACGCTGAGAGAGAGGGAGCAGGAGTTCCGGAATTCCTAGTAGCAGTCATGGTGTACCTGGTGGCACACGTGCGAAAGCGTCTAGTATTTGCCGAAGTAAAAGAATCACAATTCCATGATAATTCAGTTTTAGATGGGCAGATAAAAATTTCGCCACTGCGGACAGCTACACATTCCATGTAACTTTTCCTGTCAGGCGAATTTGGGAAAAAAAGGCAGGAACCTTAACTCCAAACTTAATGTTATGCTGGAGAATGTGAAACAATCGGAGCAACCTAGTAAGATAATAAGCTAATTGCCTGATCATCGCAATGAGAAAAACCTTGACAGCTCTCAAGGATTTGTAGTAGATGATATGCAACATATACAACCCTAAGCAGTTGGTAGATAAGTAAAACTAATTTTGCAGCAGCAAGTAAAACAATTAGTGTAAAGAAGAAGAAAAATCACAAGAAAGACCACTAGGGATCGTTGAACCATTCTGGAACAGATGTATTGTCGAAGTATTTTCAAAGATTGTATAACATAACTTTAAAATTAATACTTTAAAATAAAACTTTAAAATAATACTTAAAATTAATACTTTAAAATAAAACTTTAAAATAATACTTAAAAATAATACTTAAAAATAATACTTAAAAATAATACTTAAAAATAATACTTAAAAATAATACTTAAAAATAATACTTAAAAATAATACTTAAAAATAATACTTAAAAATAATACTTAAAAATAATACTTTAAAATAATACTTTAAAATAATACTTTAAAATAATACTTTAAAATAATACTTTAAAATAATACTTTAAAATAATACTTTAAAATAATACTTTAAAATAATACTTTAAAATAATACTTTACTGGTGATGAAAGCCCACCTGGGAGAGCATGTTGTAGTAATTGTTGAACAGAATACAATGTTTCTTCTTATAACAATTTCAACAAATGCACTCCATACTCCTTTGCAGTCCTCGGGCATCGAATTCTTGTCTTCCTATAATAGCTTGATTAAAGGCAGTCCATTTTCCTTGCAGTCCTCCGGCATCGAATTCTTGTCTTCCTATAACAGCTTGAATACAGGCATTCCATGTTCCTTGCAGTCCTCTGGGATCGAGTTCTTGTGTCTTCTTTCAACTGCCTCTTCGACGGAGTCCATCTAATACATCAGCTCTCATTGATGTCGCATCTTCATATGAAACTTCCCTAATTTTCTAGTGTATTTATACCCTAAAGTCGGAATGACGTTGGAGAAGGGGTAAACGTTTTCAAGGTAAACCGCTAGATTGCACTAGCAAATATAATTTGATTGGTTCGTCAACTCGTTAAGCACACCTATATAAAGTGAGCTGCTAGGAGCTTAAGCACTCATAGAGCAGATGCAACGAAACAGAGCCACAGCCTTCATCTCCCTGGATTGCACGCAGGCCTTTGATAGTGTGTCACACACACTACTACTCCGTCGTATGGAAGAGTACAGATTTCCCGTCCCTCTTCGCCGACTGATTGGAAACTATCTCAGTGGAAGATCTTTCGTCGTAAGAGTCCGCGAAAGCCTGTCTACTTCTTACCATACCAACTGTGGGGTACCTCAAGGGTCTGTACTGGGGCCACTACTGTTCGTGATCTTCACAGCACCAGTGGTCTCGGTAAAGCATCCAGGAGCAACGGTAGCGGACTTACGCAGATGACATCGGCATCTACGCCTCGAGCTTCAGCGCGAAGAGAGCACTAAAGATCGCCCAAAATGCATCAGCCGCCATAATTGAAGACCTCAAACTGAACGGCATCAAGGTGAATCCGACTAAGACGGATGCCATCGTGATGTCGTATCAGAAAGGAAAGAAGAAAGCTCTACCCTCGACCTTCACTGTGGAGGAAGAGGAAAAACCAGTCTCATCAAAGATTCTCTACCTTGGCGTTACTCTAGACAGGCACCTCACCTTCTCGAGTCACGTCAAGGAAAGACTCAAGGTAGCGAGACAAAAATCCTACAGGCTCTACCACTTGCTCACATCACCACAGCTCTCACTACGGCTCAAGCTGCAGATCTATAAGGCCATCATCAGACCTACATTGCTCCATGGCGCACCACTGCTCCGGCACCTATATAGCACCACCCTTAAAAGGCTACAGGGTTTCCAGAACGGCGTCCTACGGCGAATAGTCAGCGGTACCAGTCTACAGAGGGCTAAAAATAAAACTATATATGAGGAACTACAGCTACCCTCTGTACCAGAATACATCAGCCGGAGGCACATCAAGTTCTTTGATGGGCTGAAGGCCTGTGCCAACCCGCTATTCAACCAAATAGTCCCGCCACCCATGCCAGGAAGATGGCAAAAAACATCCCCCTTAGTAGACGTCGTCGCTAAGGGAGGGGGTCTGGACACAGTAGGATAATCCCGTCCATTCCCTATCCTTCCCTATCCCTAATCCCATCCTCAATCCTTTCCTTTCCCATCCTTTCACTCCCGAATACCAGCCGAGTGGTCCCTCCACACTCGTAAATACAAATGAAGGCCAAAAGGCCATAGAATCAAGCTCCCGCATACAGCGGTAAGAGCATAGAAACTTTAAAATACCTACGGGTAAATAAAAGTCAGATTGTTATTGTATATATTTTAGGTTAGACTTAGTATATGTATTTAGTTTTAAGTTTATATAATAAAGTAGAGGGATAGAAAAAAAAAAAAAAGAAAAAAAAAAAAAAAAAAAAAAAAAAAGCTTAAGCACTCGAAGAAAAGAGACTTGCCTGAGCACTATCGGCCGATCAGCCTTCTCTCCCATATGAGCAAGATCTTCGAAGGGCTGATACACCAACACTTGCTGACTCACTGCAGAGAGGAAAACGTCATCCCGCTGGAGCAGACTGGGTTTCTACGAGGAGTCTCTTGCGAACACCATCTATCAAAACTCCAGGCCCACACCATAGAGTAGATGGACCGGAACAGAGCCACAGCTTTCATCTCCCTGGATTGCACGCAGGCCTTTGATTGTGTGTCACACCCTTCTACTCCGTCGGATGGAAGAGTACAGGTTTCCCGTACCTCTACGGCGTCTGATCGGAAACTACCTTAGTGGAACATCTTTCGTCGTCAGAGTCCGCGAGAGCCTATCTACTCCTTACCATACCACTTGTGGGGTACCTCAATGGTCTGTACTGGGGCCACTATTGTTTGTGATTTTCACGGCACCAGTGGTCTCGGTAAAGCATCCAGGAGCAACTATAGCAGACGACATCGGCATCTACACCTCCTGCTTCAATGCAAAGAGAGCACTGAAGATCGCCCAGAACGCATCTGCTGTCATCATTGAAGATCTCCGGCAAAACGGCATCAAGGTGAATCCGGCTAAGACGGATGCCATCGTAATGTAATTTCAGCTCGGAAATAAGAAAACTCTACCCTCGACCTTCACTGCGGAGGAAGAGGAAAAACCATTGTCACCTTCGATACTCTATCTTAGTGATGGGCTTAACTGCTACTTTTCAGTAACAGTTCTAACCGTTACTGTGATTCGTGATTCTGTTGAAATGCAACCAACAGTGATTCCGTCGGCGTACTTAATTCCACATCTTGAATACAACGATCATAGAATACACATTATAAGAATAATAATTACTTTGACACTTGTATAATTCACCATAATCCTATCAATACACATACAGATGGAATTATTTTCAATATCCTATATAACGTAAATTGTCCTCTTATGGTTTAACCCATTCAAGACGACGATTTTTTTCGAACACGGTCCCCAGAAGGGAAAATTTTTTGTCTTTATATTATTCATTTTAAATAAAAAAACATGTTCACTATGGAAATCACCCAATTCGTAAGTGAATTCTCTTAAATAAGATAATTGCACACTGGGTATGCAGCTCGCTCCTCTGAAATGTTTATTAAAATTTTTACCAAGTGTGCAATGTAAGATAAAATGAAAATACATCATTAAAAAATTTATAAACATTTATTTCAATAATAGTTAGATCATATAAAATCGCTATTTTGTTTACAATGATAAAGAACAGAATATAATGCAAAGAAAGTTTTTAAAAAGGAGTAAAAAGTTAAAAAAAATAAGTTTTTGTATAGGTAATTTACAAGTAAATATTAATACTTTACAATAAACAAGCTGTAAATAAATATCTGACTTTCCCTTTTATTTTATTTATATATAATTTAAATTATATTAATAATTTAAATTTATTACTGTGCAGTTAATTTTCTACAGTAAAATTAATTGAGTCAAATTAAGGTAGTAATAGTAGTCACAAACACACTTCAATTCCGTTCGCCGACGACCAGTCGCCTATATGCGAAGAACAGTTTAGAACTGTTACTGTAGTCACAATAACAATCACGCTTTAATTCCATTCAGTTCTATCGCCAATCACTGTGAAGAACAGTTTAGAACTGTTACTGATGAATTTGTGATCACATGTAGACCTGTGACTTTTGAGTAACAGTTCGTGATTTCTCGCCCATCACTACTCTATCTTGGTGTCAGTCTGGATAGGCATCTCACCTTTTCGACCCACGTCAGGAGGAGACTCAAGATAGCGAAACAGAAGACGTATAGGCTCTACCGCCTACTCACGTCACAACAGCTCTCTTTACGACTCAAGCTGAAAATATATAAGGCTATTATACGACCAACACTGCTCTATGGTGCACCACTGCTCCGCTACATGTTCAGGTCATCCCTCCAAAGACTGCAGGGCTTCCAAAGTTCTGTCCATCGACGAATAGTCAGGGGGACTACACTCGAAAGGGTACGGAACACCATTATCTTTGAGGAACTAAGCATACCCATGGTGCCGGAGTACATAAGCCGTTTGATGGGTACACAAGTTCTTTGATGGGTTGAAGGCCTGTACCACTAGAGTCTAGAGAGTACCGAACAAGTATCAAGCTCGGCCGAGATCGGCTCCCTTTGGATTCCCGAATATCCCCCTATCCGCCAAATAGTGTCTTTGCGTTTCCTATCTTTTAATCCCTTGTGTTTATGGCGGATTTGGGGTGGGGGGCACTAGAGCATGTGCCCCCCCCCCCAAACCCTCCGGTTTTTTATGTACTGTGAAGAATCTATTACAGTACATACTTGGCAAATTATTTCTACGTTATTGTTGATTTTCTTCCCGCCAGCCCCTTGTGCCCCCCCCTCCCAAAAAAAATCCTGGATCCGCCCTTGTTTACAATCTTTAAGAAATTACTCTTAATTAATTAATCTTCGATGCCAATTCGTTAACTATCTGATGAAGTTGAGCGAAGTCGACACAAAAACCTCAATAGTCGAAAATGGACAATAAAAGTCGCACTCTTGAAAAATATGAATGATTGAACGCACTGAAAAACAGTAAAGACAATTGCTGTAGGATAGTTACGCAATGGACGCTTGCCGAGACAACAATGAAGTAATTAGCGTCATTGGCTAAAATAACAAAAAAGCGTGATTCAGCAACTTCTGCAAGAGCGGTTTCTAGATAAATCACTACTATACAAAACCAAAATAACTATTACATAGCGTGATTTATTATTAATTAGTTGTTATAAAAGAAAAATAATATGAAGATTAAATAACTAAACAACCACTAATAATGATATTTTGTCAATAAAAAATAACGATTTGTTATTAAAATATGTTCTAAAAACTCAAGTGGAAAATGATCAAATTGTTCTAACACTTTTACTTAAAGAGAATAATTAAGTTACATGAAATCACAATACAGTTAATAAAAAGATGTCCCAAAAATAGGTTCAAGAGTAATTTCTTAAAAGATAGTAAACACAAGGTATTAAAAGGGAACGGAAAGACACTGAACTCGGAATCCGAAGGGAGCCGATCTCGGTCGAGCTTGATACTTGTTCGTAACTCACTGTAGTGCCTGTACCAACCCATTCTTCAACGCGATATTGCCACCCCACAGGCCTAGGAGATGGCAAGGAACATCCCGCCTGATAGACGTGATCTCCGAGGACTCTGCAGTCTAAACCCCTTCACCCCATTTCCCACTCCTATATCCTCACCTCTCCTTATCCTTTTCCTTCCTATCCTTTCCCATCCCTCTCCTCTCCCTATCCCTTAATATAGTAAAACTCGTAAATGGTCCCTCCCATTTCTTAAGCCAAAGAAAGGCTAAGCCACATTATGCAAGCTCCCGCATACAGCGGTAAGAGTAAAACTGCCTTATAATACCTTAGGGTAAAGGAAGGCCTTACCTATAAGCACTAGATTTAAGTTTTTTGTATTAGATATAGGATTCTTAGATTAGTAGTATTTATATTGTATAGTTTATAAATAAATTAAAGGGTAAGAAAGAAAAAAAAAAAAGCTTAAGAACTGTTTAAGGCTCTTCCAACCCGCCTTCAGTGGACTCATATAATGTAAACACTTAAAATACCTACGGGTAGAAAATTATTGTTGTTAATTGATGTATTGATATATCTATATATATATATATATATATATATATATATATATATATATATATATATATATATATATATTGTAATGTAATATTATTTTTGAATAAACGGAGATTTTGAAACAAAAAGCTTAAGAACTTCCTCTCATCGAATCACCGTCCAGTACAATATTTCATAAACCAAAGAAAAATTTAGATATTAAGAGGCTGACTGGAAGAAATATTAAGAAGTGTGCAATAACTAACCACCAAGGCACAGTGGGATAGCAGTATAGAAATTCTCACTAACATCATATTACAAGCAGAAACAGTACCGACACCCAAGTATAGACCGACGCCACCGTCTTATACTGGTACATCGTATATACTGGCTCTTATAAAGAATCGGCACATTTCATCTTTCAACTCCGGTGGCGTTAGACTAATTTGTAAGGATGGGTTTTTGAATAAACAATCAAACTTTGTTCCCTTTTAAACATTAGTTTATATGCTGAACTAACTATGGATTTAAGTGTTGCTCTCAGTTGGGTAAGAAGGCGCAATATTTTCATTTTTATGTCTCCTCTTTCATATTTCATATCATCAGGGTAACAGAGAGGGTTGGCAAGGTCTTATGTGGGTCGAAAATCGATACCAGAGGCTTATGGTCTGTGATGAGGCTTAAACTTGCGCCCATAGAAGTATAAAAAAAAATCTTCTAGCCCCACCATTTCGCCATTGCTTCCTTGTCAATTTGACTATAACGCCCTTCACTCTTTGTTAGCGTTCTTGATGCAAAAGCAACTGGTTTCTCGCTTCCATCTAGGAACCTGTGAGAAAGAACTGCCTGAAGTCCCATAGGTGATGCGTCTGTGGCAAGAAGTAGAGGTAACTCTGGGTCAAAGTGAACTAAAACTTTATCACTTACAATTTCATCCTGGATCTTCCGAAAGCTTCGATCACACTCGTCAGTCCAAACGTACTTAATATCACTTCGGTTTTAAGTTAGTTTATATTTCGTGGTGGTATTGTATTTAGTATAGCTTCAACTTTTTCTTTACATTTGTGAATGCCCTTCTCGTCTATAGTATGTTCAAGATATTTATACTGCTTTGAAAAAACTTGCATTTTTCTTTGTTTAGGCGGAGGTTATGTCTTTTAATGATGTTTAATACAACTTCAATGTTCAATGTTTCCTGGAAGGAGGATCCTTGCACTACTATATCGTCGAAGAAACTCTGTACTCCATCCACTCCCTGGAAAATTGTTGTTTGAGCAACCTCGAAATAGTTATTGGACCTTTCGATGAGAGCTCCGAAATAGATAAGGAAAATAAATTTCTGATTCAATTATACCAGATCGCATGTCATTTTGATTGTAACCTTTTATTAAACTAATAACATAAATCAATTTTCATAAATTAAATAACTGATAATTTTGAGAATGAAAAACAATTAATTAAATTAAAGAACAATTTAAACGCTTTTATAATGAGAAAACGAAGTTACTAATATTAACTAAATTATCAACAACTAATTAATAACAAAAAGAAAACAAATACTATTTAATCTAACGATAGTAAATTTAACTCTATTAAATTACAAATAAATAAAGTGTTCAAATGAAATCTATTACAAAATAATGAATGTTTATGCGGTTTTCTGATTGCAATGATATAATAATGAAAACTCTTATCTGTCTGTCGAAGTAGTTTTCAGTAGATGGTAGATTCTCGGCAGGGCGAGCTGGATGTTGAGACGACAGAGGATTTTCGTCGGCAGGGCGAGCGAAGATGGTGAAACAATAGAGGTTGAGATGATCGACTGGGTCAATTCGAATTGGTCGAATCTATGACGAAGTTTAAACTAATTACACCTGCAGGTGGGCAGCAAATTAGTATCTTCTTCAAATTCACACAACACAATTTTGGGCTCCTAAAGAGCATACGATGTGCACGTCAAGAGGCTCGTGGCAACACTCCTTCAATTCACAAATCACAACTTTGGGCTCCTATAGAGCAAACGATGTGCACGGCTAAGGGCTCGCGTCAACACTGTCTCCAAATTCACAAAAACAACTTTGGGCTCCTAAAGAGCATACGATGTGCACGGCTAAGGGCTCGCGGCAACACTGTCTTCAAATTCACAAAACACAACTTTGGGCTCCTATAGAGCATACGATGTGCACGGCTAAGGGCTCGCGGCAACACTGTCTGGCTCGGTCTAGCCGGAGCGAACAAAAGCCGATCGACTCTCTTTTGTTTTTCTCTCTTCACTTTTATAACATATGTTTTCACACTTACTACAAATATTACACTTATATCTAAACCAAATAAAATTACCTTTTAAATTAAATTATTCTAAAAAAATATGAAATAAGGCGCAATATTTTCATTTTTATGTCTCCTCTTTCATATTTCATATCATCAGGGTAACAGAGAGGGTTGGCAAGGTCTTATGTGGGTCGAAAATCGATACCAGAGGCTTATGGTCTGTGATGAGGCTTAAACTTGCGCCCATAGAAGTATAAAAAAAAATCTTCTAGCCCCACCATTTCGCCATTGCTTCCTTGTCAATTTGACTATAACGCCCTTCACTCTTTGTTAGCGTTCTTGATGCAAAAGCAACTGGTTTCTCGCTTCCATCTAGGAACCTGTGAGAAAGAACTGCCTGAAGTCCCATAGGTGATGCGTCTGTGGCAAGAAGTAGAGGTAACTCTGGGTCAAAGTGAACTAAAACTTTATCACTTACAATTTCATCCTGGATCTTCCGAAAGCTTCGATCACACTCGTCAGTCCAAACGTACTTAATATCACTTCGGTTTTAAGTTAGTTTATATTTCGTGGTGGTATTGTATTTAGTATAGCTTCAACTTTTTCTTTACATTTGTGAATGCCCTTCTCGTCTATAGTATGTTCAAGATATTTATACTGCTTTGAAAAAACTTGCATTTTTCTTTGTTTAGGCGGAGGTTATGTCTTTTAATGATGTTTAATACAACTTCAATGTTCAATGTTTCCTGGAAGGAGGATCCTTGCACTACTATATCGTCGAAGAAACTCTGTACTCCATCCACTCCCTGGAAAATTGTTGTTTGAGCAACCTCGAAATAGTTATTGGACCTTTCGATGAGAGCTCCGAAATAGATAAGGAAAATAAATTTCTGATTCAATTATACCAGATCGCATGTCATTTTGATTGTAACCTTTTATTAAACTAATAACATAAATCAATTTTCATAAATTAAATAACTGATAATTTTGAGAATGAAAAACAATTAATTAAATTAAAGAACAATTTAAACGCTTTTATAATGAGAAAACGAAGTTACTAATATTAACTAAATTATCAACAACTAATTAATAACAAAAAGAAAACAAATACTATTTAATCTAACGATAGTAAATTTAACTCTATTAAATTACAAATAAATAAAGTGTTCAAATGAAATCTATTACAAAATAATGAATGTTTATGCGGTTTTCTGATTGCAATGATATAATAATGAAAACTCTTATCTGTCTGTCGAAGTAGTTTTCAGTAGATGGTAGATTCTCGGCAGGGCGAGCTGGATGTTGAGACGACAGAGGATTTTCGTCGGCAGGGCGAGCGAAGATGGTGAAACAATAGAGGTTGAGATGATCGACTGGGTCAATTCGAATTGGTCGAATCTATGACGAAGTTTAAACTAATTACACCTGCAGGTGGGCAGCAAATTAGTATCTTCTTCAAATTCACACAACACAATTTTGGGCTCCTAAAGAGCATACGATGTGCACGTCAAGAGGCTCGTGGCAACACTCCTTCAATTCACAAATCACAACTTTGGGCTCCTATAGAGCAAACGATGTGCACGGCTAAGGGCTCGCGTCAACACTGTCTCCAAATTCACAAAAACAACTTTGGGCTCCTAAAGAGCATACGATGTGCACGGCTAAGGGCTCGCGGCAACACTGTCTTCAAATTCACAAAACACAACTTTGGGCTCCTATAGAGCATACGATGTGCACGGCTAAGGGCTCGCGGCAACACTGTCTGGCTCGGTCTAGCCGGAGCGAACAAAAGCCGATCGACTCTCTTTTGTTTTTCTCTCTTCACTTTTATAACATATGTTTTCACACTTACTACAAATATTACACTTATATCTAAACCAAATAAAATTACCTTTTAAATTAAATTATTCTAAAAAAATATGAAATAAACGTTTAAATTATTATATTAAATAAAAATGTGAAAAATAAGAAAATATAATGTTCTTTCTTTTAAGAAAACATGATTTAATTGTTTCTGATTAAAACTGTTAATACTTTATAAGGTTACTACTTCATCTGGCCTTAACAATTGTATTCATAAATATTTGCCATATGGAAGAAGCCACTTTCGCACCAAACATTTTATGTATAAGTCTATCACTTTAGAAATTCCCTTGCTAGTACTAAGTGTTTGCATCATGCTGCTCCCTTCGGCCATCGACATGTGTATAATTTTAGAAATGATTTTTGTGAAGATAATTCCTTACCCCCATTTTTGGTCTCCACTTGACATAATGTTTTATCAGTTATTTGTGATTAAAATAGTCTATTTTCTGTTTTTGATAATTCGATTGCATTTGCAAGCTCTAGAACTTCAGAAAACTGTTCAAGTTTCTTTTCTTGCATAATGCATAAAACATGTATTTCCGAGTCCCTTAACCCCCTCACAAATTGTAAACGAACCAGTAATTCTGCCATCGATTTACCGCATTCGTAGTTAAACTTACAATTACTTGATAATTTTCTTAATTCGGCAGAAAATTCATTTACTGTTTCGCCAACGCTTTCCTCCCTACAACAAAAGCACGATCCTTTACTACGCCTACTTAGTGTCTCTTAAGCCTACAGAGAGCTGCCGCGCGCATGAGACTGGTTATCAATGAAAATAAAACAAAATATATGTACACCGGAGGAGCCAGACCTCAAGAAAGACAGGTTGTCGTAGAAAGCTGTACCTTTGAGAGAGTGGAGGAGTTTAGTTACCTTGGATCTCAGGTCACAGCAGCAAATAATGTTTCCATTGAAATAAAGCGAAGGATCACAGCGGCTAACCGATGCTATTTTCGTCTGTTGAAACAGCTCCGATTAAAGCTTATTAGCTGGAAAACAAAGGTCCATTTATATAAAACTCTGATCAGGCCTGTCCTAACATACGCCTCCCAGACCTAACATACGCCTTGTGAGAGCTATACAAAATAAAAACATAGTAGTTACTTTTGTATTGAAACCCGGTTGTGGGATTTTCGGTCCAAATTTATTAAATAAAAAGAAGTCCAAAAAAAATAATGTTGTATTCATATTCTTTACATCAAACGGTAACACCAACGACATAACCATAATATAACATAACACCAACTAAAAATCATAGATAAATAATTAATAAAAACAAAGATTATATAAATTTTAATAAGAAACGATAAAAAAATAGTAGAATTTGGCAATTATTTGGCCATATAAACCACTGATATACAACCGTATGCAACGACAGTCCACAGTAGAGTGAGGTCAGATACATAGAGACACCTGACGGACGAATTTAGCGACAAGAAAAATGAAAATCGTTACAGTATAATTCAAGAAAGCGTACGACTCAGTTGACAAACAATATTTCAGATAGTCATTGAATCTGGGGTAGATGAAAATACAAGAAGACTTGTTGAACAAACACTCACAGATACAACATCAAGGATTAAGTTTCAAGGCGAAATTTCGGAACCTACAAAATCAAAATAGGAGTTCGACAAGGAGATGGACTGCCACCGATTCTCTTTAACTTTGTTTTAGATAAAATAGTAAACACATGGGAATACACATTAGAAAAGAGAGGCACCAAAAATGTACAAGCCTTTGCGGATGATACAGCATTGATAATTGAAAACCGTACAAACGCAACTGTTAAGCTTGATCTACAACTCCAAATTGCAGAAAAATCTGGGTTACAAATATCTAACGAAAAACCGAGTATATAGAACACGATCATAATATAGAAAAATTTATGAAAACAAAATATGGAAAAATTAAAAGAGTTGGGAATGGATCCAAGCCAACGGACTGGATAACACAGCAAATAGAGAAAGAGTAAAGAAGTTAGAATTTGCGAAAAAATTAACGGAAAACTACTACAATAAGAAATCGGTATCTATCCAAGCGAAGCTTAGAAACTATAATATAGTTATTAGGGCACAAAAAACATATGGATCAGAGTGCTTAACCCTAAAATTTCTAGGGCCTGAGAAAAACAATGAAAATATATGGATAAAAAGGAGAAATGAATATCTGTTTAAAAACATATATATCTTCTTACTATATATATATATATATATATATATATATATATATATATATATATAGAGAGAGAGAGAGAGAGAGAGATATGTATGTGTATAATATTAGTTCTCAAATTACTAATAGTAAGAAGATATATATGTTTTTAAACGGATATTCATTTATCCTTTTAATCCATATATTTTCATTGTTTTTCTCAGGCCCTAGAAATTTTAGGGTTAAGCACTCTGATCCATATGTTTTTTGTCCATATATACATATATATATATATATAGAGAGAGAGAGAGAGAGAGAGAGAGATGTATGTGTATAATATGTAAAAATGTTAGTTCTCAAATTACTAATAGTTTAGTAACATACTTCAAGATAAGTGGATATATTTATATAGTAATATGAATCACTTAACTAATAAATTATATTTGTTTTAATGATTTTGTAGCTCAATTAATTCAGAGACACTATATTCTTATGATTAAAATATTGATAAATAATTTAAGATATTCATAAGCTAGTAACTTAACTAATTAGTGAATTGGTAAATGTACATCTGCTTTATAAATACAAATTAGAACTTTGGAAAAAATAGAAATCGGTCTTTAATTAATTAATATCAATTATTTCTTTGTTATTTACCTTTAATTAATACACGAGAAGGAATTAATACTGTACAGTTTCTTAAAGAACATGATACATAGCAAACAAAATGTAAATGATATCAAAGAAAATTTGAAAAAATGATTAGTTCTCAACTCAAAAAGATTAGTCTCAAATCAGTTCTTTAACTATTCTCTACGAGTATCTCAATTTAATGATAGTTAATAAAGTCCAGTAGGAAGTGAAAATCAATCAGCTGCTCCTGGTGTATGGGATGGCTTGATGATTTCAGTTCACCACTAAATATCTAAAGTCTAAAAATTAGTCACATTTGCTCCCGTATAAAGGATTAATATTGGGGTCAGTAAGAAATAAATAATAAAACCACGAGTTAACACAAATGGCTAGATGTACTGATCTAAAAATGAGTAGGATCAAAACAAGGATAGACATGAGAGGAAACCTGATAACATGGCCAAATAATGGGATATTATTCTTTCATATCATGGAATCTGAGAAGTTATATTTGTGTTTAATATTTTAGCATAGATAAGTACATCGTCCACATTATCTATATTGCCAGAAAAAATAATTCTATACACATTTACACAATACTGTAATTATTACTAGAAAATAACAGTACCATTAAATACAAATTATTGTACTTATATACAAAGTATGTTGTGGTTAAACCTTATTACTATCTTAGTAGATATGAGTATTCTCATTCAGTGATAATCAATGAAGTCCAGCAAGGTGTGCAAATCAACCGGCTGCTCCGATTATTGCCACTGATGTGATGTATAGGAGGGCTCGATGATTTTCGGTTCACCACTAAAAATCTGTCTAAGAAGAAGTCGCATTTCTCCCCGAAAATAGGATTAATAGGGGTCAGGAAGAAAGAAATAATAAAACCACGAGTTAAGTTCAGAAAAAAGTGTATAAACATTTACAGAACAGTAATTATTACACTAAAGTAACAATATAATTAAAAACAAAACATTATTCTTACACAAAAGATGATGTGGTTAAATCCGAGAACTATTCTGTAGTGTGTACCAGAGCCATTTAAATTTTATTTTTTTATGCTTGTGTGAGGTTGGCAATGGCAGCCAGGTCTTTCATCATTAATCAGGTCTTTCATGAGTCAATGATGTTGGATGTGTGTGGTAAGTTTCTCCACTAACTGTTTCCTTTGAGTACTATAATTTAGTTATAGAAGTGAAAATCAAAAAATCACTTTCTTTATTGCTAGATAAAATAATTCTGTATGTGGAAGAAGTGGCTCCTAATAATAATTCGCTAACCTTCTATCCGAGCGAATTTGCCGATCGTGAATTCAATAAAATAAAAAAACTAAAAAAAAACTAGTTAACAGGTAAATTTATTCCCCAAATTTATAAATTGTACAAAAGTAAATAATAGATATACAATGTAAAAAATAGAAAAAGAGAACAATTACAAAAATATGTATGTGCACATCTAAACCTAAAGAAATACAAACAAAAGTGATTTAAAAAGTAAATAATACTTATGAGCAAAAACGATAATGCAATAAACACTTACAATTAATTGGTTTTACAAAACAAATTTAAAATTAACTATTTAATAAAAAAATGAGTTAAAAAAAAAAAATATTGAAAGTCAGTGAATAAATAAAACTGAGCTCTTGGACAGTTTGAGGCGAGTTCGTGAAGATGAGATGACAATTTCTATATGATGAAGAGGAGAAAACTAAATGTCTCTTACCGGTGAGTCCAGGGTGAGGTGAAATTTAACATACAGTGTTACCGGTGAGATTGAGAAAATGAAGAAGATGGAGAGATGGCGACAATCAAAGAGTAGGGTAGCGAGGCGGGTCACAACCTTCTCCAACACCAACTGTCTTGAGAGTCATCTTGATCCGTCCCCTCCCCATCACATTGCTCACTATTGCACCACATGCCCCAATCACAATGTGAAATTAAATCACTATTTGAATTATATAAACCAAAAATTATATCTTAGTTTTAATTAATAAATATCCATTTGAAAGAAAACAAAAAAAATTAAAATTAATTAAAAAATAGCTATTGATACCCGACATACCGCCCACCAAATTTGAGTACAAATTTCCCAGGTATAGTAATAAACTAGGAGGGTAACAAGGGAGCTAAACGTGAAAGAGGACGGGTATACTCAGCCGTAGAGGTTCTCACTTTGACTACTCCAACAATACCATCTTTACCAGGGAACACTTGTGTAATACGCCCAACAGGCCAATTAAGAGGCGGTACATTAGAGTCATTAACAAGCACCAATGTGCCGACTGCAACATTTGCTAATTAGTGGTCCACTTGCTTCGTTGTTGTAGAGAATTTAAGTAGTCACGTCGCCATTGTTTCCAAATATTGCCGATGCTTTGATGGATAAGATTCCATCTCGAAATAGGATGGCGGGATGGTTCGATTGATTCTGGTTCTGGCAGAGCCACCAAAGGGGCACCAATCAAGAAATGACCCGGAGTCAAGACATCTATATCTTCAGGAGAAGATGACATAGGATCCATAGGTCTTGAGTTCAAAATTGCTTCGATGCGACTTGCTATCGTAGAGAGTTCTTCAAAGGTAAGGGGGTGGCCATCCAATACTCTCCTGAGGTGGAATTTAAAGGACTTTACACCAGCCTCCCATAATCCACCAAAATGAGGCGCAAAGGGTGGGATTAAACTCCAAACTATTTCTCGCTGGACGAAATAGTTTTCGATGTCCTTTTTCTGGGAGAATTCGTTCCACCAATAGAATAGCTCTTTCAAATGTCGTGACGCACCTACAAAATTTGTCCCATTATCGGAGAAGATTCTACTAGGTAGTCCTCTTCGAGCTATAAATTTGTCGAAGCAAGCTAGAAAAGCTACTGTTTTCAATTGCGACACGATTTCAATGTGCAGCGCTGTTGTGCTCATGCACACAAACAAGCAGGCATACGCCTTGCCAAGGGCTGCCTTACGGCGAGAAGATTCACGGATTGAGAATGGACCAGCAAAATCAATTCCAACATTTATAAAAGGTCGCCCTTATTCGAATCTTGACGATGGCAAATTTCCCATGAACGGTGTATAGGGTTTGACTTTCAAGCGATGGCATTTCAGACAGCGATGAATTCGAGTGCGTATAAGACGTCTTGCAGAAATAATCCAAAACCGCTGACGTAGTAAGGAATGTAGTAGCTGATGGCCATGTAGGTAAGTGATATGGAAATGGTCGACTAGTAGTTCTACAAACCGTGATTTGTAGGGTAGTAACACTGGGTGTTTAGCATCATAAGATAAAGGGGCATTGCTAAGGCGACCGCCCACCCTGTAGACTCCACGAGAATCGATGAAAATGGATAAAGATTTCAACGATGTTACAAGAGAAGTTTCGGAGATTGCAGAGGGGAAGTGATGTCCTTGCACTAATTTTATCAATGTTTGGGTAGCCTGACGAAGTTCTTCTAAACTTAATTGACCTTTCCTATTGGTTGAATGACGACGAGAGTTCACAATAAAACGTTGTACTAAGGCAAATACCCTAATTAATTTAGAATAGGATGAGAATTTTTCATAACTGGGTCTCGTTTGAATTTCGTTTTTAAGTTTTTAAAACGTTTTAAGGCCATGTACTTGGAGCTTTCTAAATTAGGCGGTTCCCTTTTAAAGGGTAAACGGACCGTGTATCTACTAGAGGTGTTTTTCTAAAATGATCTTCACTTTTCAAATCAAGCGGGTTGATTCTCGAAACATTATTTATCTCTTCGATTTCCCAAAAACGAGTAAGCAGCTGTGATAAATCCTGAGGTTCAGACGAAGGAACAGAATTGGCGAGCAAGGTAGAGCTATAAGTACAAGGAGTTGAAGTTGAAACAGGTCCTAACAAAATCCATCCAAGAGAGGTTTTCATAGCATTGGGGATTCCATGAGCCGATTTTATTACTTCTCCATTTAATATTTCACCAAATAAATCAGCACCAATTAGAAAATCTATAGGCCCTGGTTGATAGAACATCGGATCTGCCAAATCTAAATGTTGAAAATGTTGTACTACATTATCAATAACAGGGCATTACTTTACTAATATGATCAATAATTATTGCGTATGTGTGATGAATTGGTGATTCTTCCTTATTAGGAGAAATAGAGCAAAGAGCTTGGTGTTTACAACCAGAAATGGGATTGCTCCTGAAACCAACAAATTTCTGAGCATATTGAATAAGTGGCAAACGCAATCGTCGTGCACATTGGGAAGTGATGAAAGAACGTTGAGACCCACTATCAATTAAAGCGCGTACCACCTGGAAGCAACCTGAGGAGTCTTTAATCCTAATTAATGCATTACCCAGAAGAACATGTACTTTTCCACTTGAAGTCGACGACATCACAGATGCTTCTGGGGGTGAAAGATTCGAGCTGTTGGTTGCTATTAGTGAAGACTCTGAATTAGTTTTCAAAAGAGTTAGTTCGAAGTGCCGAATGTCCGATAGGTACAGAAGGACCTTGATTTCGATTAGATGAGGTGCGGGGATTAGAACCATTCGGAAAATGTAGAAGGGAATGGTGCCGTAAATTACAAAGATTGCATGATTTTGGAGAGGTGCATTTCGAAGCTGAATGACCAGAAGCCAAACAGTTGAGACAACGATTTAATAATTTTATTCTTTCAAATCTTTGCCTGGGTGCGAGTGATCGAAAATTAGAACAGTTGTAAATTCTATGATTTTCCTTACAAATTGGCCATTCAAAACGAGCGGCGTTTGCTGTGGAAGACATCAAAACCTTCTTATACTGGTAAGAAGATTTGTAGTTATTGTTGACTGGAGTTGGTTTTTGATATGCCGTGAGATTATTTGATTGTAGTTGAATAATTGATTGAAAGATAAAATCAGAAAATTCCTTCCAAGTTGGAGTTTCGGATCTGGACCCAAATTCGTTTTCAAAACTTTCTCGAGTTTTAGTGTCTAACAACCTGACAGAAAAGGTGTATGATATGAACCCGGCAGGATCATCTATGTTTAATCTATTAAAGGCTGCTGCACTTTCAAGAATAACGGATGAAAAGTGTTCGAGAGTATCGAGGGAACATTTTTGAAGGGGTGCAAAATTAAATATGTTCATCAAATGATGAGTTGCTTGAAGTCCTTTGCTGTCATACCTCTTTGTTAAAGCTGTCCAAGCTTGATCGCAGCCGTCGTGAGTGAGATTAATCGAGGTGATAGTCTGAGCTGCTCCACCTTTCAACGAGGAATTATATCTTAGTTTTAATTAATAAATATCCATTTGAAAAAAAACAAAAAAAATTAAAATTAATTAAAAAATAGCTATTGATACCCGACACTGTACACATTTACAGTACAGTATTATTAAAAGAAAATAGTAATATTATTAAATACAATACATTTTTCTATATACAAAATATAATGTGATTTTTTTTTAACAAAACATAACAACTTTATTTGCAATTTTACATATACAAGCAGTATATATGATTAAATCTAATCTCTATCTTGTAGAATTGTGTATGAAAACTAGATGAAGTTTTGTTATTCGCTCTTGCATGAGGTATATTACAATATAAGCTGCTCCAAATGCAATCTTATATTTCACGGCCGTTGTATTAAGTTCACTGATAAAGATCTAGAGGCCCTTTAATCAGCCAAAATAAATCAGTGGGTATGCGCAAAAATTTACCTCGCATCAAAAAGCCGATCTTTCACTATTAGACCTTAGATGGCTGTAAAACAAATTGATAATAACGTTAAGGAAGAAATTAAAAATATCACATTTGAGTTGAATGATTGACTTACAACAATTGAAAATCACCTAGAGGGGCAATCAAAATTTATTGAAGATATACTTGTCGAAAATAAAGCCTAAAGGCCCGGGAGGGGACCTTGAAGTGAGATTAAACAAAAGCGAGCAGGGCCTATAATCCAGGTCCCTAGAGATCCGGGGGATCCCAGTCCGAGCCGGGGAGACCCCGTCTGCCCTGTTAACTAGCATCGGTACAGACCTAGGTCATCATCATCATAGTCGTTCCTCTCTACCGCACTGTAGAGTGAGGTTTCTTTCCGTATAACCCGGACCACACCGTACGATCACTGCCATTTCTCTCCTTCTATTCCAAACCATCTTAGACTGTTTTCTTCAATGACTTTTTCCGCAGGGTTCACTCCGAGGCTTGATCTAATGATCGAGTTGCGAATTCGGTCTCGTCTTGTTTTCCCCTCTATCTTCCTAAGGAATCTCATTTCTGAAGTCTGGATCCTACTTTTATGTTTGGTGGTCAACGCCCAAGATTCCTAGGAGTATGTTAATATGGGGAGAAAAGTAGATTTATATACCCTCAACTTTGTGTCCTTGGATACTTCTCTTTTATTCAGGAACCTTTTATTTAATGCATGGAACAATTTACCAGCTGAGTTGACCCTCTCCCGGATACATTGTCCATGACTCCAATCTCATCAAGGTGTGCTCCCAGATATAAAAAGATTCTCACCTGTTCGATGGGCTTGTCCTAAATTCTTATGACTCTCATTTTTCGGTGAGGCATCCTGCCAATTCTCATAACCTTTGTCTTGTCAGGGTTTATTTCCATATTGATCTTCTCTAGTTCATCTTGATGAACCCTGATATTGTATATTAGGTCTCTATCATTGTTGGCAAGGACTACCATATCACCAGCAAAGGCCATCAAGGAGTAGGTAACTTTACTCTCATCAGTCATGGTCTAATATTATTCAAAATCATAAACCGTTTGCTGCGTCATTACTTATCAATTAAATCAAACAAGTTTCCTTTTTAAACCACAAATTTTTACGGGTATGGGTTGTATGGAAAACTTTATTGAGGCATTATAGGAAATGTGTCAAAAAGTTGACGAGATTTGCGGCTTTATAGTCCCAATGCAAAAACTGACCCAGGAAGAAGAAGAATATTTTCATAAGTGTATCAGGTGTATCATTTGTGAAAAAGTTATATCTCAAGATGATAAAGTCCGTCATCACAATCACCGATCGGATCGATTTATTGGTTGTGCTCATTCGTCTTGTAATTTGTGAGCCAAAACTCATAATTTGGACACGTATTTATTCACAACTTTCAGGGTAATGACAGTCATCTGATTGTTCCTCGTTCACATCGAAGGTTATGTTTCAATTATTCCTAGCAATACAGAGAAATGTATTAGTTTCTCAATACAGTTTAAAGGATGTAAAACCGAAATTCGGTTTGTGGACTCATATAGATTTCTGGCTTCTAGTTTAGACGCCTTAGTAAATAATATGAAAGAAAATTCCAGTTGTCTAACAGTCCTTACGCAAGCCCGTTGCAGAATGTAATGAAGAAGGATGGAAAGATGCGATTTTGCGGGGGCTATCGTAGGCTAAAAGAGGACATCAAGAAGACAGCTGTGCTCACACCTTTCGTCCTCTTTGAGTTCACTGTGATGTGCTTCGGACTTCGTAATGCTGCTCAGAAATTTCCGCTCCTTACGGACAGTATTCTGGCACTGCCTTATGTCTTCGTTTACCTGGACGATATACTTATATCATCCATCACCGAGGAAGAGCATCGTACCCACTTAGAAAATGTCTTCCACATACTTAGCGATCACGGTTTAACAATTAATCCCTCCAAATCAGAGTTCTTCGGAGACGGAGATTGAATTTTTAGGATTTATCGTCGACTCAACGAGGAATCAAGCCTCTACCAGCGAAGGTTAACCAAATCGTGGAGTTTCCCCAACCTAGCAACAAGGGACAGCTTCGTCGTTTCTTGGGTATGGTGAATTTTTACAGAAGATTCATACACAATGCAGCTGAACACCAAGGTTCCCTACACACACTCATCGGTAACTGCAAGAAGAGTGACTCATCGGTGCTGGAGTGGTCTGAGGAAGCAGAAGCAGCATTTCGACAGTGTCAGCAAGACATCAAACCAGCACTCACATTGTCACACCCCTCGGATGACGCCGAACTTTGGCATGTGATCCCTCGAATACGACAATCGGTGCAGTTCTTCAACAACGCGAAGGCTCTGGTTGGAAGCCCCTAGGCTTCTTCCCCAAGACTCTCATGAGTGCCGAACGAAGTTACTGTACGTACGTTAGAGAACTGATCGCATATACACCGAGCAATTCGACAACTTCAGGCCCTCAATTGAAAGACGTAACTTCGCCATCCTTACAGGCCATAAGCCGCTTACGCACACGTTTCAACAACCACAAGAAACTGCAATACCCATTAGGATCCGGATAGTAAATATTATCAGTAAATTTATGATACTACAGTTGCAGACACGCTGTCGAGGATGGAGCAGATAACTCTCCCCGACGACATGGAAAGAATAGCAATAGAACAAGAGACCGATTCCTGTATACACGACCTTCAGCAAAACCCAGTTCTAAAACTCAAGTGGATGGAGATACCGAATTCCACAAAACCTCTGCTCTGTGAGACAAGCACTTCAAGAGTAGCTGCCTGCATTGCCGAGGCAAGCAATTTTCACAAAAATCCACATCCATATGAGGTTCAAGGCGCCTCATCTCACTACGCTTCTTTTGGCTCAAAATGAACGTCGATATAGCTTCTTCGGCACGAGGGTGCGTTGTTTGCCAACGGAGTAAAGTTCAGTGGCATACCGTCGGACCTCCCGGCACCCCCCCCCCAGTTGGTCGCTTCGAACACATTCACATAGACATCATCGGACCTCTTCCAACATCCTATGGTAAGATCTATTGTTTTACCATGGCTGACAGATACACCCGATGGCCCGAAGCTGAACCAATAGAAGACATCAGCGAAGATACGATAGTCAGGGCACTGCATAGGACGTGGATTAGCCGCTATTGTGTACCAACAAAAATCACTACCGACCAAGGAAGGCAATTCGAGAGCGAGATCTTTCGGAAGCTGACTCAGGGTCTAGGGGGTAAGCGCTGCAGGACGACTTCGTACCATCCGTAAAGCAACGGCTGCATTGAACGATGGCACAGAACACTTAAAACCGTCTTAACATTCCAGCTCATAAGCACATCCAGGTGGACTGACTCGCTCCCTACGTGCTGTTGGGCCTTAGAGCAGCCATAAGGGAAGATGACACAAGTAGTGCAGCAGAAAAGGTATTTGGACAACACTTAAGCCTGCCTGGCGAGATGCTTGAAAGCAGTCAACGTCCTGAAGACAGAGAGGAGTTCATGAAAAAATTGCTGGAACATTTTGAGAACCTTCGACCCGCACCTCATCGCACCAGCAGCAGCCAAACATTCCTCCCTAAGGATCTCAAGAGCTGCAGTCATGCGTCACCTGAGATGACGCAGTTCGTCAACCCTTAACAGTACCCTACTCTGGGCCCCATCAGGTACTAACACATGTTTATTTTCATTATTATTAATTTTTTCTGTGCAATCAAAAATATCAGTTTTGTAATTGAGCATACAACATATATTTTCATTAGTGAACACGTATATATTTCAATTATTTATACCTCACGTTCACTAAAATATTATTTTCTAAAAAAATTTACTACTATTTTAAGAATAACAAACATATTACATAGTAATATGTTATATACTATGGTTATTTGGGTGCACATTTACACGAACTCTAGACAGAGTAAGTGAGATTGCCCTGTTTTTGTAAAGAGGCCGATAGATTTACCAAGTCCACTACAGTCATATTTCGTAATAAGATACTTTTATACTAATATTAGATTAGCTAATTTGTTAAGAATAATTAGTTCCTGAATATATTTTATTGGTGTGTGATATTTTATAAGCTACTGAAACCATCTTATTTTAAAAGGGTATAACATATCAAATCAGCTAATATACAATTAAATGATTTTGAGAAGTGCAGGGCAATTACTATTTACGTAAGGCTTAAAGGCTAAAAACACAAAGTATAACATAAAAATAAAATAGCATGCTTACTTACATTTTTAGGCGGCTTGCTGGATGAAATAATCTGAAAAGATATTTCCTGCCCAATAACTTTAACATAGGCTCTGATTTAACATAGGCTATTGTATTAATATTTTGTATGCATTCAAATTATCACATAACAGGCAAAAACTTAATTAGAAAATAAAAATCTTATTAGAAAAAAATAGATATAGTTATCATTTTTTTAAAAAAGTAAACTGATAAATTTCAAAATGATTAAAAATTATTTTAATTTTAATTTAACTGAATTATGTAGGAATAAACAATGAAACTAGCATTGATTAAAAACATTTAACAAAAAATTAATTAGAGAAGGCTGCCATCTCAGAATACCATTTAAAAATATAATAACAAGCGTATTTGACAACTCATTCATCCTTATTTATCCCTCAGAGTTATCAAGGAAGCATGGCTAATAGTAATATTAGTAATTGTTTTGTTAAATAATTAAAAAAACAAAAAATATTACACTGCTTCAGCAAATTTCAAAGTAAAAACGATAACCTGCAATATGTATAAGATGTACTACTAATTTAAAAGTGTTTATTCATTCATTTAATAAATCTATTAAATTAATAAATAAAATTATTAAGGGTCTCATTCGCAAACTCCACTTTAAGTAAGTGAAAATAATTGACATGAAATTTGAATTTTATCCTTAAATAGATATCTTAAAAAAATTGTTATCATTATTCATAAACCAGCATTTAGATGAGTTGGAAAGACCCCCCCCATATGAATCATGGTCTGTGAGAGGTGATCACCCCCACCCATTAACATATTTATAACTATTATGTTATTTACATAACTTTTAACTATATTAACTATAAAATGTCAATAGTCGTTTGTTAAGGACTTAAGGAGGATGACTGGTGGAATAGAGAAAAGTGGAGGGACGCTCTGACTTAACCAGGCAACCCATGGGGGGAAAAAACCTGCAAAAGTAAGTAAAGTAAATGTTATTTATATAACTGTTAACTATAAAATGTCAATAGTCGTTTGTTATTAATATTTTAAACCGTCCCCTCAGATTCGGCACCCACTACTGCCCTAAAGATGGCCTACACCTTATGCCGAAACATTAGCTGGCACATTCTTTGATTATTAATTTACACAGTAAACATGACCGAAGGATACGAAAATCAGATGGCCTGTAACGTTGCCGCTGGGTTTTCCCTGTAGGGCTACACCCTTCATGTAAGGCTTTTAAGGGAAAAACGGGGACTACCGAATTACCTCAGGTAATTTTTATCCTAAGTTTGTTTAGGGTACCTTCCATATATGGCGAGTATGCCTTTAATGTTACCGATTAGTACCTTAACAAAGAATGGAACATTTTTATAGGGAATATCGAATTTTAATAAAAATTGCAAGAGTTGGTAGAACAACTGACCCGAATGAAAGTTGACCTCGCTGCAATTCAGGAGGTACGTTGGACTGGTACCGGTGCTCTCAAAAGAAAAGAAGCAACTATCTACTATAGTGGAAGTAAGGAAAAACATGAGTTTGGGACAGCATTTCTTGTTGGTATGAGATTACAATCAGCCGTAGTTGATTTTCAACCAATCAGTGGAAGAATATGCACTCTGAGATTGAGAGGAAGGACCGGACATTTTTCAGTGATAAATGTACACGCCCCAAAAGAGGAAAAGAACGACGAAGAAAAAGAAGTTTTCTATGAAGATCTGGACAGAATCGTGAGAAGTTGCCCCTCCGGTGATGTGAAGATTGTTATGGGAGACTTTAATGCCCAAGTAGGCAAAGAATCAGAGTTCATACCGACAATTGGAATAAATAGTCTCCATAACAAATCAAATGACAACGGAGAAAGAATGATCAACTTCGCAATATCAAACTCTCTAGTATTTATGAGCACAGTATTCGCCCATAAAGATAAACACAAGCAGACATGGCATTCGCCCAATGGCGCTTTTACTCAAATTGATCATATCCTTGTGGAAAATTCGTATTTCAATAATATCCAAGATGTGAGATCTTTTAGAGGCCCGGATGTCAACTCCGACCACTTCCTCGTTATCATGAAAATATTGCTCAAAACGTCTCCCTTCAAAAAGGGGAAGATTAAACCTAAGGTCAACAAATGGTCCAAGGAAACGATAAAAGATGAGCAAATACAAAGATGTTTTTCCCTTAGAGTAGAGGAAGGAATTAAAAGTACGCCGGTAGTAGAAGATGGATGGGAAGTGAATGCACATTGGAATCATATTAAAGAAATTATAAAAGGGACCGCGAGCGAATACTGCAAGATGGGCAAGAAACCATCGCGAAATATATGGTTTGATGAAGAATGTAAAGAGGCGATTCGAAAACGAAATGAGAAAAGGTTAAAATACCTGAGTATAAGCACAAGAAATAACAAGAAAGAGTACCAGGATGCAAGAAGAGAAGCAAAGAAGATCTTGAAAGGGAAGAAAAGAAAAGCTTTTTACAATAAGGTAAAAGATATCGAAAACTCAAGAAGGAGCAACGATACCAAAAAATGTTTTAAAGGAGTGGAGTCGTTTAAAAACAGTTACTGCTCTAGAAGGAGCATGGTGAAAAATGAGGAGGGGAAACTACTGGTGCTGGAGACGGACGTCCAAGTGAGATGGAGGAATTATTTCCAAGGACTACTAAGCCAGACAGAGGAACAAATAAGTGTTTTGGAATGTGACTCGTATGACAGCCAAGACGAAGCAGTACCACCAGATGGAGAGGATATAGAATATATTGTTATGAAGCTAAGAAATAACAAGTCACCAGGATCAGATGGCATACCTTCTGAGTTCCTGAAGGCAGCTGGCAATGCTCTAACTAAAGAGCTGCAGGAACTAATTGCCCAAATATGGGAAGAGGAACAGATCCCGAAAGACTGGAAAGAGTCTATTATAGTGCCTGTCTACAAGAAGAAAGGAGACTCTACAGAATGTAAAAATTACAGAGGGATAAGGCTACTGAATACTGCCTATAAGATATTCTCGATAGCTCGGTATAATCGCCTATTGCCCTATGTTGAGAGAAATATTGGAGAATACCAAGGAGGCTTTAGACCTAACAGATCTACTATAGATCAGATTTTTTCCCTCAAACAGATGTGTGAAAAAATGAAGGAGTATAACAATACATTGTGGATGCTGTTCATAGATTTCAGGACGGCTTATGATACAATATCCAGGAATGAGCTTTTCAGAGCTATGAGCGAAATGCGGATTCCATCCAAGTTGGTGCGTTTGGTAATGAGCACGATGGAAAACACAGTTTGCAGCGTAAGGGTAAATGGCTCAATCACGGAAACATTTAGGATTAGTACAGGACTTAGGCAGGGAGACTCGCTGGCATCTACTATTCAATATTGTAATGCAAAGTGTCATTAAAAGGGCAGGATTACTGATGGAGGGAACCATCTTTAACCATAGTATGGGTATTCTTGCATATGCTGATGACCTTGTATTAGTAGGAAGATCGCTAATAATCTTAAAAGAAGCTTTCGAGAGGCTGGAAGTGGAAGCTGAAAAAATGGGGTTACAGGTGAATGAGGAGAAAACCAAGATAATGGTAATAAAGAATAGTAAGCAAAACCGACCACCTCATAGCTACACGTTTGTAAGACACACTTTCCAACGAGTGTCAAGTTTCCAGTATGATTTAAGATGGCCTACACCTTATGCCGAAACATTAGCTGGCACATTCAAATTATTTTTACGTACTTTGTGTTATCATTGACTCCAATTTGACTCATTAGGCGATTTTGCCTTCGTTTGTTGTACCAAAATATTCTCTACACCTATAACTTTATGTAACGTTTTGGTTTACAAATTCAAGTACAAAAGCACTCTTGATTCAATTTAAATGTAATCACTTTTGAAGCAGTTTACTAAATATATTTGTTCAAAACTGACTCATTCATCATAAATTTTGAAAAAATATAAAATTCGATTTAGTAAGAAGACCCTTACTAATTAGACGATCTAATTTATATTTATTATAATGATTGTTACTTACATAACCTATATCCTATATAACATGGTTAACTAATATAAATCCTAAAGCCGACTTGTTTAGTCAGCTTTATTTATAGCACCAACATGACACGGTCAATCCCTGAAGTAGAATTTAAGAAGAATATTATCTTTGTTTGTTTTAATTTTTTACAAAAATATTGTTTACAAATTGCAACTCTAAAGTCTTCTTGAATCCATTAAAAATTAGTGATTCGTAATAAAGTTAGAAAAAATAATACATTTTCAAATAGGTTCCCAAAACCCTAAAAATTAGACGATTTTTTGTTTGTTTATTATATTTGTTAGCAAAATGATCTGGACATCAGACCCCATCCACTGTATATAACATGGTTTGGCAATTAACAAATCACTTTTTTCTATTTAGTTTTGTTTCTTGTTTCTATGAATGATTTACAGAAATCAGTCGAAAATATTACATATAATATGGTTTTAGTTAGGCAACCTTACTATTTATTCGATATTATCTGTTTATTATAATTTTATAATAAAACAATCAGCACATCTATCCCTACAGCTGTATAACATGGTTTATAGATTCAAACTTTAAAGCTCAGTTGTTTCTACTTTAATTTGTTTTTGGTTTCTATGAATGATTGGTAGCATTATTATATGATTTATAATTTCAATTCCACGGCCTGTCTGATGCAATTTTTGGTTATTAATTTACACAGTAAACATGACCGAAAGATATGAAAATCAGATGGCCTGTAACGTTCCGCTGGGTTTTCCCTGTAGGGCTACATTTTTGTTTCAAATCTCTTTTTATTGATCAAATATTTACAATTGTTACATATATACATTATAGATAATAAAATATATAGCACATATAATTCGTTTCTTCTATTACCAGGGGTATTTTAAGAATTTACAAAGTCTGAGACCGCTAAAGGCGTGTACTCTAACACCGGCACAAGGCCGCTGGCTGTAGGGCTACACCCTTCATGTAAGGCTTTTAAGGGAAAAACGGGATCTACCGAATTACGTCAGGTAATTTTTATCCTAGGTTTGTTTAGGGTACCTTCCATATATGGCGAGTATGCCTTTAATGTTACCGATAAGAACCTTTACAAAGGATGGAACATTTTTATAGGGAATATCGAATTTTAATAAAAATTATACTTTTTTATGTGTTCCTTTTCTTGACATACAAATAATGGTTAACACCTGCCTGGCTATGCCAATATATTCAGAAGTAGATGAAAAAAACATAGCATTTGCAATATTAACAGAATCCTTCTATTAGTATAAACACAATGGAAATGATGAAGTGGAAAATATTTTGTTTGTCTTACAATAAAGTTGGGAAAATTAATGTAATTTGGACTTAGTAAGAAGAGTTTTACTTATTCGACGATATCATCTTTATTTGTTGTAATTTTCTTACCAAAATAATTTAAACATCAAATTCAAAGACCGTAGTCGACCTGGTTTAACTAATTACTAACTGTTATTTATATTTATAACTATTATGTTATTTATATAACTGTTAACTATATTAACTATAAAATGTCAATAGGCGCTTGTTATTAATAGTTTAAACCGTCGCCTCAGATTCGGCACCCCCCACTGCCCTGAAGATGGCCTACACCTTATGCCGAAACATTAGCTGGCACATTCAAATTATTTTTACTTAGTTTGTGATGTTCAAAACTGACTCATTCATCATAAATTTTGAAAAAATATAAAATTCGATTTAGTAAGAAAACCCTTACTTATTAGACGATCTAATTTATATTTGTTATAATGTTTGTTACTTACATAACCTGCAGATATATCCTCTAAAATTGTATAACAAACGTACCAATACTGACATACTTCTTAAATACTCTAAACCGTAATATCATGGGGGTTTATCTAAATTCCAACGATTGATGATATTTCTAGGGATATGATTACTTCCCTAGGACATAGTAATGATTAGAAAATTTGGTATGTAAATTTTAATAAACTATATCATTTAGGCTTTTTTATGATCAATATTACAGGTACATGGCTTAGGCGTTACGCTTTTAGTGACAAAATGCACGTACTGGGACAATTTAAAGATAAAAGATTTTGAGATGAGTACATGATATAAGTAAGGAATAAAATCAGTAAAAGAATTCCCTTACTGATTCGACAATTTTATCAATGTGTATTATAAAAAATGTCTTAAATAAATAATCTCCACATCTATTCCGCTAACTGTATATAACATGGTTAACTTATTTAAATTCTAAAGCCTACTTGTTTCAATTTTATAAATCAGTTACTTTTGACAAAGTCTATATAATATATTAATATTAGCTCAAAAGTGACTTCAAAAGCTTCCTCAGGGTTAGTCAGCTTTGTTTATAGCGCCAACATGACACGGTCCATCCAGGAAGTAGATTCGAAGAAGAATTTTGTCTTTGTTTGTTTTAATTTTTTACAAAAATGTTGTTTACAAATTGCAACTCTAAAGTCTTCTTGACTCAATTAAAAATTAGTGATTCGTAATAAAGTTAGAAAAAATAATACATTTTCAAATAGGTTCCTAAAACCCTAAAAATTAGACGATTTTGTCTTTGTTTATAATATTTTTTAGCAAAATTATCTGGACATCAGACCCCATTCACTGTATATAACATGGTTTGCCAATTATCAAATCACTTTTTTCTATTTAGTTTTATTTTTGTTTCTATGCATGATTTACAGAAAAATATTAAATATAATATGGTTTTAGTTAGGCAACCTTACTATTTATTCGATATTATCTGTTTATTATAATTTTATAATGGAACAATCAGCACATCTACTCCTACAGCTGTATAACATGGTTTATAAATTCAAACTTTAAAGCTCACTTGTTTCTATTTTAATTTATGTTTGGTTTCTATGATGAATGATTGGCAGCATTATTATATGATTTATAATTTCAATTTCACGGCCTTTCTGATGCAATCTTTGGTCTCCTCCTAAATTATATGTCTAAAGTTTGAAACATTTTCGCGGAGTATTTATGATTGATAGTCTTCCTATATACCCAAAAAAAACATGAGGCCGCTATTGTAAATTTGCATGCTAGTTCAGAACCCGGTTCTCATTGGGTCTGCTATGTAAAAAAAGATAATCTAGTGAAATACTTTGATTCCTTTGGAAATTTAAAACCACCTCCTCAGTTACTTGAGTACTTTAAGGGTTCAAAATAATTTACAATAGATGTTGTTATCAAAAGTGGAATACACCGATTTGTGGACATCTCTCCTTAGCGTATTTAGCAGATGTTTCTCGCAAATTTTGATCATTCATAATCATGAGCTACACAGTAACGTTTACGGGCAATCTTAGTGTTCTCTATGCGAACTTTTTACTACCGTGAGGACTGTTGACAATATTACCGTTCGGTTAGTGGATCAAGACAGTGCGTTTATTGACTTTAGGGGGGAAACTGTTACATTGAGAATACATTTGAAGAACAATGGGGATTGATTTTTGTACCGGTGAAAATCGTGGTACTCATGACGCTTTTTTTTATAAAAGGGGATGTCATGTCATGGCAAGAATTAGTAAACCTAAGTCGACGAGACGGCTAACAACTGCAAACGTCAACTTTTTAAAACAGTGTGGGTGCAAAATGCATAACATACTAAACGTTACATCAGATGTAAAATTTGATGATTTTCTTACACAATTCTAATATCATTCACATCAGCGGTATGCGGGGAACACTCTTAACAATTCTGACGAAATCAGAATACCAATCCATCAACAAGATGCTTATACGTTTCCTTCTTTAAGTTTTGTTTATTTGGAAGGACGAATTTCAAAAAAGGATGGGACTGATGGAACAACTTCAAAATTCACTAATAACGCGTTTGCGTTTTTGTTTGATAAGATAAGATATGAATTGAATGGTATTGAAGTCGATGGAGTGAGAAACCCCGGAATAACTACACCGCTTAAAGGTCATATATCGTTTTCACCCAATCAAGTCAAAGGACTAGAAAATGCCGGCTGGATAATCCAAGGTGTCGATAAACCAGTTTCAATAGATAAAAACGTTTTTTTTAGCGTATGTCTGCCATTGGACATTATTTTAGGGATATGCAAGGACTATCGAACAATTTTAATTAATCTTAAGTAAGAACTCGTTTTGATTAGATCGAGTACTAACTTGAACTGTGTAAAGGGTAGTGATAATGTACAAATAAAATTAGATAAAGTGGTTTGGAGGATGCCTCATATTCGTGTTTCTGATCAAGAACGTCTTAAGTTGGTCTAAAAATGGTAGATAAAAACTAGGTTATTTCTATTCCATTCAGATCGTGGGATCTTTACGAATACCCAAATTTACCAGCATCACAGCAAGAAAATTGGACTGTAAAAACATCAACAAATTTAGAAAAGCCTCGCTATGTTATTATCGCATTTCAAACTGATAGAATGAGAAATGCTACCAAAGATATCAGTCAATTCGATAGTTATAAATGAAAAAATTTGAAACTCTATCTGAATAGCGAACAATATCCTTATGAAGGTTCGAATCTAGATTTTGCACAAGGAAAAGTGGCTCTCCTCTATGAAATGTATAACGAGTTTCAAACGAGTTATTATGGTAATAGACATTCGCAACCTCTGTTGTCACGATCCGATTTTGAGACCTTCGCGCCCATAGTCGTCTTAGATTGTTCTAAGCAATCCGAGGCAATAAAAAGTACGACTATCGATATTCGCGTACAGCTAGAGGCGAGTTGTTTACGATAAAGTAGTAGAATACGAAGTGGGAACCGGTTTGGTTCGTAAAATGTACTGAAAATACATATATAAAGCTGCTGTATCTGTTACAATAATATCAGTTCTCCGTTGTTCAGCGCCTAAAAAATACGATGCGTTCAGCGGCAATTGATTTTCAAGGGTATCGCACGGCTTCTAACTCATTGACTGTTAAAGAATTATCCGTGTCTAGTGACAATAAGAATGTCTCTATTAGTCATGCCTCATCGTGGCATTGGTTTTTAAATCCACCTCGAGATGCTGAAGATGTTGTTCATGCAAAGACAAACCTTTGGGTTAAAAAACATATTCATGGCATGGGATGGGACTATGGTGATGTATTATATGAGGATATGAGATATTTATTACAACACGCCACTGAGGACTTTGACATATTGTGGGGGAAAGGAATGGAAAAGTGCAAGTTTATTGAAGATCTTATTGATAAACCGGTCTATGATCTACATGAATTCGGTTGTCCTAACTTCAAATAATTAGAAAATTGCAAGATGGTATGTCATTTTAACTCGTCTTTTGTCTGTTCACTAAATCAGGCACACCGTTTAGCGTCATGGATCAGAAAAAATGATGAAGCAGTAAACTTTAAAAAAGAAGACGTTCGTAACCATGCATTTGTAAATATTATCTTTCCTCCTCATAATCTGCTCTCATTCGCCGGATTTGTAAGAGGAGTAAAAAATAGGGTCAAATGCGTATATTGTGGACTGTTATATGACAAACAATCGCTCATCAATCCACTCAAGTACCATAAAGCGAATAGTCCTGAATGTATATGGTTTAAGGGAGTACTTTTGAAACTACTGGGAAACATGTGGTATCAAGATGGAGTCAGTTATACAACGTTTAGGAGAGGGATGCATTGAAACCACTGAGCACTGAAGAAATGAGTATTTTACCTCGGTCTTTGCTTTAGTACCTTTTTGACTACGCATTAGACTACATCTGAAACAATTACACCTGAAGAAATGGATGGCAAGAGGACGAGGAATTTATCCAAAAACGAAGACTTTGCTACTCAATAAATATATTAACTATTAATTTTATTATTATGTTTGAAATTGTTTTCAATCTTTGTTTTAAACTATACATATTTTACATCTTGTTTTTTTTTCTCCTTCTTTTTATTTAGGGAAAAGTTCATTAAATAAAATTCACAGACATAAAATATAAAAAGTATTTATTGAATATAGTTCAAATTACAAGTTACATGGCTATTATTAAATATTGTTAGGTTCATTTAAATTGTTAAAGAGAGTATTAGTATTAATATTGAACTCTAACGGTACACATTCAACAGGTTGTGTGAGTGGATTTTCTTTTTCTTTCTTGTAAATGTCAACCATCTTGGTTAGCAAGTCCATAGGGTCGTTGATTTTTTCAATACTAGAACAAAGCTTCACCGTTTCATTCCTGTTGAAACATGTCGATGGAGATTTCATCTTAAGGGTTAGCGGACTTTGATTGAACATTGCAAAACAATGGTACACTTGTTCTATCTTCATTACCCTGTTTCTACCCCTCATAGAAAATAAACAGAGCACATTTTTGCACCTCACCCGGTCTTCAACGCCCACCACGTTCTTCCCGCGTCTGCACTGCAAAAGAGACAACAACCTAGGAATCTGGTCTGTGAGGAATCTCCACTCCTCCGTGTCCATATAGACGCTCGTCTTCTTGCCGATGATGGCGATGGTCGGCTCATAATCGCATTGACCAACTCGAACTAGTTTGCTACTAGTGATGGGGTGATCGGTCACTAGTTCCAATCATCTCGGACCGACCATCTCACAAGGGTTCAACGTAGACACTGGAAGGTTTCCGCAGAGTGGAGGGGGAAAGATGAAGTTTTTCTAGATTCTTTATTAGATGATTTATATCATTTCTTTTTATTTCATACAATGATATATGAGTTTTCAAAACCTGGAGTTGATTAATAAAGATTCCAAGTCTCCTGCACATATCACAGCAACACACATACCTTTTGTTTTCAAAATTTTTTTTTTTTCTCCTCTTCACTATCAACTTCATCCGCAACATATATTTTTATTGGCAAACTCCGCTATCAATCTCATCCACAACACCTATTTTTATCGGCGAACTCTCTAGTTGATTCAAATACTTGATAAATGGACAATTTTTAGACCATTTCTTGTGTTGTAAAAAAGGATCGTCATACAATTCCCATTGATGCAATATTACTCCGCAAAATGGACACCTTGTTTGGTCAGAGACTTTCAAGTAATAGAATCCTGCTGCGGCCAACTTCACAACACTCACTGGCGATGTCCACCCGACAAATGTCGACAGGCGGTCTTTCTCATACCTCAGGTTCCTATTTGTCTGCCGTACCATTGTAGTAGACTGGTTAACAATGACCTGCAGTACAAATCACGGGTACACGCTGTGAACGACCTCGCTCTTAGCAAAGAAGGTTAAGAACAGGTTACCCACACACAGGCGAGGAACGTATACAAAAATGTAAAAACACAAAGTTTATATACCGGTGGAACACGGAGTGACTGTGTGCCAGTGGCTGGAGAGGGAAAGCTTATAAAGGGAGTATAAACTACTGAGGTGGCTCCGCGATGAGACCTGCTCTGACGGAACTGACGTCACAAGGTCATTTTTACACACTACTACAGCGCCTTATCATCAGTGAGATAAAGTATAAACTGCTGATCAAAGCATACCGGGAAGCGGGGAGGTGTCTCTGCGATGACTCATGCTCTGATGGAACTGACTTCACAAGGTCATTTTTACACACTACTACAGCGCCTTATCATCCGTGATATAAAGTATGAAAATGCTTAGCAAAGAATACCGGGAAACGGAGAGCTGGCCCAGCGATGACCTCGTGACGTCACACGGTCAATCCCCCATGACGTCACAAGGTCATTTGCACGCCTACTACAACTCAAATGTAAACAAAGCGATGTTGCAAAATCTCGCACATTCCTTGCGACGTTGCCAAATGTGGCATTCAGACCCCCAAAGTCACCCCCTCCCGCCCTAGTAATGCCACACTTCTCAATTCTACAACCCGTCGTTTACTGATTAAGATTATCTACTGATCAAGAGACGCCTTGGGAGTGCTGCTGGGGATGCCCATGTCGGAACGGTCCAACTACGGTCAGCTGATGAGAAGACTGGAGATGCGTTTCGGCCACCGCCACATGGACCAGCTATATCGCTCACAGCTAAGAAGCAGGGTCCAGAAGACCAACGAGACTTAGTAGGAATTTGAAGCGGACATTGCCCGCCTGGTGAGGAACGTCTACCCACCGGTGACCGACGATGTCTACGAAAGCTTGACTGTCGACAAATTCCTGGATGGACTTCGGGAACCAGAAACACAACAAGCAGTGAAGCTGGCCCGGCCAAAAATTTTGGGAGACGCATTATCCCAGGCCATGGAGTTCGAGGCTGCTAGACAGCACCCTCTACTGCCCTGAAGATGGCCTACACCTTATGCCGAAACATTAGCTGGCACATTCAAATTGTTTTTACGTATTTTGTGTTATCATTGACTGCAATTTGACTAATTAGGCGATTTTGTCTTTGTTTGTTGTACCAAAATATTCACTAAACCTATAACTTTATGTAACGAATTTGTGTTGGTTTACAAATTCAAGTACAACAGCACTCTTGATTCAATTTAAATTTAATCACTTTTGAAGCAGTTTACTAAATATATTTGTTCAAAACTGACTGATATATTGTTACTTACACAACCTACAAATATATCCCAAAAAATTGTATAACCAACGTACCAATACTGAAATACTTCTTAAATACTCTAAACCGTGATATCATGGGGGTTTATCTAAATTCCTACGATTGATGATATGTCTAGTGATATCATTAAGTGAGTCGAGACAGGGGTGATGTTTGTTTATCAAATATAATATAAAATAAATGGTTTGGTGGAGCCCCATAGTTCAATTCCGAAAGCCCATATAGGTCTTATAACAGTCACATAAATAAGTCTTTTGTAATTGATCTGAAGCTTTGAGCGTTTGTCTAGTATGTGTTGAAGTAGTCGGAAGCGTCTAGCTGTTTCTTGTGTTTTCAGTCTTGTGTGAGGGTTCCAAGTAAGACGTTTGTCTAAGTTGAGTCCTAGGTAGCGAATCTCTTCAACAGGGATAAGCGGAGTACTATTAAAGGATACAGTAGGACAGGAAGTCATGGGTTTTCGGCGAAGGGTAAAGGTAATTTGATAGGACTTGTTGGAATTGATTTTAATTCTCCAATTCCGACACCATTCTTCGAGGCTTGATAAATGTGATTGAAGGGATTGGGATGCAATATATGGGTCGTTATTAACTGATAACACACATGTGTCATCAGCATACGTGGAGATGAAGGTGTTAGGATGGGTTAGGATGTCAGCTGTATATACTGTGTAGAGGATAGGACCGAGGATGCTACCTTGAGGAACACCAGCAGACTGGGAATATGGGTCTTTTAAATTGGTGAACAGGTGGGATAATTTATGGTATGGCTTAAAACCAAGGCGCAGATTGGGAAAAGTAAGGCTTAATTTTTTTTTTATATTATCAGAAAGAACAGGTATATAAGGAAAGGGTCTGTATAGGTAAGATCTGGGGGTCGGTACTGTGGGATTAGGGGAGGGGTAAATAACATTACCATGGTTTTTAAGGGGATCTAACAGTTTACTTGTGATATGGGATGGGAAGTTGTTAGAAAGTAAAATGTTTTTTATTCGTTCGATGTTGGTTCGTAGGTCTTGGGTGTCAGATAAAGACAGAAATCCGTGGTTGAGGTTTTTGGCTACGTTGAACTTCTGGTGGTAAGGGTGCTATAATATATAAATATATATACATATATATATATATATTTATGTATATGCATATATGCATAGGTATGCATGTGTGTGTGTGTGTATGTATATACATTTTTTGGCTTTTTGGCTTACGTTCTCTAGCTTTATACCTTTCATTTATCTTTCCATAACGGCCGTTTCTTTCAAAACTATTTTATACGTGGGTTGGGTGGGTAATGGTTATTAATGGATAATTCTAACGATGGATTGATTTGGTAATTCATGTTCTATACAGTTGATGAGGACTAATGTCCAGACCAAATTTTCTAATCATTACTATGTCCAAGGGAATTTATCGTGAAGAAAATAATAAATCGTAGTCTCAAAATAATACGATATGAAATCCGAGTTACAGACGAGGAGATCCAAAACTAATAAAATAGCGAAAATTTGTTTGGCAATATGACAACATCTTCTTAATCTGCAAATATATGTTCATAATAGATATCCTCTCTGAACTAATGAGACAAATCATTACTTTAGTTCAAGCATATCCAATATTATCCCTAAAAAAAATGGAAGCGTTCTCGTAGTTTCTTAAAAAATTAGAATTTATTATTTACCAAAAAGATATTGCTTCAAATATTTGCGATAAGTGGTTCACTGAATGCCTAAAAATACTAAAATTGCAGTACATGGCGAAACAATAATAAGAAGAACCCCGACAATAAGGGTTTTGGAAATTTAAAAAACAATAAGTGGCTAACTAACTACAAGTTTTAACTATTCGTTCGTTTCCTTTCCCGCATAAAAATAATCGTGAGTTAAAGTATGTAAAAAGAGGGCATTTTAAATGCCAAACATTTACGCAATTGAAATATTTCACGTACACCGTAAAATGATAATGTTATAACTTTATATAACATGGTATACAAATTGCAATTATAAAGTCTTCTTGATTCAATTAAAAATTAGTGATTCGAAATAAAGTTTGAAAAATAATATAATTTCAATTTAGTTCCCAAAGCCTTACTAATTAGACAATTTTATCTTTGTTAGTAATATATTTTTTTACCAGAATGATCTGGACATAAGTCCTCATCTACTGTATAGAGCATGAATTACCAAATCAATCCATCGTTAGAAATATCCAGCCAACTATTTCCAACTCTAAAAGTCTATAGCTCACTTATTTCTATTTAGATTTGTTTCTTGTTTCCATGATTGATTTAAAGAAATCAACCCATACTTATTAGACGATCTAATTTATATTTGTTATAATGTTTGTTGCTTACATAACCTGCAGATATATCCTCTAAAATTGTATAACAAACGTACCAATACTGACATACTTCTTAAATACTCTAAACCGTAATATCATGGGGGTTTATCTAAATTCCAACGATTGATGATATGTCTAGGGATATCATTACTTCCCTAGGACATAGTAATGATTAGAAAATTTGGTATGTAAATTTTAATAAACTATATCATTTAGGCTTTTTTATGAACAATATTACAGGTACATAGCTTAGGCGTTACGCTTTTAGTGACAAAATGAAGTACTGGGATAATTTAAAGATAAAAGATTTTGAGATGAGTACATGATATAACTAAGTAATAAAATCAGTAAAAGAATTCCCTTACTGATTCGACAATTTTATCAATGTGTATTATAAAAAATGTCTTAAATAAATAATCTCCACATCTATTCCGCTAACTGTATATAACATGGTTAACTAATTTAAATCCTAAAGCCTACTTGTTTCAATTTTATAAATCGATATGTTAATATTAGCTCAAATGTGACTTCAAAAGCTTCCTCAGGGTTAGTCAGCTTTGTTTATAGCACCAACATGACACGGTCCATCCAAGAAGTAGATTTGAAGAAGAATTTTGTCTTTGTTTGTTTTAATTTTTTACAAATTGCAACTCTAAAGTCTTCTTGACTCAATTAAAAATAAGTGATTCGTAATAAAGTTAGAAACAATAATACATTTTCAAATAGGTTCCCAAAACCCTAAAAATTAGACGATTTTTTCTTTGTTTATTATATTTGTTAGCAAAATGATCTGGACATCAGACCCCATCCACTGTATATAACATGGTTTGCCAATTAACAAACCACTTTTTTCTATTGATGAGGACTAATGTCCAGACCAAATTTTCTAATCATTACTATGTCCAAGGGAATTTATCGTGAAGAAAATAATAAATCGTAGTCTCAAAATAATACGATATGAAATCCGAGTTACAGACGAGGAGATCCAAAACTAATAAAATAGCGAAGATTTGTTTGGCAATATGACAACATCTTCTTAATCTGCAAATATATGTTCATAATAGATATCCTCTCTGAACTAATGAGACAAATCATTACTTTAGTTCAAGCATATCCAATATTATCCCTAAAAAAAATGGAAGCGTTCTCGTAGTTTCTTAAAAAATTAGAATTTATTATTTACCAAAAAGATATTGCTTCAAATATTTGCGATAAGTGGTTCACTGAATGCCTAAAAATACTAAAATTGCAGTACATGGCGAAACAATAATAAGAAGAACCCCGACAATAAGGGTTTTGGAAATTTAAAAAACAATAAGTGGCTAACTAACTACAAGTTTTAACTATTCGTTCGTTTCCTTTCCCGCATAAAAATAATCGTGAGTTAAAGTATGTAAAAAGAGGGCATTTTAAATGCCAAACATTTACGCAATTGAAATATTTCACGTACACCGTAAAATGATAATGTTATAACTTTATATAACATGGTATACAAATTGCAATTATAAAGTCTTCTTGATTCAATTAAAAATTAGTGATTAGAAATAAAGTTTGAAAAATAATATAATTTCAATTTAGTTCCCAAAGCCTTACTAATTAGACAATTTTATCTTTGTTAGTAATATATTTTTTTACCAGAATGATCTGGACATAAGTCCTCATCTACTGTATAGAGCATGAATTACCAAATCAATCCATCGTTAGAAATATCCAGCCAACTATTTCCAACTCTAAAAGTCTATAGCTCACTTATTTCTATTTAGATTTGTTTCTTGTTTCCATGATTGATTTAAAGAAATCAGTTGAAAATATTAAATATAATTTATTTCGTTTTAGTTAGACAACCTTACTATTGACTCGATTTTATCTGTTTGCTATAATTTTATAAGCCATTTAGAATTTATTGGTTTATACATTCAAATTCAAATGCTCACTTGTTTCTAATTTAATTTGTTATTGGTTTCTATGAATGATTAGTAGAATTATTGTATGATTTAGACAATTTTGTACTCTATTTGAGTTCTAATTTCATGACCTTTCTGATGCATTATATGCCCACTTCACACACTAAAGCTGACCTACAAATATGAAAATCAGATGGCGGCCCTTGAAGGAGCCGCTGGGTTTTCCCTGTAGGGCTACACCCTTCATGTAAGGCTTTCTAAGGGAATAATTCACGTAATAATTTCTAAGGGGGACTAATTCGGAAGTCCCCGTCGGAAAACGTTTGCACAATTAACAGAAATTACCCAATCGAAAAAAAAAATGAATTGGAAAACGTGGATATTTTCGTAATACAGTTGGAAAGATTGATGTAATTTAAACTAGGTAAGAAATAATCGACGATATTATCTTTGTTTGTTGTAATTTCCTGATCAAAATAATGTGCACATCAATTCCAAGAACTGTATTCAACATAATTACAAAATTCAAATTCTGAAGTCCTCATTCTTTTCAAATTGAAGCCTCTCTTATTTGAAAAATATACAATTCACAAAGGAGTTTCAAACAGCTATGAAATTTTCAAATTTCAAAAACTAATTCAAATGTGTTTTAAAATATTTGCTAATAAAGTTGGAAAAATGAAATAAAATTTCGATTTAGTTACAAAACCCTTACCTAATAATACGATTTTTTTTGTTTTTTTCTAAATTTATTTTTAAAGCTCACTTTTTTCTATTTAAAATTAGTAATTACTCTTATTTGATAAAATACAATCTACCAACGTAATTTCAAACTATTTTGATACATTTTACCGAGCTAATAATTCAAAAGTTACTTTAGATGTTATGATAAAATTTATTAGTTGTATATAAATATTAAATTTATATCAATGGATTATTGTATATTGGACTTACCTGAACAAGTGTCATGCATGCTGGCAGCCGGGCCTACTACAGCACTATACATTGTGCAAATGACTGATCCCCAGCAAAAAGGCCTATTTCCAAGGTCTGGCAGGGGTGCCAACCTCTGTTTCGGATTTTTCTACACAGTTTTATCCTAAAAGGACAACCAATCGTAGAGAGCATATTGATAGATTTTATGAACAGAATCGTTTAATATTTCCTATAATTCCTCTTTTAAGATATATACTACTAATTTCGCATATATCAGTTGAGGAGAGAGCACATAAGTATCAATGTTACAATGACGAAAGAAATAAATAATTGTAATAGTGTACTTGAAAAATTGTATTCTATAAAATTCTTAAAACATTTTCTATTATTTAATCCTAACATTTTTTATTTGTTACTACTAAAGTCAAGAGAGTGTTTTGAAACAATGTGAACCAAAATAAATTTCTTTATATTCTAAGAATTTTAGAATTTTTGTTGATAATTCTTTTATCATTTGAATGCATATTGTTGTAAAATGTCAGTACCTGTTACAGTAAAACGGTAAAAACACCATTTTGAGATGAGTACATGATATAAGTAAGTAATAAAATCAGTAAAAGAATTCCCTTACTGATTCGACAATTTTATCAATGTGTATTATAAAAAATGTCTTAAATAAATAATCTCCACATCTATTCCGCTAACTGTATATAACATGGTTAACTAATTTAAATCCTAAAGCCTACTTGTTTCAATTTTATAAATCAGTTACTTTTGACAAAGTCTATATAATATATTAATATTAGCTCAAATGTGACTTCAAAAGCTTCCTCAGGGTTAGTCAGCTTTGTTTATAGCACCAACATGACACGGTCCAAAGAACACTTCCTGGCTATGCCAATATTTTAAAAGTAGATGACAAAAACATAGCATTTGCAATATTAACAGAATCCTTCTATTAGTATAAACACAATGGAAATGATGAAGTGGAAAATATGTTGTTTGTCTTATAATAAAGTTGGGAAGTAGATTTGAAGAAGAATTTTTTCTTTGTTTGATTTAATTTTTTACAAATTGCAACTCTAAAGTCTTCTTGACTCAATTAAAAATTAGTGATTCGTAATATAGTTAGAAAAAATAATACATTTTCAAATAGGTTCCCAAAACCCTAAAAATTAGACGATTTTTTCTTTGTTTATTATATTTGTTAGCAAAATGATCTGGACATCAGACCCCATCCACTGTATATAACATGGTTTGCCAATTAACAAATCACTTTTTTCTATTTAGTTTTGTTTCTTGTTTCTATGAATGATTTACAGAAATCAGTCGAAAATATTAAATATAATATGGTTTTAGTTAGGCAACCTTACTATTTATTCGATATTATCTGTTTATTATAATTTTATAATAAAACAATCAGCACATCTATCCCTACAGCTGAATAACACGGTTTATAAATTCAAACTTTAAAGCTCACTTGTTTCTACTTTAATTTGTTTTTGGTTTCTATGAATGATTGGTAGCATTATTATATGATTTATAATTTCAATTTCACGGCCTTTCTGATGCAATCTTTGGTTATTAATTTACACAGTAAACATGACCGAAAGATATGAAAATCAGATGGCCTGTAACGTTGCCGCTGGGTTTTCCCAGTAGGGCTACACCCTTCATGTAAGGCTTTTAAGGGAAAAACGGGGACTACCGAATTACCTCAGGTAATTTTTATCCTAAGTTTGTTTAGGGTACCTTCCATATATGGCGAGTATGCCTTTAATGTTACCGATAAGTACCTTTACAAAGAATGGAACATTTTTATAGGGAATATCGAATTTTAATAAAAATTATACTTTTTTATGTGTTCCTTTTCTGGAATTTACCACTCCAGGTGCCATGCAAAGAACACTTCCTGGCTATGCCAATATTTTCAAAGTAGATGACAAAAACATAGCATTTGCAATATTAACAGAATCCTTCTATTAGTATAAACACAATGGAAATGATGAAGTGGAAAATATGTTGTTTGTCTTATAATAAAGTTGGGAAAATTAATATAATTTGGACTTAGTAAGAAGAGTTTTACTTATTCTACGATATCATCTTTGTTTGTTGTAATTTTCTTACCAAAATAATTTAAACATCAAATTCAATAACCGTAGTCGACCTGGTTTAACTAATTACTAACTGTTATTTATATTTATAACTATTATGTTATTTATATAACTGTTAACTATATCAACTATAAAATGTCAATAGTCGTTTGTTATTAATAGTTTAAACCGTCACCTCAGATTCGGCACCCACTACTGCCCTGAAGATGGCCTACACCTTATGCCGAAACATTAGCTGGCACATTCAAATTATTTTTACGTACTTTGTGTTATCATTGACTGCAATTTGACTCATTAGGCGATTTTACCTTCGTTTGTTGTACCAAAATATTCTCTACACCTATAACTTTATGTAACGTTTTGGTTTACAAATTCAAGTACAAAAGCACTCTTGATTCAATTTAAATTTAATCACTTTTGAAGCAGTTTACTAAATATATTTGTTCAAAACTGACTCATTCATCATAAGTTTTGAAAAAATATAAAATTCGATTTAGTAAGAAAACCCATACTATTAGACTTACATTTATTATTATTACATTTATTATTTGTTACTACTAAAGTCAAGAGAGTGTTTTGAAACAATGTGAACCAAAATAAATTTCTTTATATTCTAAGAATTTTAGAATTTTTGTTGATAATTCTTTTATCATTTGAATGCATATTGCTGTAAAATGTCAGTACCTGTTACAGTAAAACGGTAAAAACACCATTTTGAGATGAGTACATGATATAATTAAGTAATAAAATCAGTAAAAGAATTCCCTTACTGATTCGACAATTTTATCAATGTGTATTATAAAAAATGTCTTAAATAAATAATCTCCACATCTATTCCGCTAACTGTATATAACATGGTTAACTAATTTAAATCCTAAAGCCTACTTGTTTCAATTTTATAAATCAGTTACTTTTGACAAAGTCTATATAATATATTAATATTAGCTCAAATGTGACTTCAAAAGCTTCCTCAGGGTTAGTCAGCTTTGTTTATAGCACCAACATGACACGGTCCATCCAGGAAGTAGATTTGAAGAAGAATTTTTTCTTTGTTTGATTTAATTTTTTACAAATTGCAACTCTAAAGTCTTCTTGACTCAATTAAAAATTAGTGATTCGTAATATAGTTAGAAAAAATAATACATTTTCAAATAGGTTCCCAAAACCCTAAAAATTAGACGATTTTTTCTTTGTTTATTATATTTGTTAGCAAAATGATCTGGACATCAGACCCCATCCACTGTATATAACATGGTTTGCCAATTAACAAATCACTTTTTTCTATTTAGTTTTGTTTCTTGTTTCTATGAATGATTTACAGAAATCAGTCGAAAATATTAAATATAATATGGTTTTAGTTAGGCAACCTTACTATTTATTCGATATTATCTGTTTATTATAATTTTATAATAAAACAATCAGCACATCTATCCCTACAGCTGAATAACACGGTTTATAAATTCAAACTTTAAAGCTCACTTGTTTCTACTTTAATTTGTTTTTGGTTTCTATGAATGATTGGTAGCATTATTATATGATTTATAATTTCAATTTCACGGCCTTTCTGATGCAATCTTTGGTTATTAATTTACACAGTAAACATGACCGAAAGATATGAAAATCAGATGGCCTGTAACGTTGCCGCTGGGTTTTCCCAGTAGGGCTACACCCTTCATGTAAGGCTTTTAAGGGAAAAACGGGGACTACCGAATTACCTCAGGTAATTTTTATCCTAAGTTTGTTGAGGGTACCTTCCATATATGGCGAGTATGCCTTTAATGTTACCGATAAGAACCTTTACAAAGGATGGAACATTTTTATAGGGAATATCGAATTTTAATAAAAATTATACTTTTTTATGTGTTCCTTTTCTGGAATTTACCACTCCAGGTGCCATGCAAAGAACACTTCCTGGCTATGCCAATATTTTCAAAGTAGATGACAAAAACATAGCATTTGCAATATTAACAGAATCCTTCTATTAGTATAAACACAATGGAAATGATGAAGTGGAAAATATGTTGTTTGTCTTATAATAAAGTTGGGAAAATTAATATAATTTGGACTTAGTAAGAAGAGTTTTACTTATTCTACGATATCATCTTTGTTTGTTGTAATTTTCTTACCAAAATAATTTAAACATCAAATTCAATAACCGTAGTCGACCTGGTTTAACTAATTACTAACTGTTATTTATATTTATAACTATTATGTTATTTATATAACTGTTAACTATATTAACTATAAAATGTCAATAGTCGTTTGTTATTAATAGTTTAAACCGTCACCTCAGATTCGGCACCCACTACTGCCCTGAAGATGGCCTACACCTTATGCCGAAACATTAGCTGGCACATTCAAATTATTTTTACGTACTTTGTGTTATCATTGACTGCAATTTGACTCATTAGGCGATTTTACCTTCGTTTGTTGTACCAAAATATTCTCTACACCTATAACTTTATGTAACGTTTTGGTTTACAAATTCAAGTACAAAAGCACTCTTGATTCAATTTAAATTTAATCACTTTTGAAGCAGTTTACTAAATATATTTGTTCAAAACTGACTCATTCATCATAAGTTTTGAAAAAATATAAAATTCGATTTAGTAAGAAAACCCTTACTTATTAGACGATCTAATTTATATTTGTTATAATGTTTGTTGCTTACATAACCTGCAGATATATCCTCTAAAATTGTATAACAAACGTACCAATACTGACATACTTCTTAAATACTCTAAACCGTAATATCATGGGGGTTTATCTAAATTCCAACGATTGATGATATGTCTAGGGATATCATTACTTCCCTAGGACATAGTAATGATTAGAAAATTTGGTATGTAAATTTTAATAAACTATATCCTTTAGGCTTTTTTATGAACAATATTACAGGTACATAGCTTAGGCGTTACGCTTTTAGTGACAAAATGAAGTACTGGGATAATTTAAAGATAAAAGATTTTGAGATGAGTACATGATATAACTAAGTAATAAAATCAGTAAAAGAATTCCCTTACTGATTCGACAATTTTATCAATGTGTATTATAAAAAATGTCTTAAATAAATAATCTCCACATCTATTCCGCTAACTGTATATAACATGGTTAACTAATTTAAATCCTAAAGCCTACTTGTTTCAATTTTATAAATCGATATGTTAATATTAGCTCAAATGTGACTTCAAAAGCTTCCTCAGGGTTAGTCAGCTTTGTTTATAGCACCAACATGACACGGTCCATCCAAGAAGTAGATTTGAAGAAGAATTTTGTCTTTGTTTGTTTTAATTTTTTACAAATTGCAACTCTAAAGTCTTCTTGACTCAATTAAAAATAAGTGATTCGTAATAAAGTTAGAAACAATAATACATTTTCAAATAGGTTCCCAAAACCCTAAAAATTAGACGATTTTTTCTTTGTTTATTATATTTGTTAGCAAAATGATCTGGACATCAGACCCCATCCACTGTATATAACATGGTTTGCCAATTAACAAACAACTTTTTTCTATTGATGAGGACTAATGTCCAGACCAAATTTTCTAATCATTACTATGTCCAAGGGAATTTATCGTGAAGAAAATAATAAATCGTAGTCTCAAAATAATACGATATGAAATCCGAGTTACAGACGAGGAGATCCAAAACTAATAAAATAGCGAAGATTTGTTTGGCAATATGACAACATCTTCTTAATCTGCAAATATATGTTCATAATAGATATCCTCTCTGAACTAATGAGACAAATCATTACTTTAGTTCAAGCATATCCAATATTATCCCTAAAAAAAATGGAAGCGTTCTCGTAGTTTCTTAAAAAATTAGAATTTATTATTTACCAAAAAGATATTGCTTCAAATATTTGCGATAAGTGGTTCACTGAATGCCTAAAAATACTAAAATTGCAGTACATGGCGAAACAATAATAAGAAGAACCCCGACAATAAGGGTTTTGGAAATTTAAAAAACAATAAGTGGCTAACTAACTACAAGTTTTAACTATTCGTTCGTTTCCTTTCCCGCATAAAAATAATCGTGAGTTAAAGTATGTAAAAAGAGGGCATTTTAAATGCCAAACATTTACGCAATTGAAATATTTCACGTACACCGTAAAATGATAATGTTATAACTTTATATAACATGGTATACAAATTGCAATTATAAAGTCTTCTTGATTCAATTAAAAATTAGTGATTCGAAATAACGTTTGAAAAATAATATAATTTCAATTTAGTTCCCAAAGCCTTACTAATTAGACAATTTTATCTTTGTTAGTAATATATTTTTTTACCAGAATGATCTGGACATAAGTCCTCATCTACTGTATAGAGCATGAATTACCAAATCAATCCATCGTTAGAAATATCCAGCCAACTATTTCCAACTCTAAAAGTCTATAGCTCACTTATTTCTATTTAGATTTGTTTCTTGTTTCCATGATTGATTTAAAGAAATCAGTTGAAAATATTAAATATAATTTATTTCGTTTTAGTTAGACAACCTTACTATTGACTCGATTTTATCTGTTTGCTATAATTTTATAAGCCATTTAGAATTTATTGGTTTATACATTCAAATTCAAATGCTCACTTGTTTCTAATTTAATTTGTTATTGGTTTCTATGAATGATTAGTAGAATTATTGTATGATTTAGACAATTTTGTACTCTATTTGAGTTCTAATTTCATGACCTTTCTGATGCATTATATGCCCACTTCACACACTAAAGCTGACCTACAAATATGAAAATCAGATGGCGGCCCTTGAAGGAGCCGCTGGGTTTTCCCTGTAGGGCTACACCCTTCATGTAAGGCTTTCTAAGGGAATAATTCACGTAATAATTTCTAAGGGGGACTAATTCGGAAGTCCCCGTCGGAAAACGTTTGCACAATTAACAGAAATTACCCAATCGAAAAAAAAAATGAATTGGAAAACGTGGATATTTTCGTAATACAGTTGGAAAGATTGATGTAATTTAAACTAGGTAAGAAATAATCGACGATATTATCTTTGTTTGTTGTAATTTCCTGATCAAAATAATGTGCACATCAATTCCAAGAACTGTATTCAACATAATTACAAAATTCAAATTCTGAAGTCCTCATTCTTTTCAAATTGAAGCCTCTCTTATTTGAAAAATATACAATTCACAAAGGAGTTTCAAACAGTTATGAAATTTTCAAATTTCAAAAACTAATTCAAATGTGTTTTAAAATATTTGCTAATAAAGTTGGAAAAATGAAATAAAATTTCGATTTAGTTACAAAACCCTTACCTAATAATACGATTTTTTTTGTTTTTTTCTAAATTTATTTTTAAAGCTCACTTTTTTCTATTTAAAATTAGTAATTACTCTTATTTGATAAAATACAATCTACCAACGTAATTTCAAACTATTTTGATATATTTTACCGAGCTAATAATTCAAAAGTTACTTTAGATGTTATGATAAAATTTATTAGTTGTATATAAATATTAAATTTATATCAATGGATTATTGTATATTGGACTTACCTGAACAAGTGTCATGCATGCTGGCAGCCGGGCCTACTACAGCACTATACATTGTGCAAATGACTGATCCCCAGCAAAAAGGCCTACTTCCAAGGTCTGGCAGGGGTGCCAACCTCTGTTTCGGATTTTTCTACACAGTTTTATCCTAAAAGGACAACCAATCGTAGAGAGCATATTGATAGATGTTATGAACAGAATCGTTTAATATTTCCTATAATTCCTCTTTTAAGATATATACTACTAATTTCGCATATATCAGTTGAGGAGAGAGCACATAAGTATCAATGTTACAATGACGAAAGAAATAAATAATTGTAATAGTGTACTTGAAAAATTGTATTCTATAAAATTCTTAAAACATTTTCTATTATTTAATCCTAACATTTTTCATTTGTTACTACTAAAGTCAAGAGAGTGTTTTGAAACAATGTGAACCAAAATAAATTTCTTTATATTCTAAGAATTTTAGAATTTTTGTTGATAATTCTTTTATCATTTGAATGCATATTGTTGTAAAATGTCAGTACCTGTTACAGTAAAACGGTAAAAACACCATTTTGAGATGAGTACATGATATAAGTAAGTAATAAAATCAGTAAAAGAATTCCCTTACTGATTCGACAATTTTATCAATGTGTATTATAAAAAATGTCTTAAATAAATAATCTCCACATCTATTCCGCTAACTGTATATAACATGGTTAACTAATTTAAATCCTAAAGCCTACTTGTTTCAATTTTATAAATCAGTTACTTTTGACAAAGTCTATATAATATATTAATATTAGCTCAAATGTGACTTCAAAAGCTTCCTCAGGGTTAGTCAGCTTTGTTTATAGCACCAACATGACACGGTCCATCCAGGAAGTAGATTTGAAGAAGAATTTTTTCTTTGTTTGATTTAATTTTTTACAAATTGCAACTCTAAAGTCTTCTTGACTCAATTAAAAATTAGTGATTCGTAATATAGTTAGAAAAAATAATACATTTTCAAATAGGTTCCCAAAACCCTAAAAATTAGACGATTTTTTCTTTGTTTATTATATTTGTTAGCAAAATGATCTGGACATCAGACCCCATCCACTGTATATAACATGGTTTGCCAATTAACAAATCACTTTTTTCTATTTAGTTTTGTTTCTTGTTTCTATGAATGATTTACTGAAATCAGTCGAAAATATTAAATATAATATGGTTTTAGTTAGGCAACCTTACTATTTATTCGATATTATCTGTTTATTATAATTTTATAATAAAACAATCAGCACATCTATCCCTACAGCTGAATAACACGGTTTATAAATTCAAACTTTAAAGCTCACTTGTTTCTACTTTAATTTGTTTTTGGTTTCTATGAATGATTGGTAGCATTATTATATGATTTATAACTTCAATTTCACGGCCTTTCTGATGCAATCTTTGGTTATTAATTTACACAGTAAACATGACCGAAAGATATGAAAATCAGATGGCCTGTAACGTTGCCGCTGAGTTTTCCCAGTAGGGCTACACCCTTCATGTAAGGCTTTTAAGGGAAAAACGGGGACTACCGAATTACCTCGGGTAATTTTTATCCTAAGTTTGTTTAGGGTACCTTCCATATATGGCGAGTATGCCTTTAATGTTACCGATAAGTACCTTTACAAAGAATGGAACATTTTTATAGGGAATATCGAATTTTAATAAAAATTATACTTTTTTATGTGTTCCTTTTCTGGAATTTACCACTCCAGGTGCCATGCAAAGAATGGTTAACACCTTCCTGGCTATGCCAATATTTTCAAAGTAGATGAAAAAAACATAGCATTTGCAATATTAACAGAACCCTTCTATTAGTATAAACACAATGGAAATGATGAAGTGGAAAATATGTTGTTTGTCTTATAATAAAGTTGGGAAAATTAATGTAATTTGGACTTAGTAAGAAGAGTTTTACTTATTCGACGATATCATCTTTGTTTGGTGTAATTGTTTTACCAAAAGAATTTAAACATCAAATTCAATAACCGTAGTCGACCTGGTTTAACTAATTACTAACTGTTATTTATATTTATAACTATTATGTTATTTATATAACTGTTAACTATATTAACTATAAAATGTCAATAGTCGTTTGTTATTAATAGTTTAAACCGTCACCTCAGATTCGGCACCCACTACTGCCCTGAAGATGGCCTACACCTTATGCCGAAACATTAGCTGGCACATTCAAATTATTTTTACGTACTTTGTGTTATCATTGACTGCAATTTGACTCATTAGGCGATTTTACCTTCGTTTGTTGTACCAAAATATTCTCTACACCTATAACTTTATGTAACGTTTTGGTTTACAAATTCAAGTACAAAAGCACTCTTGATTCAATTTAAATTTAATCACTTTTGAAGCAGGTTACTAAATATATTTGTTCAAAACTGACTCATTCATCATAAGTTTTGAAAAAATATAAAATTCGATTTAGTAAGAAAACCCTTACATAAGAAAACCCTTAACAAACGTACCAATACTGACATACTTCTTAAATACTCTAAACCATAATATCATGGGGGTTTATCTAAATTCCAACGATTGATGATATGTCTAGGGATATCATTACTTCCCTAGGACATAGTAATGATTAGAAAATTTGGTATGTAAATTTTAATAAACTATATCATTTAGGCTTTTTTATGAACAATATTACAGGTACACAGCTTAGACGTTACGCTTTTAGTGACAAAATGCAAGTACTGGGATAATTTAAAGATAAAAGATTTTGAGATGAGTAGGGGAGACCGGGGCAGGTTGTAACACGGGGTAAGTTGTAACACACCAAGTTTTTCCCGCATTAAAAACTTGGCAACCCTGCATCATACATACGCTTGCAAGGATCACTGTGACGATCAGTTGCACGCAGACAATCGAGCGGTAAGCGTTAGTGTACTAGTTATTCCCGGAAGTGAATATAATTCGAGCACGTAAGTAAATTTTAGACTCTGAGTTTAATTTCAAATTACTAATATTACAAACGGTCGAAATGTATTTTTTTTTGTCACTAATTAATTGCTACAGTTTAGATTGTTATTCGAACGAAAGGTTTTAGTGATTTGACGTTTACTTTTTTATTTATCTAGGAAAAATAGAAAAAATCAAGTTCGGGGCAAGTTGTAACAATTCCATCGGGGCAAAATGTAACATGTTACAACTTGCCCCACCACATTATTATGTACGTAGGTAATTACTTACCGTTTTAATAATTAAAATACCGAGTCAATTTTGAGGGTCAAAAATACCAAATCTAATAGATTTTAGATATTTATTATAAATAAACACTTTTACAACGTTTCGCCAGACTTCCCAAAGAACTTCTAAAGGCAAGATTACGTTCTCTCCAGAGTTTGTTCGCCCACTTCCTAAGGCTGAGCAACGAAACACAACCCTTAGGAATCGAAGAAAAAGGAAATCTGCGATACTTACTGATACGCCAGAAAAAGATGTGCTAGAAGAAGAACAAAATAGTCGAAAGTCCAAAAAATCCAAAGAAATTATAAAATCTAAAGTGAAGAAATTAAAGAAAAAAGTTTTCGTTTCATCAGATGATTCCTCAGAAGAAGAGTATTTTTGCTTAGTTTGCACTGAATCCTATGCGAATAGTAGACCCAAAGAAAAGTGGATTAGCTGCCGAGAATGCAAATTGTGGTCGCATGAGGATTGCACAGACGGAAGTTTTCCATATATCTGCCATAATTGCGATACTGATTGTGAATAGTTGGTGAACACTAATACTAATACCATATTTTGTTTTAAAATTTCAAACACTTAATGAAATACTCTTCATTGATATATTTTTTTGGTTTATCTGTATGTTTATGTTTGTATTTAAATAAATAGAGCATTGAAAAATATGTGTTACAACTTACCCCGAATAGTGTTACTTTTTACCCCAAGGCGGGGCAAATTGTAACAAAGGTTCAGATTTATTTTAAAAAAATCTGGTCGTTTAGTGTACAAAGATTTTGTCATAAATATTTAATCAATTTGTTCACAACATATGGTAGTACACATTCATGCAAAAAATTTTGGTTAGTTAAAACACTTGAACGAAAAAAAAAATTCGAAATTTTTTTTGTTACAACCTGCCCCGGTCTCCCCTACATGATATAACTAAGTAATAAAATCAGTAAAAGAATTCCCTTACTGATTCGACAATTTTATCAATGTGTATTATAAAAAATGTCTTAAATAAATAATCTCCACACCTATTCCGCTAACTGTATATAACATGGTTAACTAATTTAAATCCTAAAGCCTACTTGTTTCAATTTTATAAATCAGTTACTTTTGACAAAGTCTATATAATATGTTAATATTAGCTCAAATATGACTTCAAAAGCTTCCTCAGGGTTAGTCAGCTTTGTTTATAGCTCCAACATGACACGGTCCATCCAGGAAGTAGATTTGAAGAAGAATTTTGTCTTTGTTTGTTTGAATTTTTTACAAATTGCAACTCTAAAGTCTTCTTGACTCAATTAAAAATTAGTGATTCGTAATATAGTTAGAAAAAATAATACATTTTCAAATAGGTTCCCAAAACCCTAAAAATTAGACGATTTTTTCTTTGTTTATTATATTTGTTAGCAAAATGATCTAGACAATAGACCCCATCCACTGTATATAACATGGTTTGCCAATTAACAAATCACTTTTTTCTATTTAGTTTTGTTTCTTGTTTCTATGAATGATTTACAGAAATCAGTCGAAAATATTAAATATAATATGGTTTTAGTTAGGCAACCTTACTATTTATTCGATATTATCTGTTCATTATAATTTTATAATAAAACAATCAGCACATCTATCCCTACAGCTGTAGAACATGGTTTATAAATTCAAACTTTAAAGCTCACTTGTTTCTACTTTAATTTGTTTTTGGTTTCTATGAATGATTGGTAGCATTATTATATGATTTATAATTTCAATTTCACGGCCTTTCTGATGCAATCTTTGGGTGTTAATTTACACAGTAAACATGACCGAAAGATATGAAAATCAGATGGCCTGTAACGTTGCCGCTGGGTTTTCCCTGTTGGGCTACACCCTTCATGTAAGGCTATTAAGGGAAAAACGGGGTCTACCGAATTACCTCAGGTAATTTTTATCCTAAGTTTGTTTAGGGTACCTTCCGTATATAGCGAGTATGCCTTTAATGTTACCGATAAGTACCTTTACAAAGAATGGAACATTTTTATAGGGAATATCGAATTTTAATAAAAATTATACTTTTTTATGTGTTCCTTTTCTGGAATTTACCACTCCAGGTGCCATGCAAAGAATGGTTAACACCTTCCTGGCTATGCCAATATTTTCAAAGTAGATGAAAAAAACATAGCATTTGCAATATTAACAGAACCCTTCTATTAGTATAAACACAATGGAAATGATGAAGTGGAAAATATGTTGTTTGTCTTATAATAAAGTTGGGAAAATTAATGTAATTTGGACTTAGTAAGAAGAGTTTTACTTATTCGACGATATCATCTTTGTTTGGTGTAATTGTTTTACCAAAAGAATTTAAACATCAAATTCAATAACCGTAGTCGACCTGGTTTAACTAATTACTAACTGTTATTTATATTTATAACTATTATGTTATTTATATAACTGTTAACTATATTAACTATAAAATGTCAATAGTCGTTTGTTATTAATAGTTTAAACCGTCACCTCAGATTCGGCACCCACTACTGCCCTGAAGATGGCCTACACCTTATGCCGAAACATTAGCTGGCACATTCAAATTATTTTTACGTACTTTGTGTTATCATTGACTGCAATTTGACTCATTAGGCGATTTTACCTTCGTTTGTTGTACCAAAATATTCTCTACACCTATAACTTTATGTAACGTTTTGGTTTACAAATTCAAGTACAAAAGCACTCTTGATTCAATTTAAATTTAATCACTTTTGAAGCAGTTTACTAAATATATTTGTTCAAAACTGACTCATTCATCATAAGTTTTGAAAAAATATAAAATTCGATTTAGTAAGAAAACCCTTACTTATTAGACGATCTAATTTATATTTGTTATAATGTTTGTTGCTTACATAACCTGCAGATATATCCTCTAAAATTGTATAACAAACGTACCAATACTGACATACTTCTTAAATACTCTAAACCGTAATATCATGGGGGTTTATCTAAATTCCAACGATTGATGATATGTCTAGGGATATCATTACTTCCCTAGGACATAGTAATGATTAGAAAATTTGGTATGTAAATTTTAATAAACTATATCCTTTAGGCTTTTTTATGAACAATATTACAGGTACATAGCTTAGGCGTTACGCTTTTAGTGACAAAATGAAGTACTGGGATAATTTAAAGATAAAAGATTTTGAGATGAGTACATGATATAACTAAGTAATAAAATCAGTAAAAGAATTCCCTTACTGATTCGACAATTTTATCAATGTGTATTATAAAAAATGTCTTAAATAAATAATCTCCACACCTATTCCGCTAACTGTATATAACATGGTTAACTAATTTAAATCCTAAAGCCTACTTGTTTCAATTTTATAAATCAGTTACTTTTGACAAAGTCTATATAATATGTTAATATTAGCTCAAATATGACTTCAAAAGCTTCCTCAGGGTTAGTCAGCTTTGTTTATAGCTCCAACATGACACGGTCCATCCAGGAAGTAGATTTGAAGAAGAATTTTGTCTTTGTTTGTTTGAATTTTTTACAAATTGCAACTCTAAAGTCTTCTTGACTCAATTAAAAATTAGTGATTCGTAATATAGTTAGAAAAAATAATACATTTTCAAATAGGTTCCCAAAACCCTAAAAATTAGACGATTTTTTCTTTGTTTATTATATTTGTTAGCAAAATGATCTAGACAATAGACCCCATCCACTGTATATAACATGGTTTGCCAATTAACAAATCACTTTTTTCTATTTAGTTTTGTTTCTTGTTTCTATGAATGATTTACAGAAATCAGTCGAAAATATTAAATATAATATGGTTTTAGTTAGGCAACCTTACTATTTATTCGATATTATCTGTTCATTATAATTTTATAATAAAACAATCAGCACATCTATCCCTACAGCTGTAGAACATGGTTTATAAATTCAAACTTTAAAGCTCACTTGTTTCTACTTTAATTTGTTTTTGGTTTCTATGAATGATTGGTAGCATTATTATATGATTTATAATTTCAATTTCACGGCCTTTCTGATGCAATCTTTGGGTGTTAATTTACACAGTAAACATGACCGAAAGATATGAAAATCAGATGGCCTGTAACGTTGCCGCTGGGTTTTCCCTGTTGGGCTACACCCTTCATGTAAGGCTATTAAGGGAAAAACGGGGTCTACCGAATTACCTCAGGTAATTTTTATCCTAAGTTTGTTTAGGGTACCTTCCGTATATAGCGAGTATGCCTTTAATGTTACCGATAAGTACCTTTACAAAGAATGGAACATTTTTATAGGGAATATCGAATTTTAATAAAAATTATACTTTTTTATGTGTTCCTTTTCTGGAATTTACCACTCCAGGTGCCATGCAAAGAATGGTTAACACCTTCCTGGCTATGCCAATATTTTCAAAGTAGATGAAAAAAACATAGCATTTGCAATATTAACAGAACCCTTCTATTAGTATAAACACAATGGAAATGATGAAGTGGAAAATATGTTGTTTGTCTTATAATAAAGTTGGGAAAATTAATGTAATTTGGACTTAGTAAGAAGAGTTTTACTTATTCGACGATATCATCTTTGTTTGGTGTAATTGTTTTACCAAAAGAATTTAAACATCAAATTCAATAACCGTAGTCGACCTGGTTTAACTAATTACTAACTGTTATTTATATTTATAACTATTATGTTATTTATATAACTGTTAACTATATTAACTATAAAATGTCAATAGTCGTTTGTTATTAATAGTTTAAACCGTCACCTCAGATTCGGCACCCACTACTGCCCTGAAGATGGCCTACACCTTATGCCGAAACATTAGCTGGCACATTCAAATTATTTTTACGTACTTTGTGTTATCATTGACTGCAATTTGACTCATTAGGCGATTTTACCTTCGTTTGTTGTACCAAAATATTCTCTACACCTATAACTTTATGTAACGTTTTGGTTTACAAATTCAAGTACAAAAGCACTCTTGATTCAATTTAAATTTAATCACTTTTGAAGCAGTTTACTAAATATATTTGTTCAAAACTGACTCATTCATCATAAGTTTTGAAAAAATATAAAATTCGATTTAGTAAGAAAACCCTTACATAAGAAAACCCTTAACAAACGTACCAATACTGACATACTTCTTAAATACTCTAAACCATAATATCATGGGGGTTTATCTAAATTCCAACGATTGATGATATGTCTAGGGATATCATTACTTCCCTAGGACATAGTAATGATTAGAAAATTTGGTATGTAAATTTTAATAAACTATATCATTTAGGCTTTTTTATGAACAATATTACAGGTACATAGCTTAGACGTTACGCTTTTAGTGACAAAATGCAAGTACTGGGATAATTTAAAGATAAAAGATTTTGAGATGAGTACATGATATAACTAAGTAATAAAATCAGTAAAAGAATTCCCTTACTGATTCGACAATTTTATCAATGTGTATTATAAAAAATGTCTTAAATAAATAATCTCCACACCTATTCCGCTAACTGTATATAACATGGTTAACTAATTTAAATCCTAAAGCCTACTTGTTTCAATTTTATAAATCAGTTACTTTTGACAAAGTCTATATAATATGTTAATATTAGCTCAAATATGACTTCAAAAGCTTCCTCAGGGTTAGTCAGCTTTGTTTATAGCTCCAACATGACACGGTCCATCCAGGAAGTAGATTTGAAGAAGAATTTTGTCTTTGTTTGTTTGAATTTTTTACAAATTGCAACTCTAAAGTCTTCTTGACTCAATTAAAAATTAGTGATTCGTAATATAGTTAGAAAAAATAATACATTTTCAAATAGGTTCCCAAAACCCTAAAAATTAGACGATTTTTTCTTTGTTTATTATATTTGTTAGCAAAATGATCTAGACAATAGACCCCATCCACTGTATATAACATGGTTTGCCAATTAACAAATCACTTTTTTCTATTTAGTTTTGTTTCTTGTTTCTATGAATGATTTACAGAAATCAGTCGAAAATATTAAATATAATATGGTTTTAGTTAGGCAACCTTACTATTTATTCGATATTATCTGTTCATTATAATTTTATAATAAAACAATCAGCACATCTATCCCTACAGCTGTAGAACATGGTTTATAAATTCAAACTTTAAAGCTCACTTGTTTCTACTTTAATTTGTTTTTGGTTTCTATGAATGATTGGTAGCATTATTATATGATTTATAATTTCAATTTCACGGCCTTTCTGATGCAATCTTTGGGTGTTAATTTACACAGTAAACATGACCGAAAGATATGAAAATCAGATGGCCTGTAACGTTGCCGCTGGGTTTTCCCTGTTGGGCTACACCCTTGATGTAAGGCTATTAAGGGAAAAACGGGGTCTACCGAATTACCTCAGGTAATTTTTATCCTAAGTTTGTTTAGGGTACCTTCCGTATATAGCGAGTATGCCTTTAATGTTACCGATAAGTACCTTTACAAAGAATGGAACATTTTTATAGGGAATATCGAATTTTAATAAAAATTATACTTTTTTATGTGTTCCTTTTCTGGAATTTACCACTCCAGGTGCCATGCAAAGAATGGTTAACACCTTCCTGGCTATGCCAATATTTTCAAAGTAGATGAAAAAAACATAGCATTTGCAATATTAACAGAACCCTTCTATTAGTATAAACACAATGGAAATGATGAAGTGGAAAATATGTTGTTTGTCTTATAATAAAGTTGGGAAAATTAATGTAATTTGGACTTAGTAAGAAGAGTTTTACTTATTCGACGATATCATCTTTGTTTGGTGTAATTGTTTTACCAAAAGAATTTAAACATCAAATTCAATAACCGTAGTCGACCTGGTTTAACTAATTACTAACTGTTATTTATATTTATAACTATTATGTTATTTATATAACTGTTAACTATATTAACTATAAAATGTCAATAGTCGTTTGTTATTAATAGTTTAAACCGTCACCTCAGAGACGGCACCCACTACTGCCCTGAAGATGGCCTACACCTTATGCCGAAACATTAGCTGGCACATTCAAATTATTTTTACGTACTTTGTGTTATCATTGACTGCAATTTGACTCATTAGGCGATTTTACCTTCGTTTGTTGTACCAAAATATTCTCTACACCTATAACTTTATGTAACGTTTTGGTTTACAAATTCAAGTACAAAAGCACTCTTGATTCAATTTAAATTTAATCACTTTTGAAGCAGGTTACTAAATATATTTGTTCAAAACTGACTCATTCATCATAAGTTTTGAAAAAATATAAAATTCGATTTAGTAAGAAAACCCTTACATAAGAAAACCCTTAACAAACGTACCAATACTGACATACTTCTTAAATACTCTAAACCATAATATCATGGGGGTTTATCTAAATTCCAACGATTGATGATATGTCTAGGGATATCATTACTTCCCTAGGACATAGTAATGATTAGAAAATTTGGTATGTAAATTTTAATAAACTATATCATTTAGGCTTTTTTATGAACAATATTACAGGTACATAGCTTAGACGTTACGCTTTTAGTGACAAAATGCAAGTACTGGGATAATTTAAAGATAAAAGATTTTGAGATGAGTACATGATATAACTAAGTAATAAAATCAGTAAAAGAATTCCCTTACTGATTCGACAATTTTATCAATGTGTATTATAAAAAATGTCTTAAATAAATAATCTCCACACCTATTCCGCTAACTGTATATAACATGGTTAACTAATTTAAATCCTAAAGCCTACTTGTTTCAATTTTATAAATCAGTTACTTTTGACAAAGTCTATATAATATGTTAATATTAGCTCAAATATGACTTCAAAAGCTTCCTCAGGGTTAGTCAGCTTTGTTTATAGCTCCAACATGACACGGTCCATCCAGGAAGTAGATTTGAAGAAGAATTTTGTCTTTGTTTGTTTGAATTTTTTACAAATTGCAACTCTAAAGTCTTCTTGACTCAATTAAAAATTAGTGATTCGTAATATAGTTAGAAAAAATAATACATTTTCAAATAGGTTCCCAAAACCCTAAAAATTAGACGATTTTTTCTTTGTTTATTATATTTGTTAGCAAAATGATCTAGACAATAGACCCCATCCACTGTATATAACATGGTTTGCCAATTAACAAATCACTTTTTTCTATTTAGTTTTGTTTCTTGTTTCTATGAATGATTTACAGAAATCAGTCGAAAATATTAAATATAATATGGTTTTAGTTAGGCAACCTTACTATTTATTCGATATTATCTGTTCATTATAATTTTATAATAAAACAATCAGCACATCTATCCCTACAGCTGTAGAACATGGTTTATAAATTCAAACTTTAAAGCTCACTTGTTTCTACTTTAATTTGTTTTTGGTTTCTATGAATGATTGGTAGCATTATTATATGATTTATAATTTCAATTTCACGGCCTTTCTGATGCAATCTTTGGGTGTTAATTTACACAGTAAACATGACCGAAAGATATGAAAATCAGATGGCCTGTAACGTTGCCGCTGGGTTTTCCCTGTTGGGCTACACCCTTCATGTAAGGCTATTAAGGGAAAAACGGGGTCTACCGAATTACCTCAGGTAATTTTTATCCTAAGTTTGTTTAGGGTACCTTCCGTATATAGCGAGTATGCCTTTAATGTTACCGATAAGTACCTTTACAAAGAATGGAACATTTTTATAGGGAATATCGAATTTTAATAAAAATTATACTTTTTTATGTGTTCCTTTTCTGGAATTTACCACTCCAGGTGCCATGCAAAGAATGGTTAACACCTTCCTGGCTATGCCAATATTTTCAAAGTAGATGAAAAAAACATAGCATTTGCAATATTAACAGAACCCTTCTATTAGTATAAACACAATGGAAATGATGAAGTGGAAAATATGTTGTTTGTCTTATAATAAAGTTGGGAAAATTAATGTAATTTGGACTTAGTAAGAAGAGTTTTACTTATTCGACGATATCATCTTTGTTTGGTGTAATTGTTTTACCAAAAGAATTTAAACATCAAATTCAATAACCGTAGTCGACCTGGTTTAACTAATTACTAACTGTTATTTATATTTATAACTATTATGTTATTTATATAACTGTTAACTATATTAACTATAAAATGTCAATAGTCGTTTGTTATTAATAGTTTAAACCGTCACCTCAGATTCGGCACCCACTACTGCCCTGAAGATGGCCTACACCTTATGCCGAAACATTAGCTGGCACATTCAAATTATTTTTACGTACTTTGTGTTATCATTGACTGCAATTTGACTCATTAGGCGATTTTACCTTCGTTTGTTGTACCAAAATATTCTCTACACCTATAACTTTATGTAACGTTTTGGTTTACAAATTCAAGTACAAAAGCACTCTTGATTCAATTTAAATTTAATCACTTTTGAAGCAGTTTACTAAATATATTTGTTCAAAACTGACTCATTCATCATAAGTTTTGAAAAAATATAAAATTCGATTTAGTAAGAAAACCCTTACATAAGAAAACCCTTAACAAACGTACCAATACTGACATACTTCTTAAATACTCTAAACCATAATATCATGGGGGTTTATCTAAATTCCAACGATTGATGATATGTCTAGGGATATCATTACTTCCCTAGGACATAGTAATGATTAGAAAATTTGGTATGTAAATTTTAATAAACTATATCATTTAGGCTTTTTTATGAACAATATTACAGGTACATAGCTTAGACGTTACGCTTTTAGTGACAAAATGCAAGTACTGGGATAATTTAAAGATAAAAGATTTTGAGATGAGTACATGATATAACTAAGTAATAAAATCAGTAAAAGAATTCCCTTACTGATTCGACAATTTTATCAATGTGTATTATAAAAAATGTCTTAAATAAATAATCTCCACACCTATTCCGCTAACTGTATATAACATGGTTAACTAATTTAAATCCTAAAGCCTACTTGTTTCAATTTTATAAATCAGTTACTTTTGACAAAGTCTATATAATATGTTAATATTAGCTCACATATGACTTCAAAAGCTTCCTCAGCGTTAGTCAGCTTTGTTTATAGCTCCAACATGACACGGTCCATCCAGGAAGTAGATTTGAAGAAGAATTTTGTCTTTGTTTGTTTGAATTTTTTACAAATTGCAACTCTAAAGTCTTCTTGACTCAATTAAAAATTAGTGATTCGTAATATAGTTAGAAAAAATAATACATTTTCAAATAGGTTCCCAAAACCCTAAAAATTAGACGATTTTTTCTTTGTTTATTATATTTGTTAGCAAAATGATCTAGACATCAGACCCCATCCACTGTATATAACATGGTTTGCCAATTAACAAATCACTTTTTTCTATTTAGTTTTGTTTCTTGTTTCTATGAATGATTTACAGAAATCAGTCGAAAATATTAAATATAATATGGTTTTAGTTAGGCAACCTTACTATTTATTCGATATTATCTGTTCATTATAATTTTATAATAAAACAATCAGCACATCTATCCCTACAGCTGTAGAACATGGTTTATAAATTCAAACTTTAAAGCTCACTTGTTTCTACTTTAATCTGTTTTTGGTTTCTATGAATGATTGGTAGCATTATTATATGATTTATAATTTCAATTTCACGGCCTTTCTGATGCAATCTTTGGGTGTTAATTTACACAGTAAACATGACCGAAAGATATGAAAATCAGATGGCCTGTAACGTTGCCGCTGGGTTTTCCCTGTTGGGCTACACCCTTCATGTAAGGCTATTAAGGGAAAAACGGGGTCTACCGAATTACCTCAGGTAATTTTTATCCTAAGTTTGTTTAGGGTACCTTCCGTATATAGCGAGTATGCCTTTAATGTTACCGATAAGTACCTTTACAAAGAATGGAACATTTTTATAGGGAATATCGAATTTTAATAAAAATTATACTTTTTTATGTGTTCCTTTTCTGGAATTTACCACTCCAGGTGCCATGCAAAGAATGGTTAACACCTTCCTGGCTATGCCAATATTTTCAAAGTAGATGAAAAAAACATAGCATTTGCAATATTAACAGAACCCTTCTATTAGTATAAACACAATGGAAATGATGAAGTGGAAAATATGTTGTTTGTCTTATAATAAAGTTGGGAAAATTAATGTAATTTGGACTTAGTAAGAAGAGTTTTACTTATTCGACGATATCATCTTTGTTTGGTGTAATTGTTTTACCAAAAGAATTTAAACATCAAATTCAATAACCGTAGTCGACCTGGTTTAACTAATTACTAACTGTTATTTATATTTATAACTATTATGTTATTTATATAACTGTTAACTATATTAACTATAAAATGTCAATAGTCGTTTGTTATTAATAGTTTAAACCGTCACCTCAGATTCGGCACCCACTACTGCCCTGAAGATGGCCTACACCTTATGCCGAAACATTAGCTGGCACATTCAAATTATTTTTACGTACTTTGTGTTATCATTGACTGCAATTTGACTCATTAGGCGATTTTACCTTCGTTTGTTGTACCAAAATATTCTCTACACCTATAACTTTATGTAACGTTTTGGTTTACAAATTCAAGTACAAAAGCACTCTTGATTCAATTTAAATTTAATCACTTTTGAAGCAGTTTACTAAATATATTTGTTCAAAACTGACTCATTCATCATAAGTTTTGAAAAAATATAAAATTCGATTTAGTAAGAAAACCCTTACATAAGAAAACCCTTAACAAACGTACCAATACTGACATACTTCTTAAATACTCTAAACCATAATATCATGGGGGTTTATCTAAATTCCAACGATTGATGATATGTCTAGGGATATCATTACTTCCCTAGGACATAGTAATGATTAGAAAATTTGGTATGTAAATTTTAATAAACTATATCATTTAGGCTTTTTTATGAACAATATTACAGGTACATAGCTTAGACGTTACGCTTTTAGTGACAAAATGCAAGTACTGGGATAATTTAAAGATAAAAGATTTTGAGATGAGTACATGATATAACTAAGTAATAAAACCAGTAAAAGAATTCCCTTACTGATTCGACAATTTTATCAATGTGTATTATAAAAAATGTCTTAAATAAATAATCTCCACACCTATTCCGCTAACTGTATATAACATGGTTAACTAATTTAAATCCTTAAGCCTACTTGTTTCAATTTTATAAATCAGTTACTTTTGACAAAGTCTATATAATATGTTAATATTAGCTCAAATATGACTTCAAAAGCTTCCTCAGGGTTAGTCAGCTTTGTTTATAGCTCCAACATGACACGGTCCATCCAGGAAGTAGATTTGAAGAAGAATTTTGTCTTTGTTTGTTTGAATTTTTTACAAATTGCAACTCTAAAGTCTTCTTGACTCAATTAAAAATTAGTGATTCGTAATATAGTTAGAAAAAATAATACATTTTCAAATAGGTTCCCAAAACCCTAAAAATTAGACGATTTTTTCTTTGTTTATTATATTTGTTAGCAAAATGATCTAGACATCAGACCCCATCCACTGTATATAACATGGTTTGCCAATTAACAAATCACTTTTTTCTATTTAGTTTTGTTTCTTGTTTCTATGAATGATTTACAGAAATCAGTCGAAAATATTAAATATAATATGGTTTTAGTTAGGCAACCTTACTATTTATTCGATATTATCTGTTCATTATAATTTTATAATAAAACAATCAGCACATCTATCCCTACAGCTGTAGAACATGGTTTATAAATTCAAACTTTAAAGCTCACTTGTTTCTACTTTAATCTGTTTTTGGTTTCTATGAATGATTGGTAGCATTATTATATGATTTATAATTTCAATTTCACGGCCTTTCTGATGCAATCTTTGGGTGTTAATTTACACAGTAAACATGACCGAAAGATATGAAAATCAGATGGCCTGTAACGTTGCCGCTGGGTTTTCCCTGTTGGGCTACACCCTTCATGTAAGGCTATTAAGGGAAAAACGGGGTCTACCGAATTACCTCAGGTAATTTTTATCCTAAGTTTGTTTAGGGTACCTTCCGTATATAGCGAGTATGCCTTTAATGTTACCGATAAGTACCTTTACAAAGAATGGAACATTTTTATAGGGAATATCGAATTTTAATAAAAATTATACTTTTTTATGTGTTCCTTTTCTGGAATTTACCACTCCAGGTGCCATGCAAAGAATGGTTAACACCTTCCTGGCTATGCCAATATTTTCAAAGTAGATGAAAAAAACATAGCATTTGCAATATTAACAGAACCCTTCTATTAGTATAAACACAATGGAAATGATGAAGTGGAAAATATGTTGTTTGTCTTATAATAAAGTTGGGAAAATTAATGTAATTTGGACTTAGTAAGAAGAGTTTTACTTATTCGACGATATCATCTTTGTTTGGTGTAATTGTTTTACCAAAAGAATTTAAACATCAAATTCAATAACCGTAGTCGACCTGGTTTAACTAATTACTAACTGTTATTTATATTTATAACTATTATGTTATTTATATAACTGTTAACTATATTAACTATAAAATGTCAATAGTCGTTTGTTATTAATAGTTTAAACCGTCACCTCAGAGACGGCACCCACTACTGCCCTGAAGATGGCCTACACCTTATGCCGAAACATTAGCTGGCACATTCAAATTATTTTTACGTACTTTGTGTTATCATTGACTGCAATTTGACTCATTAGGCGATTTTACCTTCGTTTGTTGTACCAAAATATTCTCTACACCTATAACTTTATGTAACGTTTTGGTTTACAAATTCAAGTACAAAAGCACTCTTGATTCAATTTAAATTTAATCACTTTTGAAGCAGTTTACTAAATATATTTGTTCAAAACTGACTCATTCATCATAAGTTTTGAAAAAATATAAAATTCGATTTAGTAAGAAAACCCTTACATAAGAAAACCCTTAACAAACGTACCAATACTGACATACTTCTTAAATACTCTAAACCATAATATCATGGGGGTTTATCTAAATTCCAACGATTGATGATATGTCTAGGGATATCATTACTTCCCTAGGACATAGTAATGATTAGAAAATTTGGTATGTAAATTTTAATAAACTATATCATTTAGGCTTTTTTATGAACAATATTACAGGTACATAGCTTAGACGTTACGCTTTTAGTGACAAAATGCAAGTACTGGGATAATTTAAAGATAAAAGATTTTGAGATGAGTACATGATATAACTAAGTAATAAAATCAGTAAAAGAATTCCCTTACTGATTCGACAATTTTATCAATGTGTATTATAAAAAATGTCTTAAATAAATAATCTCCACACCTATTCCGCTAACTGTATATAACATGGTTAACTAATTTAAATCCTAAAGCCTACTTGTTTCAATTTTATAAATCAGTTACTTTTGACAAAGTCTATATAATATGTTAATATTAGCTCACATATGACTTCAAAAGCTTCCTCAGCGTTAGTCAGCTTTGTTTATAGCTCCAACATGACACGGTCCATCCAGGAAGTAGATTTGAAGAAGAATTTTGTCTTTGTTTGTTTGAATTTTTTACAAATTGCAACTCAATTAGTCTTCTTGACTCAATTAAAAATTAGTGATTCGTAATATAGTTAGAAAAAATAATACATTTTCAAATAGGTTCCCAAAACCCTAAAAATTAGACGATTTTTTCTTTGTTTATTATATTTGTTAGCAAAATGATCTAGACATCAGACCCCATCCACTGTATATAACATGGTTTGCCAATTAACAAATCACTTTTTTCTATTTAGTTTTGTTTCTTGTTTCTATGAATGATTTACAGAAATCAGTCGAAAATATTAAATATAATATGGTTTTAGTTAGGCAACCTTACTATTTATTCGATATTATCTGTTCATTATAATTTTATAATAAAACAATCAGCACATCTATCCCTACAGCTGTAGAACATGGTTTATAAATTCAAACTTTAAAGCTCACTTGTTTCTACTTTAATCTGTTTTTGGTTTCTATGAATGATTGGTAGCATTATTATATGATTTATAATTTCAATTTCACGGCCTTTCTGATGCAATCTTTGGGTGTTAATTTACACAGTAAACATGACCGAAAGATATGAAAATCAGATGGCCTGTAACGTTGCCGCTGGGTTTTCCCTGTTGGGCTACACCCTTCATGTAAGGCTATTAAGGGAAAAACGGGGTCTACCGAATTACCTCAGGTAATTTTTATCCTAAGTTTGTTTAGGGTACCTTCCGTATATAGCGAGTATGCCTTTAATGTTACCGATAAGTACCTTTACAAAGAATGGAACATTTTTATAGGGAATATCGAATTTTAATAAAAATTATACTTTTTTATGTGTTCCTTTTCTGGAATTTACCACTCCAGGTGCCATGCAAAGAATGGTTAACACCTTCCTGGCTATGCCAATATTTTCAAAGTAGATGAAAAAAACATAGCATTTGCAATATTAACAGAACCCTTCTATTAGTATAAACACAATGGAAATGATGAAGTGGAAAATATGTTGTTTGTCTTATAATAAAGTTGGGAAAATTAATGTAATTTGGACTTAGTAAGAAGAGTTTTACTTATTCGACGATATCATCTTTGTTTGGTGTAATTGTTTTACCAAAAGAATTTAAACATCAAATTCAATAACCGTAGTCGACCTGGTTTAACTAATTACTAACTGTTATTTATATTTATAACTATTATGTTATTTATATAACTGTTAACTATATTAACTATAAAATGTCAATAGTCGTTTGTTATTAATAGTTTAAACCGTCACCTCAGATTCGGCACCCACTACTGCCCTGAAGATGGCCTACACCTTATGCCGAAACATTAGCTGGCACATTCAAATTATTTTTACGTACTTTGTGTTATCATTGACTGCAATTTGACTCATTAGGCGATTTTACCTTCGTTTGTTGTACCAAAATATTCTCTACACCTATAACTTTATGTAACGTTTTGGTTTACAAATTCAAGTACAAAAGCACTCTTGATTCAATTTAAATTTAATCACTTTTGAAGCAGTTTACTAAATATATTTGTTCAAAACTGACTCATTCATCATAAGTTTTGAAAAAATATAAAATTCGATTTAGTAAGAAAACCCTTACATAAGAAAACCCTTAACAAACGTACCAATACTGACATACTTCTTAAATACTCTAAACCATAATATCATGGGGGTTTATCTAAATTCCAACGATTGATGATATGTCTAGAGATATCATTACTTCCCTAGGACATAGTAATGATTAGAAAATTTGGTATGTAAATTTTAATAAACTATATCATTTAGGCTTTTTTATGAACAATATTACAGGTACATAGCTTAGACGTTACGCTTTTAGTGACAAAATGCAAGTACTGGGATAATTTAAAGATAAAAGATTTTGAGATGAGTACATGATATAACTAAGTAATAAAACCAGTAAAAGAATTCCCTTACTGATTCGACAATTTTATCAATGTGTATTATAAAAAATGTCTTAAATAAATAATCTCCACACCTATTCCGCTAACTGTATATAACATGGTTAACTAATTTAAATCCTTAAGCCTACTTGTTTCAATTTTATAAATCAGTTACTTTTGACAAAGTCTATATAATATGTTAATATTAGCTCAAATATGACTTCAAAAGCTTCCTCAGGGTTAGTCAGCTTTGTTTATAGCTCCAACATGACACGGTCCATCCAGGAAGTAGATTTGAAGAAGAATTTTGTCTTTGTTTGTTTGAATTTTTTACAAATTGCAACTCTAAAGTCTTCTTGACTCAATTAAAAATTAGTGATTCGTAATATAGTTAGAAAAAATAATACATTTTCAAATAGGTTCCCAAAACCCTAAAAATTAGACGATTTTTTCTTTGTTTATTATATTTGTTAGCAAAATGATCTAGACATCAGACCCCATCCACTGTATATAACATGGTTTGCCAATTAACAAATCACTTTTTTCTATTTAGTTTTGTTTCTTGTTTCTATGAATGATTTACAGAAATCAGTCGAAAATATTAAATATAATATGGTTTTAGTTAGGCAACCTTACTATTTATTCGATATTATCTGTTCATTATAATTTTATAATAAAACAATCAGCACATCTATCCCTACAGCTGTAGAACATGGTTTATAAATTCAAACTTTAAAGCTCACTTGTTTCTACTTTAATCTGTTTTTGGTTTCTATGAATGATTGGTAGCATTATTATATGATTTATAATTTCAATTTCACGGTCTTTCTGATGCAATCTTTGGGTGTTAATTTACACAGTAAACATGACCGAAAGATATGAAAATCAGATGGCCTGTAACGTTGCCGCTGGGTTTTCCCTGTTGGGCTACACCCTTCATGTAAGGCTATTAAGGGAAAAACGGGGTCTACCGAATTACCTCAGGTAATTTTTATCCTAAGTTTGTTTAGGGTACCTTCCGTATATAGCGAGTATGCCTTTAATGTTACCGATAAGTACCTTTACAAAGAATGGAACATTTTTATAGGGAATATCGAATTTTAATAAAAATTATACTTTTTTATGTGTTCCTTTTCTGGAATTTACCACTCCAGGTGCCATGCAAAGAATGGTTAACACCTTCCTGGCTATGCCAATATTTTCAAAGTAGATGAAAAAAACATAGCATTTGCAATATTAACAGAACCCTTCTATTAGTATAAACACAATGGAAATGATGAAGTGGAAAATATGTTGTTTGTCTTATAATAAAGTTGGGAAAATTAATGTAATTTGGACTTAGTAAGAAGAGTTTTACTTATTCGACGATATCATCTTTGTTTGGTGTAATTGTTTTACCAAAAGAATTTAAACATCAAATTCAATAACCGTAGTCGACCTGGTTTAACTAATTACTAACTGTTATTTATATTTATAACTATTATGTTATTTATATAACTGTTAACTATATTAACTATAAAATGTCAATAGTCGTTTGTTATTAATAGTTTAAACCGTCACCTCAGATTCGGCACCCACTACTGCCCTGAAGATGGCCTACACCTTATGCCGAAACATTAGCTGGCACATTCAAATTATTTTTACGTACTTTGTGTTATCATTGACTGCAATTTGACTCATTAGGCGATTTTACCTTCGTTTGTTGTACCAAAATATTCTCTACACCTATAACTTTATGTAACGTTTTGGTTTACAAATTCAAGTACAAAAGCACTCTTGATTCAATTTAAATTTAATCACTTTTGAAGCAGTTTACTAAATATATTTGTTCAAAACTGACTCATTCATCATAAGTTTTGAAAAAATATAAAATTCGATTTAGTAAGAAAACCCTTACATAAGAAAACCCTTAACAAACGTACCAATACTGACATACTTCTTAAATACTCTAAACCATAATATCATGGGGGTTTATCTAAATTCCAACGATTGATGATATGTCTAGGGATATCATTACTTCCCTAGGACATAGTAATGATTAGAAAATTTGGTATGTAAATTTTAATAAACTATATCATTTAGGCTTTTTTATGAACAATATTACAGGTACATAGCTTAGACGTTACGCTTTTAGTGACAAAATGCAAGTACTGGGATAATTTAAAGATAAAAGATTTTGAGATGAGTACATGATATAACTAAGTAATAAAACCAGTAAAAGAATTCCCTTACTGATTCGACAATTTTATCAATGTGTATTATAAAAAATGTCTTACATAAATAATCTCCACACCTATTCCGCTAACTGTATATAACATGGTTAACTAATTTAAATCCTTAAGCCTACTTGTTTCAATTTTATAAATCAGTTACTTTTGACAAAGTCTATATAATATGTTAATATTAGCTCAAATATGACTTCAAAAGCTTCCTCAGGGTTAGTCAGCTTTGTTTATAGCTCCAACATGACACGGTCCATCCAGGAAGTAGATTTGAAGAAGAATTTTGTCTTTGTTTGTTTGAATTTTTTACAAATTGCAACTCTAAAGTCTTCTTGACTCAATTAAAAATTAGTGATTCGTAATATAGTTAGAAAAAATAATACATTTTCAAATAGGTTCCCAAAACCCTAAAAATTAGACGATTTTTTCTTTGTTTATTATATTTGTTAGCAAAATGATCTAGACATCAGACCCCATCCACTGTATATAACATGGTTTGCCAATTAACAAATCACTTTTTTCTATTTAGTTTTGTTTCTTGTTTCTATGAATGATTTACAGAAATCAGTCGAAAATATTAAATATAATATGGTTTTAGTTAGGCAACCTTACTATTTATTCGATATTATCTGTTCATTATAATTTTATAATAAAACAATCAGCACATCTATCCCTACAGCTGTAGAACATGGTTTATAAATTCAAACTTTAAAGCTCACTTGTTTCTACTTTAATCTGTTTTTGGTTTCTATGAATGATTGGTAGCATTATTATATGATTTATAATTTCAATTTCACGGCCTTTCTGATGCAATCTTTGGGTGTTAATTTACACAGTAAACATGACCGAAAGATATGAAAATCAGATGGCCTGTAACGTTGCCGCTGGGTTTTCCCTGTTGGGCTACACCCTTCATGTAAGGCTATTAAGGGAAAAACGGGGTCTACCGAATTACCCCAGGTAATTTTTATCCTAAGTTTGTTTAGGGTACCTTCCGTATATAGCGAGTATGCCTTTAATGTTACCGATAAGTACCTTTACAAAGAATGGAACATTTTTATAGGGAATATCGAATTTTAATAAAAATTATACTTTTTTATGTGTTCCTTTTCTGGAATTTACCACTCCAGGTGCCATGCAAAGAATGGTTAACACCTTCCTGGCTATGCCAATATTTTCAAAGTAGATGAAAAAAACATAGCATTTGCAATATTAACAGAACCCTTCTATTAGTATAAACACAATGGAAATGATGAAGTGGAAAATATGTTGTTTGTCTTATAATAAAGTTGGGAAAATTAATGTAATTTGGACTTAGTAAGAAGAGTTTTACTTATTCGACGATATCATCTTTGTTTGGTGTAATTGTTTTACCAAAAGAATTTAAACATCAAATTCAATAACCGTAGTCGACCTGGTTTAACTAATTACTAACTGTTATTTATATTTATAACTATTATGTTATTTATATAACTGTTAACTATATTAACTATAAAATGTCAATAGTCGTTTGTTATTAATAGTTTAAACCGTCACCTCAGATTCGGCACCCACTACTGCCCTGAAGATGGCCTACACCTTATGCCGAAACATTAGCTGGCACATTCAAATTATTTTTACGTACTTTGTGTTATCATTGACTGCAATTTGACTCATTAGGCGATTTTACCTTCGTTTGTTGTACCAAAATATTCTCTACACCTATAACTTTATGTAACGTTTTGGTTTACAAATTCAAGTACAAAAGCACTCTTGATTCAATTTAAATTTAATCACTTTTGAAGCAGTTTACTAAATATATTTGTTCAAAACTGACTCATTCATCATAAGTTTTGAAAAAATATAAAATTCGATTTAGTAAGAAAACCCTTACATAAGAAAACCCTTAACAAACGTACCAATACTGACATACTTCTTAAATACTCTAAACCATAATATCATGGGGGTTTATCTAAATTCCAACGATTGATGATATGTCTAGGGATATCATTACTTCCCTAGGACATAGTAATGATTAGAAAATTTGGTATGTAAATTTTAATAAACTATATCATTTAGGCTTTTTTATGAACAATATTACAGGTACATAGCTTAGACGTTACGCTTTTAGTGACAAAATGCAAGTACTGGGATAATTTAAAGATAAAAGATTTTGAGATGAGTACATGATATAACTAAGTAATAAAACCAGTAAAAGAATTCCCTTACTGATTCGACAATTTTATCAATGTGTATTATAAAAAATGTCTTACATAAATAATCTCCACACCTATTCCGCTAACTGTATATAACATGGTTAACTAATTTAAATCCTTAAGCCTACTTGTTTCAATTTTATAAATCAGTTACTTTTGACAAAGTCTATATAATATGTTAATATTAGCTCAAATATGACTTCAAAAGCTTCCTCAGGGTTAGTCAGCTTTGTTTATAGCTCCAACATGACACGGTCCATCCAGGAAGTAGATTTGAAGAAGAATTTTGTCTTTGTTTGTTTGAATTTTTTACAAATTGCAACTCTAAAGTCTTCTTGACTCAATTAAAAATTAGTGATTCGTAATATAGTTAGAAAAAATAATACATTTTCAAATAGGTTCCCAAAACCCTAAAAATTAGACGATTTTTTCTTTGTTTATTATATTTGTTAGCAAAATGATCTAGACATCAGACCCCATCCACTGTATATAACATGGTTTGCCAATTAACAAATCACTTTTTTCTATTTAGTTTTGTTTCTTGTTTCTATGAATGATTTACAGAAATCAGTCGAAAATATTAAATATAATATGGTTTTAGTTAGGCAACCTTACTATTTATTCGATATTATCTGTTCATTATAATTTTATAATAAAACAATCAGCACATCTATCCCTACAGCTGTAGAACATGGTTTATAAATTCAAACTTTAAAGCTCACTTGTTTCTACTTTAATCTGTTTTTGGTTTCTATGAATGATTGGTAGCATTATTATATGATTTATAATTTCAATTTCACGGCCTTTCTGATGCAATCTTTGGGTGTTAATTTACACAGTAAACATGACCGAAAGATATGAAAATCAGATGGCCTGTAACGTTGCCGCTGGGTTTTCCCTGTTGGGCTACACCCTTCATGTAAGGCTATTAAGGGAAAAACGGGGTCTACCGAATTACCCCAGGTAATTTTTATCCTAAGTTTGTTTAGGGTACCTTCCGTATATAGCGAGTATGCCTTTAATGTTACCGATAAGTACCTTTACAAAGAATGGAACATTTTTATAGGGAATATCGAATTTTAATAAAAATTATACTTTTTTATGTGTTCCTTTTCTGGAATTTACCACTCCAGGTGCCATGCAAAGAATGGTTAACACCTTCCTGGCTATGCCAATATTTTCAAAGTAGATGAAAAAAACATAGCATTTGCAATATTAACAGAACCCTTCTATTAGTATAAACACAATGGAAATGATGAAGTGGAAAATATGTTGTTTGTCTTATAATAAAGTTGGGAAAATTAATGTAATTTGGACTTAGTAAGAAGAGTTTTACTTATTCGACGATATCATCTTTGTTTGGTGTAATTGTTTTACCAAAAGAATTTAAACATCAAATTCAATAACCGTAGTCGACCTGGTTTAACTAATTACTAACTGTTATTTATATTTATAACTATTATGTTATTTATATAACTGTTAACTATATTAACTATAAAATGTCAATAGTCGTTTGTTATTAATAGTTTAAACCGTCACCTCAGATTCGGCACCCACTACTGCCCTGAAGATGGCCTACACCTTATGCCGAAACATTAGCTGGCACATTCAAATTATTTTTACGTACTTTGTGTTATCATTGACTGCAATTTGACTCATTAGGCGATTTTACCTTCGTTTGTTGTACCAAAATATTCTCTACACCTATAACTTTATGTAACGTTTTGGTTTACAAATTCAAGTACAAAAGCACTCTTGATTCAATTTAAATTTAATCACTTTTGAAGCAGTTTACTAAATATATTTGTTCAAAACTGACTCATTCATCATAAGTTTTGAAAAAATATAAAATTCGATTTAGTAAGAAAACCCTTACATAAGAAAACCCTTAACAAACGTACCAATACTGACATACTTCTTAAATACTCTAAACCATAATATCATGGGGGTTTATCTAAATTCCAACGATTGATGATATGTCTAGGGATATCATTACTTCCCTAGGACATAGTAATGATTAGAAAATTTGGTATGTAAATTTTAATAAACTATATCATTTAGGCTTTTTTATGAACAATATTACAGGTACATAGCTTAGACGTTACGCTTTTAGTGACAAAATGCAAGTACTGGGATAATTTAAAGATAAAAGATTTTGAGATGAGTACATGATATAACTAAGTAATAAAACCAGTAAAAGAATTCCCTTACTGATTCGACAATTTTATCAATGTGTATTATAAAAAATGTCTTAAATAAATAATCTCCACACCTATTCCGCTAACTGTATATAACATGGTTAACTAATTTAAATCCTTAAGCCTACTTGTTTCAATTTTATAAATCAGTTACTTTTGACAAAGTCTATATAATATGTTAATATTAGCTCAAATATGACTTCAAAAGCTTCCTCAGGGTTAGTCAGCTTTGTTTATAGCTCCAACATGACACGGTCCATCCAGGAAGTAGATTTGAAGAAGAATTTTGTCTTTGTTTGTTTGAATTTTTTACAAATTGCAACTCTAAAGTCTTCTTGACTCAATTAAAAATTAGTGATTCGTAATATAGTTAGAAAAAATAATACATTTTCAAATAGGTTCCCAAAACCCTAAAAATTAGACGATTTTTTCTTTGTTTATTATATTTGTTAGCAAAATGATCTAGACATCAGACCCCATCCACTGTATATAACATGGTTTGCCAATTAACAAATCACTTTTTTCTATTTAGTTTTGTTTCTTGTTTCTATGAATGATTTACAGAAATCAGTCGAAAATATTAAATATAATATGGTTTTAGTTAGGCAACCTTACTATTTATTCGATATTATCTGTTCATTATAATTTTATAATAAAACAATCAGCACATCTATCCCTACAGCTGTAGAACATGGTTTATAAATTCAAACTTTAAAGCTCACTTGTTTCTACTTTAATCTGTTTTTGGTTTCTATGAATGATTGGTAGCATTATTATATGATTTATAATTTCAATTTCACGGCCTTTCTGATGCAATCTTTGGGTGTTAATTTACACAGTAAACATGACCGAAAGATATGAAAATCAGATGGCCTGTAACGTTGCCGCTGGGTTTTCCCTGTTGGGCTACACCCTTCATGTAAGGCTATTAAGGGAAAAACGGGGTCTACCGAATTACCTCAGGTAATTTTTATCCTAAGTTTGTTTAGGGTACCTTCCGTATATAGCGAGTATGCCTTTAATGTTACCGATAAGTACCTTTACAAAGAATGGAACATTTTTATAGGGAATATCGAATTTTAATAAAAATTATACTTTTTTATGTGTTCCTTTTCTGGAATTTACCACTCCAGGTGCCATGCAAAGAATGGTTAACACCTTCCTGGCTATGCCAATATTTTCAAAGTAGATGAAAAAAACATAGCATTTGCAATATTAACAGAACCCTTCTATTAGTATAAACACAATGGAAATGATGAAGTGGAAAATATGTTGTTTGTCTTATAATAAAGTTGGGAAAATTAATGTAATTTGGACTTAGTAAGAAGAGTTTTACTTATTCGACGATATCATCTTTGTTTGGTGTAATTGTTTTACCAAAAGAATTTAAACATCAAATTCAATAACCGTAGTCGACCTGGTTTAACTAATTACTAACTGTTATTTATATTTATAACTATTATGTTATTTATATAACTGTTAACTATATTAACTATAAAATGTCAATAGTCGTTTGTTATTAATAGTTTAAACCGTCACCTCAGATTCGGCACCCACTACTGCCCTGAAGATGGCCTACACCTTATGCCGAAACATTAGCTGGCACATTCAAATTATTTTTACGTACTTTGTGTTATCATTGACTGCAATTTGACTCATTAGGCGATTTTACCTTCGTTTGTTGTACCAAAATATTCTCTACACCTATAACTTTATGTAACGTTTTGGTTTACAAATTCAAGTACAAAAGCACTCTTGATTCAATTTAAATTTAATCACTTTTGAAGCAGTTTACTAAATATATTTGTTCAAAACTGACTCATTCATCATAAGTTTTGAAAAAATATAAAATTCGATTTAGTAAGAAAACCCTTACATAAGAAAACCCTTAACAAACGTACCAATACTGACATACTTCTTAAATACTCTAAACCATAATATCATGGGGGTTTATCTAAATTCCAACGATTGATGATATGTCTAGGGATATCATTACTTCCCTAGGACATAGTAATGATTAGAAAATTTGGTATGTAAATTTTAATAAACTATATCATTTAGGCTTTTTTATGAACAATATTACAGGTACATAGCTTAGACGTTACGCTTTTAGTGACAAAATGCAAGTACTGGGATAATTTAAAGATAAAAGATTTTGAGATGAGTACATGATATAACTAAGTAATAAAATCAGTAAAAGAATTCCCTTACTGATTCGACAATTTTATCAATGTGTATTATAAAAAATGTCTTAAATAAATAATCTCCACACCTATTCCGCTAACTGTATATAACATGGTTAACTAATTTAAATCCTAAAGCCTACTTGTTTCAATTTTATAAATCAGTTACTTTTGACAAAGTCTATATAATATGTTAATATTAGCTCAAATATGACTTCAAAAGCTTCCTCAGGGTTAGTCAGCTTTGTTTATAGCTCCAACATGACACGGTCCATCCAGGAAGTAGATTTGAAGAAGAATTTTGTCTTTGTTTGTTTGAATTTTTTACAAATTGCAACTCTAAAGTCTTCTTGACTCAATTAAAAATTAGTGATTCGTAATATAGTTAGAAAAAATAATACATTTTCAAATAGGTTCCCAAAACCCTAAAAATTAGACGATTTTTTCTTTGTTTATTATATTTGTTAGCAAAATGATCTAGACATCAGACCCCATCCACTGTATATAACATGGTTTGCCAATTAACAAATCACTTTTTTCTATTTAGTTTTGTTTCTTGTTTCTATGAATGATTTACAGAAATCAGTCGAAAATATTAAATATAATATGGTTTTAGTTAGGCAACCTTACTATTTATTCGATATTATCTGTTCATTATAATTTTATAATAAAACAATCAGCACATCTATCCCTACAGCTGTAGAACATGGTTTATAAATTCAAACTTTAAAGCTCACTTGTTTCTACTTTAATCTGTTTTTGGTTTCTATGAATGATTGGTAGCATTATTATATGATTTATAATTTCAATTTCACGGCCTTTCTGATGCAATCTTTGGGTGTTAATTTACACAGTAAACATGACCGAAAGATATGAAAATCAGATGGCCTGTAACGTTGCCGCTGGGTTTTCCCTGTTGGGCTACACCCTTCATGTAAGGCTATTAAGGGAAAAACGGGGTCTACCGAATTACCCCAGGTAATTTTTATCCTAAGTTTGTTTAGGGTACCTTCCGTATATAGCGAGTATGCCTTTAATGTTACCGATAAGTACCTTTACAAAGAATGGAACATTTTTATAGGGAATATCGAATTTTAATAAAAATTATACTTTTTTATGTGTTCCTTTTCTGGAATTTACCACTCCAGGTGCCATGCAAAGAATGGTTAACACCTTCCTGGCTATGCCAATATTTTCAAAGTAGATGAAAAAAACATAGCATTTGCAATATTAACAGAACCCTTCTATTAGTATAAACACAATGGAAATGATGAAGTGGAAAATATGTTGTTTGTCTTATAATAAAGTTGGGAAAATTAATGTAATTTGGACTTAGTAAGAAGAGTTTTACTTATTCGACGATATCATCTTTGTTTGGTGTAATTGTTTTACCAAAAGAATTTAAACATCAAATTCAATAACCGTAGTCGACCTGGTTTAACTAATTACTAACTGTTATTTATATTTATAACTATTATGTTATTTATATAACTGTTAACTATATTAACTATAAAATGTCAATAGTCGTTTGTTATTAATAGTTTAAACCGTCACCTCAGATTCGGCACCCACTACTGCCCTGAAGATGGCCTACACCTTATGCCGAAACATTAGCTGGCACATTCAAATTATTTTTACGTACTTTGTGTTATCATTGACTGCAATTTGACTCATTAGGCGATTTTACCTTCGTTTGTTGTACCAAAATATTCTCTACACCTATAACTTTATGTAACGTTTTGGTTTACAAATTCAAGTACAAAAGCACTCTTGATTCAATTTAAATTTAATCACTTTTGAAGCAGTTTACTAAATATATTTGTTCAAAACTGACTCATTCATCATAAGTTTTGAAAAAATATAAAATTCGATTTAGTAAGAAAACCCTTACATAAGAAAACCCTTAACAAACGTACCAATACTGACATACTTCTTAAATACTCTAAACCATAATATCATGGGGGTTTATCTAAATTCCAACGATTGATGATATGTCTAGGGATATCATTACTTCCCTAGGACATAGTAATGATTAGAAAATTTGGTATGTAAATTTTAATAAACTATATCATTTAGGCTTTTTTATGAACAATATTACAGGTACATAGCTTAGACGTTACGCTTTTAGTGACAAAATGCAAGTACTGGGATAATTTAAAGATAAAAGATTTTGAGATGAGTACATGATATAACTAAGTAATAAAATCAGTAAAAGAATTCCCTTACTGATTCGACAATTTTATCAATGTGTATTATAAAAAATGTCTTAAATAAATAATCTCCACACCTATTCCGCTAACTGTATATAACATGGTTAACTAATTTAAATCCTTAAGCCTACTTGTTTCAATTTTATAAATCAGTTACTTTTGACAAAGTCTATATAATATGTTAATATTAGCTCAAATATGACTTCAAAAGCTTCCTCAGGGTTAGTCAGCTTTGTTTATAGCTCCAACATGACACGGTCCATCCAGGAAGTAGATTTGAAGAAGAATTTTGTCTTTGTTTGTTTGAATTTTTTACAAATTGCAACTCTAAAGTCTTCTTGACTCAATTAAAAATTAGTGATTCGTAATATAGTTAGAAAAAATAATACATTTTCAAATAGGTTCCCAAAACCCTAAAAATTAGACGATTTTTTCTTTGTTTATTATATTTGTTAGCAAAATGATCTAGACATCAGACCCCATCCACTGTATATAACATGGTTTGCCAATTAACAAATCACTTTTTTCTATTTAGTTTTGTTTCTTGTTTCTATGAATGATTTACAGAAATCAGTCGAAAATATTAAATATAATATGGTTTTAGTTAGGCAACCTTACTATTTATTCGATATTATCTGTTCATTATAATTTTATAATAAAACAATCAGCACATCTATCCCTACAGCTGTAGAACATGGTTTATAAATTCAAACTTTAAAGCTCACTTGTTTCTACTTTAATCTGTTTTTGGTTTCTATGAATGATTGGTAGCATTATTATATGATTTATAATTTCAATTTCACGGCCTTTCTGATGCAATCTTTGGGTGTTAATTTACACAGTAAACATGACCGAAAGATATGAAAATCAGATGGCCTGTAACGTTGCCGCTGGGTTTTCCCTGTTGGGCTACACCCTTCATGTAAGGCTATTAAGGGAAAAACGGGGTCTACCGAATTACCCCAGGTAATTTTTATCCTAAGTTTGTTTAGGGTACCTTCCGTATATAGCGAGTATGCCTTTAATGTTACCGATAAGTACCTTTACAAAGAATGGAACATTTTTATAGGGAATATCGAATTTTAATAAAAATTATACTTTTTTATGTGTTCCTTTTCTGGAATTTACCACTCCAGGTGCCATGCAAAGAATGGTTAACACCTTCCTGGCTATGCCAATATTTTCAAAGTAGATGAAAAAAACATAGCATTTGCAATATTAACAGAACCCTTCTATTAGTATAAACACAATGGAAATGATGAAGTGGAAAATATGTTGTTTGTCTTATAATAAAGTTGGGAAAATTAATGTAATTTGGACTTAGTAAGAAGAGTTTTACTTATTCGACGATATCATCTTTGTTTGGTGTAATTGTTTTACCAAAAGAATTTAAACATCAAATTCAATAACCGTAGTCGACCTGGTTTAACTAATTACTAACTGTTATTTATATTTATAACTATTATGTTATTTATATAACTGTTAACTATATTAACTATAAAATGTCAATAGTCGTTTGTTATTAATAGTTTAAACCGTCACCTCAGATTCGGCACCCACTACTGCCCTGAAGATGGCCTACACCTTATGCCGAAACATTAGCTGGCACATTCAAATTATTTTTACGTACTTTGTGTTATCATTGACTGCAATTTGACTCATTAGGCGATTTTACCTTCGTTTGTTGTACCAAAATATTCTCTACACCTATAACTTTATGTAACGTTTTGGTTTACAAATTCAAGTACAAAAGCACTCTTGATTCAATTTAAATTTAATCACTTTTGAAGCAGTTTACTAAATATATTTGTTCAAAACTGACTCATTCATCATAAGTTTTGAAAAAATATAAAATTCGATTTAGTAAGAAAACCCTTACATAAGAAAACCCTTAACAAACGTACCAATACTGACATACTTCTTAAATACTCTAAACCATAATATCATGGGGGTTTATCTAAATTCCAACGATTGATGATATGTCTAGGGATATCATTACTTCCCTAGGACATAGTAATGATTAGAAAATTTGGTATGTAAATTTTAATAAACTATATCATTTAGGCTTTTTTATGAACAATATTACAGGTACATAGCTTAGACGTTACGCTTTTAGTGACAAAATGCAAGTACTGGGATAATTTAAAGATAAAAGATTTTGAGATGAGTACATGATATAACTAAGTAATAAAACCAGTAAAAGAATTCCCTTACTGATTCGACAATTTTATCAATGTGTATTATAAAAAATGTCTTAAATAAATAATCTCCACACCTATTCCGCTAACTGTATATAACATGGTTAACTAATTTAAATCCTTAAGCCTACTTGTTTCAATTTTATAAATCAGTTACTTTTGACAAAGTCTATATAATATGTTAATATTAGCTCAAATATGACTTCAAAAGCTTCCTCAGGGTTAGTCAGCTTTGTTTATAGCTCCAACATGACACGGTCCATCCAGGAAGTAGATTTGAAGAAGAATTTTGTCTTTGTTTGTTTGAATTTTTTACAAATTGCAACTCTAAAGTCTTCTTGACTCAATTAAAAATTAGTGATTCGTAATATAGTTAGAAAAAATAATACATTTTCAAATAGGTTCCCAAAACCCTAAAAATTCGACGATTTTTTCTTTGTTTATTATATTTGTTAGCAAAATGATCTAGACATCAGACCCCATCCACTGTATATAACATGGTTTGCCAATTAACAAATCACTTTTTTCTATTTAGTTTTGTTTCTTGTTTCTATGAATGATTTACAGAAATCAGTCGAAAATATTAAATATAATATGGTTTTAGTTAGGCAACCTTACTATTTATTCGATATTATCTGTTCATTATAATTTTATAATAAAACAATCAGCACATCTATCCCTACAGCTGTAGAACATGGTTTATAAATTCAAACTTTAAAGCTCACTTGTTTCTACTTTAATCTGTTTTTGGTTTCTATGAATGATTGGTAGCATTATTATATGATTTATAATTTCAATTTCACGGCCTTTCTGATGCAATCTTTGGGTGTTAATTTACACAGTAAACATGACCGAAAGATATGAAAATCAGATGGCCTGTAACGTTGCCGCTGGGTTTTCCCTGTTGGGCTACACCCTTCATGTAAGGCTATTAAGGGAAAAACGGGGTCTACCGAATTACCCCAGGTAATTTTTATCCTAAGTTTGTTTAGGGTACCTTCCGTATATAGCGAGTATGCCTTTAATGTTACCGATAAGTACCTTTACAAAGAATGGAACATTTTTATAGGGAATATCGAATTTTAATAAAAATTATACTTTTTTATGTGTTCCTTTTCTGGAATTTACCACTCCAGGTGCCATGCAAAGAATGGTTAACACCTTCCTGGCTATGCCAATATTTTCAAAGTAGATGAAAAAAACATAGCATTTGCAATATTAACAGAACCCTTCTATTAGTATAAACACAATGGAAATGATGAAGTGGAAAATATGTTGTTTGTCTTATAATAAAGTTGGGAAAATTAATGTAATTTGGACTTAGTAAGAAGAGTTTTACTTATTCGATGATATCATCTTTGTTTGGTGTAATTGTTTTACCAAAAGAATTTAAACATCAAATTCAATAACCGTAGTCGACCTGGTTTAACTAATTACTAACTGTTATTTATATTTATAACTATTATGTTATTTATATAACTGTTAACTATATTAACTATAAAATGTCAATAGTCGTTTGTTATTAATAGTTTAAACCGTCACCTCAGATTCGGCACCCACTACTGCCCTGAAGATGGCCTACACCTTATGCCGAAACATTAGCTGGCACATTCAAATTATTTTTACGTACTTTGTGTTATCATTGACTGCAATTTGACTCATTAGGCGATTTTACCTTCGTTTGTTGTACCAAAATATTCTCTACACCTATAACTTTATGTAACGTTTTGGTTTACAAATTCAAGTACAAAAGCACTCTTGATTCAATTTAAATTTAATCACTTTTGAAGCAGTTTACTAAATATATTTGTTCAAAACTGACTCATTCATCATAAGTTTTGAAAAAATATAAAATTCGATTTAGTAAGAAAACCCTTACATAAGAAAACCCTTAACAAACGTACCAATACTGACATACTTCTTAAATACTCTAAACCATAATATCATGGGGGTTTATCTAAATTCCAACGATTGATGATATGTCTAGGGATATCATTACTTCCCTAGGACATAGTAATGATTAGAAAATTTGGTATGTAAATTTTAATAAACTATATCATTTAGGCTTTTTTATGAACAATATTACAGGTACATAGCTTAGACGTTACGCTTTTAGTGACAAAATGCAAGTACTGGGATAATTTAAAGATAAAAGATTTTGAGATGAGTACATGATATAACTAAGTAATAAAATCAGTAAAAGAATTCCCTTACTGATTCGACAATTTTATCAATGTGTATTATAAAAAATGTCTTAAATAAATAATCTCCACACCTATTCCGCTAACTGTATATAACATGGTTAACTAATTTAAATCCTTAAGCCTACTTGTTTCAATTTTATAAATCAGTTACTTTTGACAAAGTCTATATAATATGTTAATATTAGCTCAAATATGACTTCAAAAGCTTCCTCAGGGTTAGTCAGCTTTGTTTATAGCTCCAACATGACACGGTCCATCCAGGAAGTAGATTTGAAGAAGAATTTTGTCTTTGTTTGTTTGAATTTTTTACAAATTGCAACTCTAAAGTCTTCTTGACTCAATTAAAAATTAGTGATTCGTAATATAGTTAGAAAAAATAATACATTTTCAAATAGGTTCCCAAAACCCTAAAAATTAGACGATTTTTTCTTTGTTTATTATATTTGTTAGCAAAATGATCTAGACATCAGACCCCATCCACTGTATATAACATGGTTTGCCAATTAACAAATCACTTTTTTCTATTTAGTTTTGTTTCTTGTTTCTATGAATGATTTACAGAAATCAGTCGAAAATATTAAATACAATATGGTTTTAGTTAGGCAACCTTCAAACCGCTCGAAAGAATAGTCCAGTCTCAAATATCAAATTTTCTCAAACAGTCCAAACTCCTGGATCCGCTGCAATCTGGTTTTCGTCCTGGTTTTTCCACTCAATCTGCCCTTACCAAAACCACTACTGACATACATAAAGCCATGGACAACAAACAACTAACTGTGCTAATCCTACTAGACTTTTCCAAAGCTTTCGATTCCTTGGACCATTCTATCCTTTTTTCCAAACTAAAGTCGTTGTCCTTTTCCAACAGCTCTATACTATGGTTCCAGTCCTTCCTCTCTGGCAGGACCCAAGCGATTTCTATGCCCAACCAACCTCTTTCCTCTTTCCTTGCCCTATCCTCAGGCGTGGCACAGGGCTCAAGCATCTCTCCTCTCCTTTTTAACTGTTACATCAACGATCTTCCTAAATCCGTTCACCACTGTTCCTACCATCTATATGCTGACGACTTCCAAATCTATTTATCCTTTCCTCCTTCTGAGCTATCATTTGCGTTCAGCTACCGTTTTCAATCCTTGCCTTTATTTCATGTTCCAGTCTGTTGTCTTCTGTAATAATGGTGCCAAGATATTTGAATGTCTTAACATTTTCAAATCTGCACCCTCTTTCTTGGAGATATCCACTGGACGGCCGTTTCCTGGATGAGAGCATGTATTTTGTTTTATCCATATTTATAATGAGCCCTGCCTTCCTAGCTGCCTCTTCACATTCCCATAATGCTTCCAAGAGCCCATTTTCATTTCTTCCTGTGATAACCACATCATCAGCATATGCGAGGTGTTGGGTCATGCTCTTATAAATACAACCCTCTCTTCTTGCTTTCGTTGTTATTATTATTTTATGCAGCACCAAATTAAACAACACTGGAGATATAGGGTCTCCTTGTTTAACTCCTTTTTTAATAGGGAAGTCTCTGGACATTTCTCCCTGGACCTTAACCACACCACTACTATTCTGCAGTGTCATTCTTATCAATCTGATAAGTTTTTTAGGGCACCCAAGAAACATCAAGTTTTCGTAGAGCTCATTTCTTTCTATGCTATTATAGGCCTGTTTGTTATTAATGAAGAGGTGGTGAAGTTCTACGTTCCATTTCTCAAGCATATTCCTGATGGTAAATTTGTGTTCAACAGTAGATCTTCCAGGGCGGAACCCACATTGATAGTCGCCCAAAACTGCTTCTGCTGTTATCATTAATCTTCCCAAGAGTAGTATTGATAACACTTTGTAGATTGAACAAAGCAGTGTTATCCCTCTATAATTTTGGCATTCTAATTTATCTCCCTTCTTGTTTATCGGCACAATAATGGCCTTGTACCATTCCTTGGGCATTTCTTCCTTAACCCATATTTCCAGGATTAGTTCATAAATTTCACGGTGCAACAGGTTACCGCCGTATTTAAGCATTTCTGCGGGAATATCATCAAATCCTGGTGCCTTGTTATTTTTTAATTTTACGACAACTTCTTCCACTTCTTCTGGGTCTGGTGGTTCTGAGGCATATCATCTACTATTGGCTCCGATAAGTTTATTGTTGTGGTTTCTTGAGAATTTTCTTTGCCGGGGTTAAGCAAATCATTGAAATATTCTTTCCATCTTTCGGCTATATCTTCTTTGTCTCCCAATAGAGTGCCATCCCTATCCTTGTAGAAACCTATCTGGGGTTGAAATCCTTTTCTTAGCCTTTTCAACCTTTGGTAGAAGCTTCTACTGTTTTTACCCTCAAAATCATCTATCATCGATTTTAGGTCTTCTTCTTCTTTCTTCCTCTTCTTGCTTCTGCACAGTTTTTTTGGTGGCTTCTCTCTTTTTTTTATAGTTTTCAACAGTTTGCCTAGTCCTTCTCTGAATCATCTTCAAGTAAGCCTTCTTCTTTTCATCAACTGAAGCCTGACATTCCTGATCAAACCAGTGGCAGTTTTTCCCATTTGTTCCATCTGTTATTGTTTCCTCCGCAGCATTTACAACAGCTCTCTTTATTTTCTCCCATTTATTCTCAATGCCTTCTATTTCTTCCAGTTCTACATTTCTTAAATTCTCCTCCACTTTCCTTTGGTATTCTTTTTGGATCTCTGGCATTTTTAAGGCTTTTATATTATACTTATGGGTACTTTTCCTATTTTTTCCTTTTGTTGTTACTGCCAATTTTTGCCTATACTTCACTCTTACTAGGTAATGATCACTACCTACTTCAGCTCCTCTGCAGCTCCTTACATCTTCTACATCACTTTGGTGCTTTGTTTCTATCAGTATGTGATCTATTTGGTTTTTGGTTTTTCCATCTGGAGATGTCCAGGTTTCTAAGTGAATAGGCTTGTGTTGAAAGGTAGTACTTGCTATTTTCATGTTCATACTAGTTGCAAAATCTACTATCCTATATCCATTGTCATTAGTAATATTGTGGCAACTAAAGTTTCCAACTGATCTCCCCAGGTTCTTCTCTTTCCCAATTTTTCCATTGAAATCTCCCAATATAACTTTAGCGTCATATTTAGGAATCTTGTCATAGGTCCTTTCTAGCTCCTCATAAAACTCTTCCTTTTCTTCATCTGTCTTCTCCTCTGTTGGCGCATGTACGCTCACTAAAGATATATTGAAGAATTTACCTTTAAGCCTTATGTTTAATGTTTATGTTGCCTCGTACTTTAGTATAGCTTGTTTCAGCTGCTTTTTCACCATGAAACCAGTCCCAACAATGTTCCTATGATGCCCGCTATTAATAAGAACATATTTGCTTAGCTCGACCATAGTAGGATCCTTCCTCCATCTAATTTCCTGCAATGCCACAACATCCATCCCATATTCCTCGAGACACCCCTCCAACATACGACTTTTTCCCGCTTCCAGTAGTCCACGTACATTCCATGTTCCAATAGTCAGCAAATTTTTAGTCCTTTTCATGCCGGGTTGTTTACCATAAATCAGTCCAAATCCGAGGCTATTTTGAGGTGTTTTGGCAATATTTTTTTACACAGGTTCAGTCGCCGGCCCACCTCTGTGCCCCTTTTAGTCGCCTTTTACGACAGGCAGGAGATACCCCAGGATTATTCTGATCCGATCCTGGACGGCTTTAGTTAGAAATACCCTTCCTAATTACAAAATTTTATCATTGTTTGTTTTAAATGTTTACCAAAATATTCTGTGCATCTATCCCTATCCTTAATACTTAATATAACATGGTATACAAATTGCGATTCTAAAGCCTTCTTTATCTGTTTGCTATAATTTAATAAGGCATTTAGAATTTATTGGTTTATAAATTAAAATTCTAATGCTCACTTGTTTCTACTTTAATTTTTTATTGGTTTCTATGAATGATTAGTAGAATTATTGTATGATTTAGACAATTTTGTAATCTATTTGAGTTCTAATTTCATGACCTTTCTGATGCATTATATGCCCACTTCACACACTAAAGCTGACCTACAAATATGAAAATCAGATGGCGGCCCTTGAAGGAGCCGCTGGGTTTTCCCTGTAGGGCTACATCCTTCATGTAAGGCTTTCTAAGGGAATAATTCATGTAATAATTTCTAAGGGGGACTAATTCGGAAGTCCCCGTCGGAAAACGTTTGCACAATTAACAGAAATTACCCAATCGAAAAAAAAATGAATTGGAAAACTTGGATATTTTCGTAATACAGTTGGAAAGATTGATGTAATTTAAACGAGGTAAGAAATAATCGACGATATTATCTTTGTTTGTTGTAATTTCCTGATCAAAATAATGTGCACATCAATTCCAAGAACTGTATTCAACATAATTTAAAAATTCAAATTCTGAAGTCCTCATTCTTTTCAAATTGAAGCCTCTCTTATTTGAAAAATATACAATTCACAAAGGAGTTTCAAACAATTATGAAATTTTCAAATTTCAAAAACTAATTCAAATGTGTTTTAAAATATTTGCTAATAAAGTTGGAAAAATGAAATTTTTTTTTTTTTAATATATATTTATTGAAATTTACAACTGTATAAAGAATACATCCAGTAAATATTATGATTGAATAAATTGACATGAAAAGACAAGTAGAGAAACTACCCAGTGGTAGTACTCAAATAAAAAGTTTAGCTTAGAAGATCACGAGGTCACACTAAAATTCCGATTTAGTTACAAAACCCTTACCTAATAATACGATTTTATTTGTTTGATTTTATGAGTTGATTGTAGTGAGGGAGGCACACGTTCTGCTCACGTGCTGCATAACTGGGTAAGTCCAGGGCTCGTGCTTGAAAAGAGGTTATAGTATAAGCAATATCTGCATTTCAAACCAGAAACTACGAGAATGACACGATTCAGCTCACTTCAATGAAATAAACTCATAGTCTACAAAATTCGGCGTAACCGCTTGCAGGTTGTCGCTTCGAGTTAACTAACTACAAGTTTTAACTATTCGTTCGTTTCCTTTACCGCATAAAAATAATCGTGAGTTAAAGTATGTAAAAAGAGGGCATTTTAAATGCCAAACATTTTCGCAATGGAAATATTTCACTTACACCGTAAAATGATATAAAATCCTGAGTAGATTCTTTTCAGAATCGTGGTTACAATTATTTAGTGTGAATAAAGTTAAAGAGAATATTGGTATCGGATTAGGTCCTAATCCTTCCCTTGAAATCCTGAATTTGAACCAAATTTACTCCTGTACCACCGTCGATTCAATGGTCGACGTACTTACTGCCAATCTCAAAAGCATCCTGGATACCCATGTCCCACTCAAAACTTTAACCTTCCGTAACCATACTGCTCCTTGGATATGTCAAAACATTAAAGACCTGCAAAGGAAACGTGATGCTGCCCGTAGACGCTTTAGACGCACTAGGCTCACTGATGACTACCAAGCGTTCAGGGCTCTTCGCAATTTGACACAGTCTACAATCAAACAAGCAAAATCCCAATATTTCCACGAAGCCCTTTCCTCTGCTCCCGATCCTAAATCTAAATGGCAACTCCTCCGAAAGCTCTCCCTCTGCAATTCAACATATTCCAGAGCCTTTCCTGCTTCTCCAGATGAAATGAACTCGAATTTTTTGTCTACCTCAATTAACACATCAAAATCATCACCCTCCGTCTTTTCACTGACCCCCATCTTTCAACCCCAACATTTTTTTTTCTCTGACATTACACCTACCGACATTATTTCCTCCGTTCTCAAATCCCGCTCCAGTTCTACTGGCTTTGATGAGATACCCGTCAAACTACTCAAACTATGCCTCATCGATATCCTTCCTGTCCTACTTTTCATATATAATTTCTCACTACAAAACGCAATATTCCCAACTTCTTGGAAAAAAGCCCTAGTCCATCTTATAAATAAAACGTCTACCCCATTTTCTCCCAAAGAGCACCGGCCAATTTCCAAACCGCTCGAAAGAATAGTCCAGTCTCAAATATCAAATTTTCTCAAACAGTCCAAACTCCTGGATCCGCTGCAATCTGGTTTTCGTCCTGGTTTTTCCACTCAATCTGCCCTTACCAAAATCACTACTGACATGCATAAAGCCATGGACAACAAACAACTAACTGTGCTAATCCTACTAGACTTTTCCAAAGCTTTCGATTCCTTGGACCATTCTATCCTTTTTTCCAAACTAAAGTCGTTGTCCTTTTCCAACAGCTCTATACTATGGTTCCAGTCCTTCCCCTCTGGCAGGACCCAAGCGATTTCTATGCCCAACCAACCTCTTTCCTCTTTCCTTGCCCTATCCTCAGGCGTGGCACAGGGCTCAAGCATCTCTCCTCTCCTTTTTAACTGTTACATCAACGATCTTCCTAAATCCGTTCACCACTGTTCCTACCATCTATATGCTGACGACTTCCAAATCTATTTATCCTTTCCTCCTTCTGAGCTATCATTTGCGTTCACCAGTATTCAGCAAGACCTAGATAGGATCAGTGCCTGAGCAAAGTTTAACAAATTGGAATTGAACGCAATGAAAACCCGGCCATTGTTCTAGGTTCCAACTCCCTCCTTATAACTATCCCCACCCTCCCAACATTGATCCTAAACGACAACCCTATCAGTTTCAACTCCTCCGTTAAAAACCTAGGCTTTACCATGTACAAAAACCTCTCCTGGAAACCACATGTCGCCCAAATATCCCGACGATCAATTAGTTCCCTGAATTTATTCCATCGATCCCGGGATCTCTTTACACAATCTACCCGGAAGCTTCTTGTATCATCCCTTATCTTCCCCCACTTTGACTACTGTTGTGTGGTATCCGGGGGCCTATCGAAATTGCTGCAGGGTCGCTTAAAAAGAATAATGAACTGCGCTTTAAGATTTGTCCTTGGTACTCCGAGGCGTTCCCGGGTGTCACATCATTATGATGAGTTAAAGTGGCTCTTCCCACCCATTGGTAGACATTATTTCCCTAGTGTTTTTCTATACCAATCCATTAACTCGCAACACCCTTCATATATCTATAGTCTCCTTCAATTCAAATCCTCTGTTCAACACCATAAAACAAGATCCCGCCTTTCCGATCTCTACATTCCATCCCACAGAGCTAAGGCATTCGAGCGTTCCTTCCTCGCCCGCTCAACCACTGTGTGGAACTCAATCCCTCCTTTCATCCGCCATTCATCTTCACTGGCCTCATTTAAATCCCTGCTTTTCCATCATCTCTTGGCATCCCAAAAAGATTCTCTCCAGGCAGGCCAATCTTCCGCTTGAATTAATTTGTATCGAATACTCGATCTCGTTATCTACGTGTTTTGTTTATTTTTCCAACAACAAAGAAGATACAGACTTTGTAAATACTTTATCGCATGCTATGCCATTCATTTGCTTTATTTAGCAATTCCGTTATTAACTATTAATTTTTTTTTTTTTTTTTTTTAATTTAATTTATTGATATTTACAACTGTATAATAAAAAAAATACATCCAGTAAATAGGGTATGTGATACAAAATGACATGAGTAATGGCAAGTTGAGAAACTACCCACTGGTAGTACTCAAATCACTAGTTCAACTAACAAGGTCACGTGGCCATCTTCTTTTCAGACCCCTCGGGGGATTATCGGGAATCGAAGAGGAAGCTAGGTTTGAAACTAGAGGGTTTGAGTGGGAATGAAGTTTGCTATGAAAGGAAAGATACCGGGTTCGGGCCAAATCAGCAACAAATGGGACATTAAGGTCGTTATGGATGACGGTATTTTTAACAAAATAAGGAGCGTTGAGGATTTTACGAAGGATTTTGGACTGTAGGGATTGGATACGAAAGGAATTCGATGGCTTAGTGGAACCCCAAAGCTCTACTCCGTAAGTCCAAATAGGTCTTATGATGGTCATGTAGATGAGTCTTTTGTAGTTAATCGGGAGGTTAGAGCGTTTGTCTAGTAAGTGTTGAAGTAGCCTACTATTAAATTAATGTTATTTATTATTATTTTGTTAATATCTAGCCTTTAGATATATTTTTTTTTACAATTAGTTAAAATCCTGTAAAGTCTCGTACTTTTTAATCATTTATTTATTTTTATTTTCTCTATTTCTATTATGTTTTGTCACTCATGAATACTTCATGATTTGTATCATTATGTAGCCTCCTGGCCAGATGAATATTATGTTTATTTTACTTGTTCTTTATTGTTATTCTAAAGGGACTTGGTCCCAGAATAAAGTTTGTTTTCTATTCTATTCTAATCAGTAACAATTGGGACGTTATGGCTGAGTTTGTTCGTATCAAAGTACAGAGCATCGAGGATTTTACGAATGATTTCATTTATATGAGAGGAACTCGATTGCTTAGCGAAGCCTCAAAACTCAACTCCGTAAGTTCAGGTGAGTGTTATAGTAGTCATGTATATGAGTCTTTTGTAATTAATTGAGGGCTTAGAGCTTTTGTCAAGTAAATATTGAAGTAGCCTAGTAAGACGAGCCGTTTCTTGTCGTTTTAGTCTAGTATGAGGACTCCAATCTAAGGGTTTATCAAGGTGTTGTCCGAAATAACTACGGACCTATTCTACAGGAATCAGCGGGATGCTATTAAACGATAAGGATGGAGGAGAAAGTCATTGGTTTAGCCAAGTATGAGGTGATATGACTGGATCTGTGGGAATTAATTTATCATTAATCCCACTTATTTCTATTAAGGTTTACCTACCTTAGGTCTACCTTGAAATGATGGTGTATACCCTACAGATCTGCTACCAAACGGTGGGCTTAAAAATGAACTTCGAGAAGACCGAGTATATGGCTGTTGGAGATCCTGATACAAATGCAGTTCTGGTGGACAGGGTGGGATCTTATTAAGTACCAGGGATTTTATTTGGATACTAGCTGGTCATCGGAGTATAACGTCAGAAAAAAGATGGAGCATGCCCGAAAAGCTACTAGAATGCTACGTCTGGTCCTAAGGACCACGGAGATGTCTAAGGAAAATAAACGCCTTGATTTCACAAGCATTGTCGAATCTATCCTAACTTATTCTTCGGAAACCTGGACAATGAGCTCCCGTCTGTACTCAAAGCTGGAGGCGGTTGAAATGGATTTCTAGAGGAGGTGTCTCTTTAGACTTAGGCTGAATAGAATAAGAAACGGAGAGATTCGACAGCGGGTGGATGAGAATATATCAACAAATGAAAGAATCGGGACACGCCGCCTAAGATGGTACGGCCAAGTGAAGAGAATGACATTTGAATGTTGGCCGAACCGAGTGCTGGATTGGGCTCCATCAGGGAGAGGAAGCGGACTGTCCAGAAGCAGGTGGATGGAGGGAGTCGAGGAAGAGATGGCAGGTAGCAGTGTTCGCGCAATTTTGAGATGTATACAGGAGGAAGAATGTTCATTGAACATTACTTTTAATTTTTAGGATCTTATTGACATACGTCATTATGTTATTTATAATTTATTATAATTATCTTATCATTGCTTTAATTTTTAAATAATTTTATTTTGAAGAGAAAAGGCCTGCCCCCAGCTGGTATTAAAACCCAGATCTCCGCCACACCGCACAGTTGGGCGAAATCGCTAAAAAGCGGTTAAAAATGTTGTTTTTTTACTATAATTAATCAATTGAGGATTAGTAAATTTGCATAGCCCTACCTTTCAGGCAATCAGAGCTGAAATTTTATAGTTCTTTGTCCAATACGAAGCTTTTAACCAAATATTCTATTATTTCTTTTTCTTATTAAAGGCGGGTATATTTAATTCCTCTCGTCTAAATATTGCCCAATGATAGTAATAGGAGGAAGAAAATGACTAATCTAATATTCAAACCAAAAAATGGTATTGATCAACACCGAAAAACTAGGGAATTCAAGGTTTTCAAAGCATTTTTTTTCAAAACAATGGCTTTTTATGTACTCTTTTAAATAAATATTAATTAGTCATCAAGGGTCTGAAAGGGAGTTAGGTGCGTAAACCGCCGAACATTGGTTACTGAGCACAAACAAATCGAAAAAACTCGCTAATTCCATGCCCGTGTAACAAACAAATGCGAGACGGGGGATCAAAATCCTTTTATTCTTTACCCCTTTCTGATATTTTGCAGTTGTCGTTTATGAGTTTGATTACGCGTACCATGCCATCGATAAAATTGAAAATCCGTGTCCTTGTGGAAGAATTATTGAAGTCAAAGGATTAGTAGCATTATTATATAATTTATAATTTCAATTTCACGGCCTTTCTGATGCAATCATGGGTTATTAATTTACACAGTAAACATGACCGAAAAATATGAAAATCAGATGGCCTGTAACGTTGCCGCTGGGTTTTCCCTGTAGCGCTACACCCTTCATGTAAGGCTTTTTAATGGAAAAACGGGGACTACCGAATTACCTCAGGTAATTCTTATCCTAAGTTTGTTTAGGGTACCTTCCACATATGGCGAGTATACCTTTAATGTTACCGATAAGTACCTTTACAAAGGCAAAAGATGGAACATTTTTATAGGGAATATCGAATTTTAATAAAAATTGTACTGTTTTATTTGTTCCTTTTTTGTAATTTACCACTCCAGGTGACATGGAAATAATGATTAACACCTGCCTGGCTATGCCAATCTTTTTAACGTAGATGGAAAAAACATAACTTTTGCAATAGTAACACAATCCCCTTCCGTTAGTATAAAAATAATGGAAATGATGAAGTGGAAAATATGTTGTTTGTTTAATAATAAAGTTGGGAAAATTGATGTAATTTGGACTTAGTAAGAAGAGTTTTACTTATTCGACGATATCATTTTTGTTTGGTGTAATTTTCTTACCAAAAGAATTTAAACATCAAATTCAATAACCGTAGTCAACCTGGTTTAACTAATTACTAACTGTTATATATATTTATAACCATTATGTTATTTATATAACTGTTAACTATATAAACTACAAAATGTCAGTAGTCGTTTGTTATTAATAGTTTAAACCGTCACCTCAGATTCGGCACCCACTACTGCCCTGAAGATGGCCTACACCTTATGCCGAAACATTAGCCGGAACATTCAAATTATTTTTACATTTTTTGGTGTTATCTTTGGCGATTTTATCTTTTTTTGTTGTACCAAAATATTCTCTACACCTATAACTTTATGTAACGTGTTCGTTTACAAATTCAAGTACAAAAGCATTCTTGATTCAATTTAAATTTAATCAATTTTGAAGCAGTTTACTAAATATATTTGTTCAAAACTGACTCATTCATCATAAATTTTGAAAAAATATTAAATTCGATTTAGTAATAAAACTCTTACTAATTAGACGATCTAATTTATATTTGTTATAATGTTGGTTACTTACATAAGCTGCAGATATATCCCAAAAAGTTGAATAACAAACGAATCAATACCGACATAGTTCTTAAATACTCTAAACAGTAATATCATGGGGGTTTATCTAAATTCCTACGATTGATGATATGTCTAGGGATATCATTACTTCCCTGAAACATAGTAATGATTAGAAAATTTGGTATGTAAATTTTAATAAACTATATAATTGAGGCTTTTTTATGAACAATATTACAGTAACATGGCTTAGACGTTACGCTTTTAGGGATAAAATGCAAATACTGGGATAATTTAAAGAAAAATGATTTTGAGTTGAGTACATAATATAAGTAAGTAATAAAATCAGTAAAAGAATTCTCTTAACTAATTTAAATCCTAAAGCCTACTTGTTTCAATTTTATAAATTAGTTACCTTTGAAAAAATGTAGATATTAAATTAATATTAGCTCAAAAGTGACTTACAAATAATGAAATATTGTAAATTGAATAAAAAGTTGATTTAGTTAGAAATACCCTTCCTAATTACAAAATTTTGACATTGTTTGTTTTAAATTTTTACCAAAATATTCTGGGCATCTATCCCTATAACTTTATATAACATGGTATACAAATTGAAATTCTAAAGCCTTCTTGATTTATTTAAAAATTAGTGATTCGAAATAAAGTTGGAAAAATTATATAATTTCAATTTAGTTCCCAAAGCCTTACTAATTAGACAACTTTATCTTTGGTCGTAATATTTTTTTTTACCAGAATGATCTGGACATTAGTCCTCATCTACTGTATTGAACATGTATTACCAAATCAATCAATCGTTAGAATTATCCAGCCAACTATTTTCGACTTTAAAATTCTATAGCTCACTTATTTCTATTTAGATTTGTTTCTTGTTTCCATGAATGATTTACAGAAATCAGTTGAAAATATTAAATATAATATAAATATATTAATTAAATATGATTATTAAATATATAATATTCATTGATTGCCTTGAAAAGAGCCACACCATTAACAGTGATTATTGCATAACATATTTGAAGCGTGCGAAGTATTTAATCACGAAAAAACGACCCCATTTGATGAAGAAAACGTATTGTTCATCAAGACAATGCAACATGTAACACGTCAATGAAAACGATAGCAAAATTGCATGAATCAGGTTACTAGTTGCTTTCCCTTCCACCAAATCTTGCCACCAGTGACTCTTCCCTGTTTGTAGATCAGAAAAAGAATGCCCACTGGAAACTCATTCAGCGCTAAGAAAGAAGTAATCTCTGAGAGTGATGCCTATTTTGAGGCTACAGAGAAATTTTGCTATAAAAATGGTATCAAAAAAATGGATGATACTATAATCGCGATGTCGCTCTCAAAGGGAATGATGTCGAAAAATAAAATCGATTTTTGCCAAAAAATGTGTTTTACTATTTTAGCCTACGAACTTTTCAGCCTACCTGTTAGATATATAAATTTAAAAAAAAAACTTTACTGTTTAGTCGATTTTATGTATGTTTGTTACATTTTTTTAAACCAAAATAATGCAAATCTATCCCCATAACTGTTATCGATGGTTTATAAATTTAAATTCTAAAGCCCACTTGTTTACATTTAAAATTAGTTTTAGAAAAAGTTCTAAAGATGATTTACTTAGAAATACCCTTCCTGATTAGACAATTTTATCTTTGTTTGTTTTAATTTTTTACCAAAATATTCTGTACATCTATCCCCATAACTCTATATGACATGGTGTACAAATTGCAATTCTAAAGCTTTCCAAATTGAATTAAAAATTAGTTACTTCTCTTATTTAGTAATTCAAATTATTTTACTGAATTCATTTTCTAGAAAGTGACTTAGAATATTTCATAATAAAGTTGAGCATATAATTTCAATTCAGTAAGAAAACCTCTTACTATTTACTCGATTATATATGTTTATTATAATTCTTAAATGAAATAAATTACACGTCTACCTCTATTGTTGTACAAGATCGTTTATAAATTCAAATTTTAAGTTCATTTATTCTACTTTAAATGGTTTTGGTTTCTAGAATGATTAGTAGAATTATTATATGATTTACAAAAATTAGTACTGTATTTGTTTTAGACACGGCGTTTCTGATGTAATGTATATCATTAACATCACTCATTAAAGGTGACCAACAAATAAAAGTACAACCGCGTAGAATTTAAATATTTCATTATACAGTTAGAGAAAATATATATAGTTTCAATTTAGATAGAGATCCCTTGCTAATTAGATGATTTGGTTTATGTGAGTTACAACTTTTTAATAAAATATATAAATTTATACATGTAAGTTTAAATATTCATGCCAAACTTAACAGCTGTGAAGATAACCTTAGGCACAGATGTGAGGAAGGTTATGATAGATTGGATTACTGAAAGACTGACAGAAGTTAACGTTTTTTAAATTAATATTGTTTAAGTTATAATGGAATATTGACAATTGTGTTGATTTGTAAGTCGTGAATTCAACAACTTAACTAAGGAGGTGAATGGAATAAAACACGTGGATGCAGTGAATAACTGTAATTAAAAAAAACATATTTTATAATAAACTTATAAGTAACTAAATAACTATAGGTATCTTTAATTACAAACCTGAATCAACACAATGGAGAAGATAAAGGTAAAATTTCATTTTATATCTGAAGCCGGAACAAACTCTAAGAGCACAGTTGTAAAGGTTAAAACTATACAATTGGTGGATCAGGAGGAAATTTTTGCTTTCCCAAAGGACCAACAGACTAGTGAAGCACATAAACAATTATTTGCCACCGATATTGTTAAGAATGTTGTAAAAAGTTTGAATGTGCGGGATAAATATAGGAATGTAGTTATATCTTTAACAGATGAAGTGCAAGAAAAACAAAAAGTAAGTGTACCAAGCACCAACACAAAAAGGTCTATGCACTCTATAGCCAAGGATATGGTTTTGGAAAAAGTTGATGGAAATAACTGTAATGCTAAAACATGGATGAATCTATTTATACAGGAGTGTAATAGGTTAGGTCTGAAAGAAAATAAATATGCTGAAGCCCTACGGTTATTTTTGGAAGGATCTGCACTGACTTGGTATACAATCTATATGCAGACAAATTCATTAACTCATGCATGGGAATTTTGGAATAATTCTTTTTTGGATACTTTTGATGAACAGTCCTGGGATAAAGTTGAATATGCTTACAGCTTTAAGTACTTTAATGGGTCATTTTTAGATTTTGCTTTAAAGAAAAGAAGTCTTTTGATTGAAGTCGATCCAGACTTAACCTTAACGTCACAAATAAATTTGATAGTAGTGTCATTACCACAATTTATTAAAAATAGACTAAATAAAAAAGAATTAGTGACCATAGAAGATTTAATGTCTAGATTAAGATTTAATTCAAGCTTTCAAATTGCGACAAGATGAGAATTTGAAGATTACACAAAATTATAAATTGTCAGAAGAGAAAAAAGTTAATATGAATGTTATCCAAGAAAAAAAGGAACATGCTATCAACAACTTAGACGAAATCTTATTAGAATATGAAGAATTGTTTGCAAAAGATAAATTCGATATTGGTAGAACAAGAAACTATGAAGCAGCTATAAGATTAAGTGTAAATAAATACACTGCGAAAAAACCTTACAGATGCACATTAGAGGACAAAATAGAGATAGAAAAACAAATTAAGGAATTGTTGAAAGCAGGACTAATTCAAGAGTCTTGTAGTCCTTATGCCGCCCCAATAACATTAGTTTATAAAAAAGAAGAAGGGAGAAAATCTCGTTTATGCATAGACTTCAGAGAACTAAACAAAATAGTCGTTCCAGAGAGTCAACCATTCCCAAGAATTGAAGATTTGACAGTACGTGCTGGTGGCTGTAAGTACTACACTAAACTAGACATAAACTCAGCGTTTTGGTCGATACCAGTACGAGAAAAAGACAGATATAAAACGGCTTTTGTGACACATCATGGACACTGGGAATGGACATGTCTCCCGTTCGGATTGAAATCGTCACCAGCTATTTTCCAAAGAATAATGTCTAGTGTCTTAAGAAAAAATGGTTTAGATGCCTTTGCGGTGAACTATATAGATGATATACTGATTTATTCCGAAAATTATGGAGATCATATAAAACATATAGAATTAACACTAAAAGCATTAAAGAGTGAAGGTCTCAAATTAAATAAATCAAAATGTAAATTTGCGCAAAGAAAAACCACATATTTAGGACACGAAATTGGTGACAACTCAGTTAGACCGTTAAATGATAACCTGGTGGCCATCAATAAATTTCCTAGACCACAAACAAAAAAACAAATAAGACAGTTTTTAGGAAAAATTAGTTTTTATTTAGAGTATATACCGAAATACACAATATCATTGGAACCATTATATAATCTATTGAGGAAAAATGTAGATTATAATTGGACAGAAGAATGCGAAGAGAGTTTTAATAAAATAAAACAAATTCTATGTTCGGATCCAGTATTGGCAATTTTTAACCCACGAGCTCCGATATATATTTATACTGATGCCTCTATAAAAGGAGTTGGTGCAATTTTAAAGCAGCCCCAAAACGATAAATCTTTGAAGCCGGTATTTAATTTTTCCAGAAAACTGACGGAAGCCCAAAAAAGGAAGAAGGCCATATACTTAGAAACTTTGGCCATAAAAGAGGCAATATTATTTATTAGGAAAGAGATTTATCATTTTCACAGATCATAAGCCACTGGAAAACTTCAACGTAAAAAACTGCAAAGATTCAGAATTATTGCAAATATTGAATTACATTTCACAATTTGATTTTACTATCGTTTATAATCCCGGTAAAGATAATTTAGAAGCAGATTACATTTCCAGAAACCCAGTTTTAGAATCAAGTGAAGAAGAAAATCATATAGATTCAGCAATCAAAATAACAAATTTTTTAAAATTGATAGTTAACAATCAAAAACAACTAGTTATTTGGAAAATGATGTCATTTATAAAAAGTTAAACAACAGAAAAAATATCTGGCTAACAGAAGAATTTGGAAAAAAATTGATAAAGGATGTACATATTAAGCAAGGACACATTGGAACGAAACAATTAACGTTAACAATAGGTCGCAAATTTTATTTTAAAAATATGTATAAACATATTAAACAAACATGCCGTTCTTGTGAAACTTGTATTAAAAATAAGACAAGAATAGGTTGTTTTAAAGCACCCATGTCACAGTTGGGTCCTGCAAAAGAACCTTTTGAAATTGTATCTTTAGATACAATTGGTGGTTTTACTGGAAATAGAAGTACAAAGAAATATCTGCACCTAATTGTAGATCACTTCACAAGATATGCTTTCATTGCTACATCTAAGACACAGATTGCCAAAGACTTTATAAAATTATTAAAAACAGTGGAAAACAAAGGCAAAATAAAAACTTTGTTAACAGATCAATATTCTGGAATCAACTCCACACAATTTAAACAATATGTGAAGTCAAAAGGGATAAATTTAATTTTCACAGCCGTAGACTGTGCATTCTCAAATGGGCTAAATGAAAGAACGAATCAAACGTTGGTAAATAGAATAAGGTGTAAAATATATGAAGACAAGGAACGTCCATGGACTATTATAGCAGAAGAGTGTGTTCAAGAATACAACACTACAATCCATAGTTCAACAGGTTTTACTCCAAATTATTTACTAACAGGAATTGAAAAGTCAATCTTACCAAAAGAATTGGAAATAAATAAAGAAGAGAACTTAGAAGAAAATAGATCAATAGCTTTTGAGAACTCGAGAAAAGTACATGAACAAAATAAGAAGTACTATGACCAAAATGTAAAGGAAATCATATATAAAGAAGGTGACTTGGTTTACATGAAATATAATAATGATCTAAATAGAGGTAAATTGGAAGTGATTAGATCAGGTCTTCACAGAATAAAAGAAAAATTATCTAACGTGATGTATATCATCGACAGTGGTTTCAGAAAGAAAGAATCAAATTTATTTCACGTCAGCAAATTGGTTCCTTATCGAGATGACGGTAGCCCTCTTCCAAAAAAAGGGGGGATGTAAGTTTGAATATTCATGCCAAACTTAACAGCTGTGAAGATAACCTTAGGCACAGATGTGAGGAAGGTTATGATAGATTGGCTTACTGAAAGACTCACAGAAGTTAACGTTTGTTAAATTAATATTGTTTAAGTTATAATGGAATATTGACAATTGTGTTGATTCAGGTTTGTAATTAAAGATATCTGTAGTTATTTGGTTACTTATAAGTTTATTATAAAATATATTTTTTTTAATTACAGTTATTCACTGCATCCACGTGTTTTATTCCATTCACCTCCTTAGTTAAGTTGTTGAATTCACGACTTACAAATCAACACAATTGTCAATATTCCATTATAACTTAAACAATATTATGGCATCAGTATTCTGGGATACGCAAGGTATATGTAATATTCATTGATTGTCTTGAAAAGAGCCATACCATTAACAGCGATTATTGCATAACATATTAGAGATCCCTTGCTAATTAGATGATTTGGTTTATGTGAGTTACAACTTTTTAATAAAATATCTACATTTATACACATAACTGTACAACATGAATTATATGTTTAAATTCAAAATCCACATGTTTCGCTCTAAAATTTAGGTTTAGGATCAAATTTATTCCAATTTGAAATTATAAAATCGATAATAAAGTTTGAAACTAGATATAAAAAATTATTTTATCTGTGGTTTTATATGTTTTTCTAAATGAAACTATAAAGCCCACTTGTTTCAATTTAAAGCTAGTTCCTTCTTTAATTAGAAAACAAAAATCAATCCACAAAGTTGTTTCCAACTATTTCGAAAATGTTTAATTAATATATTAGTTCAAATACGATTCGATTTAGTTAGAAACCCTTGCCTGATTAGACTACAAATCCCACTTGTTTCTATCTTAGCTTGGTTAACTACTCTTCTTAGATAAAATACAATCGAAAACGGACTTTTTTTTTAAATTACTAAATATATTAGTACAAAATACTTAAAATGTTTTATAAAAAAGATGGGAAAAATTTCACTTGCATAATAATTTTAAAAATAGTCTAATTGGTAAGAAATTAAATACTCTAAACCGTAATATCAAGGGGGTTTGTCCAAATTCTTACGATTGATGATACGTCTAGGAGTATCTTTACTTCTCTGAGACATTGTAATGATTAGAAAGTTTGTTATGTATACTATAAAAATTTCCTTAATAAATAATCTCCATATTGTATGATATCGACAATTTTGTACTCTATTTGAGTTCTAATTTCATGACCTTTCTGATGCATTATATGCCCACTTCACACACTAAAGCTGACCTACAAATATGAAAATCAGATGGCGGCCCTTGAAGGAGCCGCTGGGTTTCCCCTGTAGGGCTACACCCTTCATGTAAGGCTTTCTAAGGGAATAATTCACGTAATAATTTCTAAGGGGGACTAATTCGGAAGTCCCCGTCGGAAAACGTTTGCACAATTAACAGAAATTACCCAATCGAAAAAAAAAAATGAATTGGAAAACGTGGATATTTTCGTAATACAGTTGGAAAGATTGATGTAATTTAAACTAGGTAAGAAATAATCGACGATATTATCTTTGTTTGTTGTAATTTCCTGATCAAAATAATGTGCACATCAATTCCAAGAACTGTATTCAACATAATTACAAAATTCAAATTCTGAAGTCCTCATTCTTTTCAAATTGAAGCCTCTCTTATTTGAAAAATATACAATTCACAAAGGAGTTTCAAACAGTTATGAAATTTTCAAATTTCAAAAACTAATTCAAATGTGTTTTAAAATATTTGCTAATAAAGTTGGAAAAATGAAATAAAATTTCGATTTAGTTACAAAACCCTTACCTAATAATACGATTTTTTTTGTTTTTTTCTAAATTTATTTTTAAAGCACACTTTTTTCTATTTAAAATTAGTAATTACTCTTATTTGATAAAATACAATCTACCAACGTAATTTCAAACTATTTTGATACATTTTACCGAGCTAATAATTCAAAAGTTACTTTAGATGTTATGATAAAATTTATTAGTTGTATATAAATATTAAATTTATATCAATGGATTATTGTATATTGGACTTACCTGAACAAGTGTCATGCATGCTGGCAGCCGGGCCTACTACAGCACTATACATTGTGCAAATGACTGATCCCCAGCAAAAAGGCCTATTTCCAAGGTCTGGCAGGGGTGCCAACCTCTGTTTCGGATTTTTCTACACAGTTTTATCCTAAAAGGACAACCAATCGTAGAGAGCATATTGATAGATTTTATGAACAGAATCGTTTAATATTTCCTATAATTCCTCTTTTAAGATATATACTACTAATTTCGCATATATCAGTTGAGGAGAGAGCACATAAGTATCAATGTTACAATGACGAAAGAAATAAATAATTGTAATAGTGTACTTGAAAAATTGTATTCTATAAAATTCTTAAAACATTTTCTATTATTTAATCCTAACATTTTTCATTTGTTACTACTAAAGTCAAGAGAGTGTTTTGAAACAATGTGAACCAAAATAAATTTCTTTATATTCTAAGAATTTTAGAGTTTTTGTTGATAATTCTTTTATCATTTGAATGCATATTGTTGTAAAATGTCAGTACCTGTTACAGTAAAACGGTAAAAACACCATTTTGAGATGAGTACATGATATAAGTAAGTAATAAAATCAGTAAAAGAATTCCCTTACTGATTCGACAATTTTATCAATGTGTATTATAAAAAATGTCTTAAATAAATAATCTCCACATCTATTCCGCTAACTGTATATAACATGGTTAACTAATTTAAATCCTAAAGCCTACTTGTTTCAATTTTATAAATCAGTTACTTTTGACAAAGTCTATATAATATATTAATATTAGCTCAAATGTGACTTCAAAAGCTTCCTCAGGGTTAGTCAGCTTTGTTTATAGCACCAACATGACACGGTCCATCCAGGAAGTAGATTTGAAGAAGAATTTTCTCTTTGTTTGATTTAATTTTTTACAAATTGCAACTCTAAAGTCTTCTTGACTCAATTAAAAATTAGTGATTCGTAATATAGTTAGAAAAAATAATACATTTTCAAATAGGTTCCCAAAACCCTAAAAATTAGACGATTTTTTCTTTGTTTATTATATTTGTTAGCAAAATGATCTGGACATCAGACCCCATCCACTGTATATAACATGGTTTGCCAATTAACAAATCACTTTTTTCTATTTAGTTTTGTTTCTTGTTTCTATGAATGATTTACAGAAATCAGTCGAAAATATTAAATATAATATGGTTTTAGTTAGGCAACCTTACTATTTATTCGATATTATCTGTTTATTATAATTTTATAATAAAACAATCAGCACATCTATCCCTACAGCTGAATAACACGGTTTATAAATTCAAACTTTAAAGCTCACTTGTTTCTACTTTAATTTGTTTTTGGTTTCTATGAATGATTGGTAGCATTATTATATGATTTATAATTTCAATTTCACGGCCTTTCTGATGCAATCTTTGATTATTATTTTACACAGTAAACATGACCGAAAGATATGAAAATCAGATGGCCTCTAACGTTGCCGCTGGGTTTTCCCAGTAGGGCTACACCCTTCATGTAAGGCTTTTAAGGGAAAAACGGGGACTACCGAATTACCCCAGGTAATTTTTATCCTAAGTTTGTTTAGGGTACCTTCCATATATGGCGAGTATGCCTTTAATGTTACCGATAAGTACCTTTACAAAGAATGGAACATTTTTATAGGGAATATCGAATTTTAATAAAAATTATACTTTTTTATGTGTTCCTTTTCTGGAATTTACCACTCCAGGTGACATGCAAAGAATGGTTAACACCTTCCTGGCTATGCCAATATTTTCAAAGTAGATGACAAAAACATAGCATTGGCAATATTAACAGAATCCTTCTATTAGTATAAACACAATGGAAATGATGAAGTGGAAAATATGTTGTTTGCCTTATAATAAAGTTGGGAAAATTAATATAATTTGGACTTAGTAAGAAGAGTTTTACTTATTCTACGATATCATCTTTGTTTGTTGTAATTTTCTTACCAAAATAATTTAAACATCAAATTCAATAACCGTAGTCGACCTGGTTTAACTAATTACTAACTGTTATTTATATTTATAACTATTATGTTATTTATATAACTGTTAACTATATTAACTATAAAATGTCAATAGTCGTTTGTTATTAATAGTTTAAACCGTCACCTCAGATTCGGCACCCACTACTGCCCTGAAGATGGCCTACACCTTATGCCGAAACATTAGCTGGCACATTCAAATTATTTTTACGTACTTTGTGTTATCATTGACTGCAATTTGACTCATTAGACGATTTTACCTTCGTTTGTTGTACCAAAATATTCTCTACACCTATAACTTTATGTAACGTTTTGGTTTACAAATTCAAGTACAAAAGCACTCTTGATTCAATTTAAATTTAATCACTTTTGAAGCAGTTTACTAAATATATTTGTTCAAAACTGACTCATTCATCATAAGTTTTGAAAAAATATAAAATTCGATTTAGTAAGAAAACCCTTACTTATTAGACGATCTAATTTATATTTGTTATAATGTTTGTTGCTTACATAACCTGCAGATATATCCTCTAAAATTGTATAACAAACGTACCAATACTGACATACTTCTTAAATACTCTAAACCGTAATATCATGGGGGTTTATCTAAATTCCAACGATTGATGATATGTCTAGGGATATCATTACTTTCCTAGGACATAGTAATGATTAGAAAATTTGGTATGTAAATTTTAATAAACTATATCATTTAGGCTTTTTTATGAACAATATTACAGGTACATAGCTTAGGCGTTACGCTTTTAGTGACAAAATGAAGTACTGGGATAATTTAAAGATAAAAGATTTTGAGATGAGTACATGATATAACTAAGTAATAAAATCAGTAAAAGAATTCCCTTACTGATTCGACAATTTTATCAATGTGTATTATAAAAAATGTCTTAAATAAATAATCTCCACATCTATTCCGCTAACTGTATATAACATGGTTAACTAATTTAAATCCTAAAGCCTACTTGTTTCAATTTTATAAATCGATATGTTAATATTAGCTCAAATGTGACTTCAAAAGCTTCCTCAGGGTTAGTCAGCTTTGTTTATAGCACCAACATGACACGGTCCATCCAAGAAGTAGATTTGAAGAAGAATTTTGTCTTTGTTTGTTTTAATTTTTTACAAATTGCAACTCTAAAGTCTTCTTGACTCAATTAAAAATTAGTGATTCGTAATAAAGTTAGAAAAAATAATACATTTTCAAATAGGTTCCCAAAACCCTAAAAATTAGACGATTTTTTCTTTGTTTATTATATTTGTTAGCAAAATGATCTGGACATCAGACCCCATCCACTGTATATAACATGGTTTGCCAATTAACAAACCACTTTTTTCTATTTAGTTTTGTTTCTTGTTTCTATGAATGATTTACAGAAATCAGTCGAAAATATTAAATATAATATGGTTTTAGTTAGGCAACCTTACTATTTATTCGATATTATCTGTTTATTATAATTTTATAATAAAACAATCAGCACATCTATCCCTTCATCTGTATAGATATACTCATTAAACTAGTAATGAAACTAGTTTAATGAGTGTTAACATCAAATATTTGCTGTAAGTGGTTCACTGAATGCCTTAAAATACTAAAATTCCAGTACATGGCGAAACAATGATAAGAAGAACCCCGACAAAGGGTTTTGGAAATTAAAAAAACAATAAGTGGCTAAGCTGAATTTTGTCCAGAATAAGTTGATTGTGCTCACGTGGTGCATAACTGGCTAAGTCCAGGGCTCGTGCTTGAAAAGAGGTTACACTACAAGCAATATCTGCATTTCAAGCCAGAAACTACGAGAATGACATGATTCAGCTCACTTTAGTGAAATAAACTCATACTCTACCAAAATTCGGCGTAACCGCTTGATCACGGGGGACTACAATTCTGCTCTAATCTATAATTCGATAGCTTGGAGGAAATCATAAAGAAAATAACTAAGACCGGAACGATTCTCAAACTTTTATAAATTACTTTACGATGTCGGTGATGTGATACCGAAAACAAAATACTGTTTATGCTTGTGATAATATAGCTTGCAGCTTGTCGCTTCGAGTTAACTAACAACAAGTTTTAACTATTCGTTCGTTTCCTTTCCCGTATAAAAATAATCGTGAGTTAAAGTATGTAAAAAGAGGATAATTACGAGAACATTTTTGTAATTAAAATATTCCATTTACACCGTAAAATGATATAAAATCCTGAGCAGATTCTTTTAAGAATCGTGGTTACAATTATTTAGTGTGAATAAAGTTAAAGAGAATATTGGTATCGGATTAGGTACTAATCAGTAACAAATGGGACGTTATGGCTGAGTTTGTTCGTATCATAGTACAGAGCATTGAGGATTTTACGAAGGATTTCATTTATATGAGAGGAATTCGATTGCTTAGCGAAGCCCCAAAACTCTACTCCGTAAGTCCAGGTGGGTGTTATAGTAGTCATGTATATGAGTCTTTTGTAATTAATTGAGTTCTTAGAGCTTTTGTCAAGTAATTGTTGAAGTAGCCTGGTAAGACGAGCCGTTTCTTGTCTTTTTAGTCTAGTATGAGGACTCCAATCTAAGGGTTTATCAAGGTGTAGTCCGAAATAACTACGGACCTATTCTACAGGAATCAGCGGGATGCTATTAAACGATAGGGATGGAGGAGAAAGTCATTGGTTTAGCCAAGTATTGGGTGATATGACTGGATCTGTGGGAATTAATTTATCATTAATCCCACTTATTTCTATTAAGGTTTGTTTTAACCGGCTTTTTTAAGAACAATTTTGCAGATGCATGCCTCGTTGGCTCACATATATTTGGTGTTACTAAAATTAAATCTATATGATTTTTAGTTAGTACTAACCTTTAAAGGATACGCGTATAAATATGAAAGCTTTCGGGAAATTGGTTCATGAGATATATCAGTGTGACTGAAGCAAAAGTTGTTAATGTGAAAAAGTTCATAAAAATGAATTTCGTGTATGAATGAAGCTTTGCTTTATCATGGAATAAAGTACTGTTGATGTTATATTTTTGGCTTGATAAACATTATTCGGAGTCTGCACCACGAAAATCGACTGTTAAAAAATGTTTAACTAAATTTAAACCTGGTGGAATCAGCACCGAACACGATGTAGTGGACGCTCGAAAGAGGTTGTAACTGACAATAACTTAAAAAAATTTCACAAAATAATTATGAATGTCCGTAAAGTCAAGTTGATCGAGAAAGCTGAGACTCTGAAAATATCAAAAGAGCGTGTTGAAAATATCATATCATGAATATTTTGACATGCTAAAGGTGTCTACAAAATGGCTGCCGCACGAGCTCACAATCGAGCAAAAGTTTCAACTTGTTCTTGACTTGGAGCAATGCTCAGTGATATTCAACCATAATTACTAAATCACCCGACTGTATCGCACGGCATGAACCAAATCCAATGCGTGGAAAGATGCAGGGTCGGCTGGAAAGTTTATGGCATCAGTATTCTGGGATACGCAAGGTATATGTAATATTCATTGATTGTCTTGAAAAGAGCCATACCATTAACAGCTATTATTGCATAACATATTAGAGATCCCTTGCTAATTAGATGATTTGGTTTATGTGAGTTACAACTTTTTAATAAAATATCTACATTTATACACATAACTGTACAACATGAATTATATGTTTAAATTCAAAATCGCACATTTTCGCTCTAAAATTTAGGATTAGGATCAAATTTATTCAGATTTGAAATAATAAAATCGAAAATAAAGTTTGAAACTAGATATAAAAAATTATTTTTATCTATGGTTTTATTTGTTTTTCTAAATAAAATTATAAAGCCCACTTGTTTCAATTTAAAGCTAGTTCCTTCTTTAATTAAAAACCAAAATCAATCCACAAAGTTGTTCCCAACTATTTCGAAAATGTATAATTAATATATTAGTTCAAATACGATTCGATTTAGTTAGAAACCCTTGCCTGATTAGATTATAAATCCCACTTGTTTCTATCTTAGCTTGGTTAACTACTCTTCTCAGATAAAATACAATCGAAAACGGACTTTTTTTTTTAAATTACAACAAAAGACTTAAAATGTTTTATAAAAAAGTTGGGAAACATTTCACTTGCATAATAATTTTAAAAATAGTCTAATTGGTAAGAAATTAAATACTCTAAACCGTAATATCAAAGGGGTTTATCCAAATTCTTAAGATTGATGATACGTCTAGGAATATCTTTACTTCCCTGAGACATTGTAATGGTTAGAAAGTTTGGTATGTATACTATACAAATTTCCTTAATAAATAATCTCCACATCTATTCCCCTAACTGTATATAACATGGTTAACTAATTTAAACTCTAAAAAATTAGTTACTTTTGAAAAAATGTATATATCATATTAATATAAGCTCAAAAGTGACTTACAAATAATGGAATATTGTAAATTGAATAAAAAGTTGATTTAGTTAGAAATCATCATCATTACATGGCGCTATGGTCCATGAAGGACCTTGGCCTCCTCAACAATTTTCCTCCACCTTGACCGACCTCTCGCTGCTCTTCTCCATGTTCTTACCCCCAGGCACTTAAAGTCTGCTTCCACATCGTCCAGCCATCGCATTCTACGCCTTCCTCTTCCTCTTTCTCCGTCTGGACGTCCCTCCAGAATCAGCTTTGGGAGCCTTTTTTTGTCCATTCTGTGAACGTGCCCCAACCATCTCAATCTTGCTTTTTTAATACTAGAAACTATGTCAGGTTCTCCATATAGGTCCTTAAGTTCTTGATTCCTTTTAATGCGGAAACAATTTCCTTCCTTGGTTGGGCCATACACTCTTCTAAGAATCTTTCTCTCCCATGCATTCAATAATCTCTCATGCTGTTTGGTTAGAGTCCACGCCTCCCCACCATAGGCAACGACAGGACGAAGTATCGTCTTATATACCCTTATTTTGAGACTACGGGGTACAGCTCTATTTTGGAACACGTTTCTGAGGGACCAATAGCACCTGCTACCGTTTTCAATCCTTGCCTTTATTTCATGTTCCAGTCTGTTGTCTTCTGTAATAATGGTGCCAAGATATTTGAATGTCTTAACATTTTCAAATCTGCACCCTCTTCCTTGGAGATATCCACTGGACGGCCGTTTCCTGGATGAGAGCATGTATTTTGTTTTATCCATATTTATAATGAGCCCTGCCTTCCTAGCTGCCTCTTCACATTCCCATAATGCTTCCAAGAGCACATTTTCATTTCTTCCTGTGATAACCACATCATCAGCATATGCGAGGTCAACACCCAACGGTCATGCTCTTATAAATACAACCCTCTCTTCTTGCTTTCGTTGTTATTATTATTTTATGCAGCACCAAATTAAACAACACTGGAGATATAGGGTCTCCTTGTTTAACTCCTTTTTTAATAGGGAAGTCTCTGGACATTTCTCCCTGGACCTTAACCACACCACTACTATTCTGCAGTGTCATTCTTATCAATCTGATAAGTTTTTTAGGGCACCTAAGAAACTTCAAGTTTTCGTAGAGCTCATTTCTTTCTATGCTATCATAGGCCTATTTGTAATCAATGAAGAGGTGGTGAAGTTCTACGTTCCATTCGTTACATTTCTCAAGCATATTCCTGATGGTAAATATGTGGTCAACAGTAGAACTTCCAGGGCGGAACTCACATTGATAGTCGCCCAAAACTGCTTCTGCTGTTATCATTAATCTTCCCAAGAGTAGTATTGATAACACTTTGTAGATTGAACAAAGCAGTGTTATCCCTATATACTATAATTTTGGCATTCTAATTTATCTCCCTTCTTGTGTATCGGCACAATAATGGCCTTGTACCATTCCTTGGGCATTTCTTCCTTAACCCATATTTCCAGGATTAGTTCATAAATTTCACGGTGCAACAGGTCACCGCCGTATTTAAGCATTTCTGCGGGAATATCATCAAATCCTGGTGCCTTGTTATTTTTTAATTTTACGACAACTTCTTCCACTTCTTCTGGGTCTGGTGGTTCTAGAGGCATATCATCTACTATTGGCTCCGATAAGTTTATTGTTGTGGTTTCTTGAGAATTTTCTTTGCCGGGGTTAAGCAAATCATTGAAATATTCTTTCCATCTTTCGGCTATATCTTCTTTGTCTCCCAATAGAGTGCCATCCCTATCCTTGCAGAAACCTATCCGGGGTTGAAATCCTTTTCATAGCCTTTTCAACCTTTGGTAGAAGATTCTACTGTTTTTACCCTCAAAATCATCTATCATCGATTTTAGGTCTTCTTCTTCTTTCTTCCTCTTCTTGCTTCTGCACAGTTTTTTTGGTAGCTTCTCTCTTTTTTGTATAGTTTTCAACAGTTTGCCTAGTCCTTCTCTGAATCATCTTCAAGTAAGCCTTCTTCTTTTCATCAACTGAAGCCTGACATTCCTGATCAAACCAGTGGCAGTTTTTCCCATTTGTTCCATCTGTTATTGTTTCCTCCGCAGCATTTACAACAGCTCTCTTTATTTTCTCCCATTTATTCTCAATGCCTTCTATTTCTTCCAGTTCTACATTTCTTAAATTCTCCTCCACTTTCCTTTGGTATTCTTTTTGGATCTCTGGCATTTTTAAGGCTTTTATATTATACTTATGGGTACTTTTCCTATTTTTTCCTTTTTTTGTTACTGCCAATTTTTGCCTATACTTCACTCTTACTATGTAATGATCACTACCTACTTCAGCTCCTCTGCAGCTCCTTACATCTTCTACATCACTTTGGTGCTTTGTTTCTATCAGTATGTGATCTATTTGGTTTTTGGTTTTTCCATCTGGAGATGTCCAGGTTTCTAAGTGAATAGGCTTGTGTTGAAAGGTAGTACTTGCTATTTTCATGTTCCTACTAGTTGCAAAATCTACTATCCTATATCCATTGTCATTAGTAATATTGTGGCAACTAAAGTTTCCAACTGATCTCCCCAGGTTCTTCTCTTTCCCAATTTTTCCATTGAAATCTCCCAATATAACTTTAGCGTCATATTTAGGAATCTTGTCATAGGTCCTTTCTAGCTCCTCATAAAACTCTTCCTTTTCTTCATCTGTCTTCTCCTCTGTTGGCGCATGTACGCTCACTAAAGATATATTGAAGAATTTACCTTTAAGCCTTATGTTTAATGTTTATGTTGCCTCGTACTTTAGTATAGCTTGTTTCAGCTGCTTTTTCACCATGAAACCAGTCCCAACAATGTTCCTATGATGCCCGCTATTAATAAGAACATATTTGCTTAGCTCGACCATAGTAGGATCCTTCCTCCATCTAATTTCCTGCAATGCCACAACATCCATCCCATATTCCTCGAGACACCCCTCCAACATACGACTTTTTCCCGCTTCCAGTAGTCCACGTACATTCCATGTTCCAATAGTCAGCAAATTTTTAGTCCTTTTCATGCCGGGTTGTTTACCATAAATCAGTCCAAATCCGAGGCTATTTTGAGGTGTTTTGGCAATATTTTTTTACACAGGTTCAGTCGCCGGCCCACCTCTGTGCCCCTTTTAGTCGCCTTTTACGACAGGCAGGAGATACCCCAGGATTATTCTGATCCGATCCTGGACGGCTTTAGTTAGAAATACCCTTCCTAATTACAAAATTTTATCATTGTTTGTTTTAAATGTTTACCAAAATATTCTGTGCATCTATCCCTATCCTTAATACTTAATATAACATGGTATACAAATTGCGATTCTAAAGCCTTCTTTATCTGTTTGCTATAATTTAATAAGCCATTTAGAATTTATTGGTTTATAAATTAAAATTCTAATGCTCACTTGTTTCTACTTTAATTTTTTATTGGTTTCTATGAATGATTAGTAGAATTATTGTATGATTTAGACAATTTTGTAATCTATTTGAGTTCTAATTTCATGACCTTTCTGATGCATTATATGCCCACTTCACACACTAAAGCTGACCTACAAATATGAAAATCAGATGGCGGCCCTTGAAGGAGCCGCTGGGTTTTCCCTGTAGGGCTACATCCTTCATGTAAGGCTTTCTAAGGGAATAATTCATGTAATAATTTCTAAGGGGGACTAATTCGGAAGTCCCCGTCGGAAAACGTTTGCACAATTAACAGAAATTACCCAATCGAAAAAAAAATGAATTGGAAAACTTGGATATTTTCGTAATACAGTTGGAAAGATTGATGTAATTTAAACTAGGTAAGAAATAATCGACGATATTATCTTTGTTTGTTGTAATTTCCTGATCAAAATAATGTGCACATCAATTCCAAGAACTGTATTCAACATAATTTAAAAATTCAAATTCTGAAGTCCTCATTCTTTTCAAATTGAAGCCTCTCTTATTTGAAAAATATACAATTCACAAAGGAGTTTCAAACAATTATGAAATTTTCAAATTTCAAAAACTAATTCAAATGTGTTTTAAAATATTTGCTAATAAAGTTGGAAAAATGAAATTTTTTTTTTTTAATATATATTTATTGAAATTTACAACTGTATAAAGAATACATCCAGTAAATATTATGATTGAATAAATTGACATGAAAAGACAAGTAGAGAAACTACCCAGTGGTAGTACTCAAATAAAAAGTTTAGCTTAGAAGATCACGAGGTCACACTAAAATTCCGATTTAGTTACAAAACCCTTACCTAATAATACGATTTTATTTGTTTGATTTTATGAGTTGATTGTAGTGAGGGGGGCACACGTTCTGCTCACGTGCTGCATAACTGGGTAAGTCCAGGGCTCGTGCTTGAAAAGAGGTTATAGTATAAGCAATATCTGCATTTCAAACCAGAAACTACGAGAATGACACGATTCAGCTCACTTCAATGAAATAAACTCATAGTCTACAAAATTCGGCGTAACCGCTTGCAGGTTGTCGCTTCGAGTTAACTAACTACAAGTTTTAACTATTCGTTCGTTTCCTTTACCGCATAAAAATAATCGTGAGTTAAAGTATGTAAAAAGAGGGCATTTTAAATGCCAAACATTTTCGCAATGGAAATATTTCACTTACACCGTAAAATGATATAAAATCCTGAGTAGATTCTTTTCAGAATCGTGGTTACAATTATTTAGTGTGAATAAAGTTAAAGAGAATATTGGTATCGGATTAGGTCCTAATCCTTCCCTTGAAATCCTGAATTTGAACCAAATTTACTCCTGTACCACCGTCGATTCAATGGTCGACGTACTTACTGCCAATCTCAAAAGCATCCTGGATACCCATGTCCCACTCAAAACTTTAACCTTCCGTAACCATACTGCTCCTTGGATATGTCAAAACATTAAAGACCTGCAAAGGAAACGTGATGCTGCCCGTAGACGCTTTAGACGCACTAGGCTCACTGATGACTACCAAGCGTTCAGGGCTCTTCGCAATTTGACACAGTCTACAATCAAACAAGCAAAATCCCAATATTTCCACGAAGCCCTTTCCTCTGCTCCCGATCCTAAATCTAAATGGCAACTCCTCCGAAAGCTCTCCCTCTGCAATTCAACATATTCCAGAGCCTTTCCTGCTTCTCCAGATGAAATGAACTCGAATTTTTTGTCTACCTCAATTAACACATCAAAATCATCACCCTCCGTCTTTTCACTGACCCCCATCTTTCAACCCCAACATTTTTTTTTCTCTGACATTACACCTACCGACATTATTTCCTCCGTTCTCAAATCCCGCTCCAGTTCTACTGGCTTTGATGAGATACCCGTCAAACTACTCAAACTATGCCTCATCGATATCCTTCCTGTCCTACTTTTCATATATAATTTCTCACTACAAAACGCAATATTCCCAACTTCTTGGAAAAAAGCCCTAGTCCATCTTATAAATAAAACGTCTACCCCATTTTCTCCCAAAGAGCACCGGCCAATTTCCAAACCGCTCGAAAGAATAGTCCAGTCTCAAATATCAAATTTTCTCAAACAGTCCAAACTCCTGGATCCGCTGCAATCTGGTTTTCGTCCTGGTTTTTCCACTCAATCTGCCCTTACCAAAATCACTACTGACATGCATAAAGCCATGGACAACAAACAACTAACTGTGCTAATCCTACTAGACTTTTCCAAAGCTTTCGATTCCTTGGACCATTCTATCCTTTTTTCCAAACTAAAGTCGTTGTCCTTTTCCAACAGCTCTATACTATGGTTCCAGTCCTTCCCCTCTGGCAGGACCCAAGCGATTTCTATGCCCAACCAACCTCTTTCCTCTTTCCTTGCCCTATCCTCAGGCGTGGCACAGGGCTCAAGCATCTCTCCTCTCCTTTTTAACTGTTACATCAACGATCTTCCTAAATCCGTTCACCACTGTTCCTACCATCTATATGCTGACGACTTCCAAATCTATTTATCCTTTCCTCCTTCTGAGCTATCATTTGCGTTCACCAGTATTCAGCAAGACCTAGATAGGATCAGTGCCTGAGCAAAGTTTAACAAATTGGAATTGAACGCAATGAAAACCCGGCCATTGTTCTAGGTTCCAACTCCCTCCTTATAACTATCCCCACCCTCCCAACATTGATCCTAAACGACAACCCTATCAGTTTCAACTCCTCCGTTAAAAACCTAGGCTTTACCATGTACAAAAACCTCTCCTGGAAACCACATGTCGCCCAAATATCCCGACGATCAATTAGTTCCCTGAATTTATTCCATCGATCCCGGGATCTCTTTACACAATCTACCCGGAAGCTTCTTGTATCATCCCTTATCTTCCCCCACTTTGACTACTGTTGTGTGGTATCCGGGGGCCTATCGAAATTGCTGCAGGGTCGCTTAAAAAGAATAATGAACTGCGCTTTAAGATTTGTCCTTGGTACTCCGAGGCGTTCCCGGGTGTCACATCATTATGATGAGTTAAAGTGGCTCTTCCCACCCATTGGTAGACATTATTTCCCTAGTGTTTTTCTATACCAATCCATTAACTCGCAACACCCTTCATATATCTATAGTCTCCTTCAATTCAAATCCTCTGTTCAACACCATAAAACAAGATCCCGCCTTTCCGATCTCTACATTCCATCCCACAGAGCTAAGGCATTCGAGCGTTCCTTCCTCGCCCGCTCAACCACTGTGTGGAACTCAATCCCTCCTTTCATCCGCCATTCATCTTCACTGGCCTCATTTAAATCCCTGCTTTTCCATCATCTCTTGGCATCCCAAAAAGATTCTCTCCAGGCAGGCCAATCTTCCGCTTGAATTAATTTGTATCGAATACTCGATCTCGTTATCTACGTGTTTTGTTTATTTTTCCAACAACAAAGAAGATACAGACTTTGTAAATACTTTATCGCATGCTATGCCATTCATTTGCTTTATTTAGCAATTCCGTTATTAACTATTAAATTAATGTTATTTATTATTATTTTGTTAATATCTAGCCTTTAGATATATTTTTTTTTTACAATTAGTTAAAATCCTGTAAAGTCTCGTACTTTTTAATCATTTATTTATTTTTATTTTTTCTATTTCTATTATGTTTTGTCACTCATGAATACTTCATGATTTGTATCATTATGTAGCCTCCTGGCCAGATGAATATTATGTTTATTTTACTTGTTCTTTATTGTTATTCTAAAGGGACTTGGTCCCAGAATAAAGTTTGTTTTCTATTCTATTCTAATCAGTAACAATTGGGACGTTATGGCTGAGTTTGTTCGTATCAAAGTACATACGGATGGAGGAGAAAGTCATTGGTTTAGCCAAGTATGAGGTGATATGACTGGATCTGTGGGAATTAATTTATCATTAATCCCACTTATTTCTATTAAGGTTTACCTACCTTAGGTCTACCTTGAAATGATGGTGTATACCCTACAGATCTGCTACCAAACGGTGGGCTTAAAAATGAACTTCGAGAAGACCGAGTATATGGCTGTTGGAGATCCTGATACAAATGCAGTTCTGGTGGACAGGGTGGGATCTTATTAAGTACCAGGGATTTTATTTGGATACTAGCTGGTCATCGGAGTATAACGTCAGAAAAAAGATGGAGCATGCCCGAAAAGCTACTAGAATGCTACGTCCGGTCCTAAGGACCACGGAGATGTCTAAGGAAAATAAACGCCTTGATTTCACAAGCATTGTCGAATCTATCCTAACTTATTCTTCGGAAACCTGGACAATGAGCTCCCGTCTGTACTCAAAGCTGGAGGCGGTTGAAATGGATTTCTAGAGGAGGTGTCTCTTTAGACTTAGGCTGAATAGAATAAGAAACGGAGAGATTCGACAGCGGGTGGATGAGAATATATCAACAAATGAAAGAATCGGGACACGCCGCCTAAGATGGTACGGCCAAGTGAAGAGAATGACATTTGAATGTTGGCCGAACCGAGTGCTGGATTGGGCTCCATCAGGGAGAGGAAGCGGACTGTCCAGAAGCAGGTGGATGGAGGGAGTCGAGGAAGAGATGGCAGGTAGCAGTGTTCGCGCAATTTTGAGATGTATACAGGAGGAAGAATGTTCATTGAACATTACTTTTAATTTTTAGGATCTTATTGACATACGTCATTATGTTATTTATAATTTATTATAATTATCTTATCATTGCTTTAATTTTTAAATAATTTTATTTTGAAGAGAAAAGGCCTGCCCCCAGCTGGTATTAAAACCCAGATCTCCGCCACACCGCACAGTTGGGCGAAATCGCTAAAAAGCGGTTAAAAATGTTGTTTTTTTACTATAATTAATCAATTGAGGATTAGTAAATTTGCATAGCCCTACCTTTCAGGCAATCAGAGCTGAAATTTTATAGTTCTTTGTCCAATACGAAGCTTTTAACCAAATATTCTATTATTTCTTTTTCTTATTAAAGGCGGGTATATTTAATTCCTCTCGTCTAAATATTGCCCAATGATAGTAATAGGAGGAAGAAAATGACTAATCTAATATTCAAACCAAAAAATGGTATTGATCAACACCGAAAAACTAGGGAATTCAAGGTTTTCAAAGCATTTTTTTTCAAAACAATGGCTTTTTATGTACTCTTTTAAATAAATATTAATTAGTCATCAAGGGTCTGAAAGGGAGTTAGGTGCGTAAACCGCCGAACATTGGGTACTGAGCACAAACAAATCGAAAAAACTCGCTAATTCCATGCCCGTGTAACAAACAAATGCGAGACGGGGGATCAAAATCCTTTTATTCTTTACTCCTTTCTGATATTTTGCAGTTGTCGTTTATGAGTTTGATTACGCGTACCATGCCATCGATAAAATTGAAAATCCGTGTCCTTGTGGAAGAATTATTGAAGTCAAAGGATTAGTAGCATTATTATATAATTTATAATTTCAATTTCACGGCCTTTCTGATGCAATCATGGGTTATTAATTTACACAGTAAACATGACCGAAAAATATGAAAATCAGATGGCCTGTAACGTTGCTGCTGGGTTTTCCCTGTAGCGCTACACCCTTCATGTAAGGCTTTTTAATGGAAAAACGGGGACTACCGAATTACCTCAGGTAATTCTTATCCTAAGTTTGTTTAGGGTACCTTCCACATATGGCGAGTATACCTTTAATGTTACCGATAAGTACCTTTACAAAGGCAAAAGATGGAACATTTTTATAGGGAATATCGAATTTTAATAAAAATTGTACTGTTTTATTTGTTCCTTTTTTGTAATTTACCACTCCAGGTGACATGGAAATAATGATTAACACCTGCCTGGCTATGCCAATCTTTTTAACGTAGATGGAAAAAACATAACTTTTGCAATAGTAACAGAATCCCCTTCCGTTAGTATAAAAATAATGGAAATGATGAAGTGGAAAATATGTTGTTTGTTTAATAATAAAGTTGGGAAAATTGATGTAATTTGGACTTAGTAAGAAGAGTTTTACTTATTCGACGATATCATTTTTGTTTGGTGTAATTTTCTTACCAAAAGAATTTAAACATCAAATTCAATAACCGTAGTCAACCTGGTTTAACTAATTACTAACTGTTATATATATTTATAACCATTATGTTATTTATATAACTGTTAACTATATAAACTACAAAATGTCAGTAGTCGTTTGTTATTAATAGTTTAAACCGTCACCTCAGATTCGGCACCCACTACTGCCCTGAAGATGGCCTACACCTTATGCCGAAACATTAGCCGGAACATTCAAATTATTTTTACATTTTTTGGTGTTATCTTTGGCGATCTTATCTTTTTTTGTTGTACCAAAATATTCTCTACACCTATAACTTTATGTAACGTGTTCGTTTACAAATTCAAGTACAAAAGCATTCTTGATTCAATTTAAATTTAATCAATTTTGAAGCAGTTTACTAAATATATTTGTTCAAAACTGACTCATTCATCATAAATTTTGAAAAAATATTAAATTCGATTTAGTAATAAAACTCTTACTAATTAGACGATCTAATTTATATTTGTTATAATGTTGGTTACTTACATAAGCTGCAGATATATCCCAAAAAGTTGAATAACAAACGAATCAATACCGACATAGTTCTTAAATACTCTAAACCGTAATATCATGGGGGTTTATCTAAATTCCTACGATTGATGATATGTCTAGGGATATCATTACTTCCCTGAAACATAGTAATGATTAGAAAATTTGGTATGTAAATTTTAATAAACTATATAATTGAGGCTTTTTTATGAACAATATTACAGTAACATGGCTTAGACGTTACGCTTTTAGGGATAAAATGCAAATACTGGGATAATTTAAAGAAAAATGATTTTGAGTTGAGTACATAATATAAGTAAGTAATAAAATCAGTAAAAGAATTCTCTTAACTAATTTAAATCCTAAAGCCTACTTGTTTCAATTTTATAAATTAGTTACCTTTGAAAAAATGTAGATATTAAATTAATATTAGCTCAAAAGTGACTTACAAATAATGAAATATTGTAAATTGAATAAAAAGTTGATTTAGTTAGAAATACCCTTCCTAGTTACAAAATTTTGACATTGTTTGTTTTAAATTTTTACCAAAATATTCTGGGCATCTATCCCTATAACTTTATATAACATGGTATACAAATTGAAATTCTAAAGCCTTCTTGATTTATTTAAAAATTAGTGATTCGAAATAAAGTTGGAAAAATTATATAATTTCAATTTAGTTCCCAAAGCCTTACTAATTAGACAACTTTATCTTTGGTCGTAATATTTTTTTTTACCAGAATGATCTGGACATTAGTCCTCATCTACTGTATTGAACATGTATTACCAAATCAATCAATCGTTAGAATTATCCAGCCAACTATTTTCGACTTTAAAATTCTATAGCTCACTTATTTCTATTTAGATTTGTTTCTTGTTTCCATGAATGATTTACAGAAATCAGTTGAAAATATTAAATATAATATAAATATATTAATTAAATATGATTATTAAATATATAATATTCATTGATTGCCTTGAAAAGAGCCACACCATTAACAGTGATTATTGCATAACATATTTGAAGCGTGCGAAGTATTTAATCACGAAAAAACGACCCCATTTGATGAAGAAAACGTATTGTTCATCAAGACAATGCAACATGTAACACGTCAATGAAAACGATAGCAAAATTGCATGAATCAGGTTACTAGTTGCTTTCCCTTCCACCAAATCTTGCCACCAGTGACTCTTCCCTGTTTGTAGATCAGAAAAAGAATGCCCACTGGAAACTCATTCAGCGCTAAGAAAGAAGTAATCTCTGAGAGTGATGCCTATTTTGAGGCTACAGAGAAATTTTGCTATAAAAATGGTATCAAAAAAATGGATGATACTATAATCGCGATGTCGCTCTCAAAGGGTATGATGTCGAAAAATAAAATCGATTTTTGCCAAAAAATGTGTTTTACTATTTTAGCCTACGAACTTTTCAGCCTACCTGTTAGATATATAAATTAAAAAAAAAAACTTTACTGTTTAGTCGATTTTATGTATGTTTGTTACATTTTTTTAAACCAAAATAATGCAAATCTATCCCCATAACTGTTATCGATGGTTTATAAATTTAAATTCTAAAGCCCACTTGTTTACATTTAAAATTAGTTTTAGAAAAAGTTCTAAAGATGATTTACTTAGAAATACCCTTCCTGATTAGACAATATTATCTTTGTTTGTTTTAATTTTTTACCAAAATATTCTGTACATCTATCCCCATAACTCTATATGACATGGTGTACAAATTGCAATTCTAAAGCTTTCCAAATTGAATTAAAAATTAGTTACTTCTCTTATTTAGTAATTCAAATTATTTTACTGAATTCATTTTCTAGAAAGTGACTTAGAATATTTCATAATAAAGTTGAGCATATAATTTCAATTCAGTAAGAAAACCTCTTACTATTTACTCGATTATATATGTTTATTATAATTCTTAAATGAAATAAATTACACGTCTACCTCTATTGTTGTACAAGATCGTTTATAAATTCAAATTTTAAGTTCATTTATTCTACTTTAAATGGTTTTGGTTTCTAGAATGATTAGTAGAATTATTATATGATTTACAAAAATTAGTACTGTATTTGTTTTAGACACGGCGTTTCTGATGTAATGTATATCATTAACATCACTCATTAAAGGTGACCAACAAATAAAAGTACAACCGCGTAGAATTTAAATATTTCATTATACAGTTAGAGAAAATATATATAGTTTCAATTTAGATAGAGATCCCTTGCTAATTAGATGATTTGGTTTATGTGAGTTACAACTTTTTAATAAAATATATAAATTTATACATGTAAGTTTGAATATTCATGCCAAACTTAACAGCTGTGAAGATAACCTTAGGCACAGATGTGAGGAAGGTTATGATAGATTGGATTACTGAAAGACTGACAGAAGTTAACGTTTTTTAAATTAATATTGTTTAAGTTATAATGGAATATTGACAATTGTGTTGATTTGTAAGTCGTGAATTCAACAACTTAACTAAGGAGGTGAATGGAATAAAACACGTGGATGCAGTGAATAACTGTAATTAAAAAAAACATATTTTATAATAAACTTATAAGTAACTAAATAACTACAGGTATCTTTAATTACAAACCTGAATCAACACAATGGAGAAGATAAAGGTAAAATTTCATTTTATATCTGAAGCCGGAACAAACTCTAAGAGCACAGTTGTAAAGGTTAAAACTATACAATTGGTGGATCAGGAGGAAATTTTTGCTTTCCCAAAGGACCAACAGACTAGTGAAGCACATAAACAATTATTTGCCACCGATATTGTTAAGAATGTTGTAAAAAGTTTGAATGTGCGGGATAAATATAGGAATGTAGTTATATCTTTAACAGATGAAGTGCAAGAAAAACAAAAAGTAAGTGTACCAAGCACCAACACAAAAAGGTCTATGCACTCTATAGCCAAGGATATGGTTTTGGAAAAAGTTGATGGAAATAACTGTAATGCTAAAACATGGATGAATCTATTTATACAGGAGTGTAATAGGTTAGGTCTGAAAGAAAATAAATATGCTGAAGCCCTACGGTTATTTTTGGAAGGATCTGCACTGACTTGGTATACAATCTATATGCAGACAAATTCATTAACTCATGCATGGGAATTTTGGAATAATTCTTTTTTGGATACTTTTGATGAACAGTCCTGGGATAAAGTTGAATATGCTTACAGCTTTAAGTACTTTAATGGGTCATTTTTAGATTTTGCTTTAAAGAAAAGAAGTCTTTTGATTGAAGTCGATCCAGACTTAACCTTAACGTCACAAATAAATTTGATAGTAGTGTCATTACCACAATTTATTAAAAATAGACTAAATAAAAAAGAATTAGTGACCATAGAAGATTTAATGTCTAGATTAAGATTTAATTCAAGCTTTCAAATTGCGACAAGATGAGAATTTGAAGATTACACAAAATTATAAATTGTCAGAAGAGAAAAAAGTTAATATGAATGTTATCCAAGAAAAAAAGGAACATGCTATCAACAACTTAGACGAAATCTTATTAGAATATGAAGAATTGTTTGCAAAAGATAAATTCGATATTGGTAGAACAAGAAACTATGAAGCAGCTATAAGATTAAGTGTAAATAAATACACTGCGAAAAAACCTTACAGATGCACATTAGAGGACAAAATAGAGATAGAAAAACAAATTAAGGAATTGTTGAAAGCAGGACTAATTCAAGAGTCTTGTAGTCCTTATGCCGCCCCAATAACATTAGTTTATAAAAAAGAAGAAGGGAGAAAATCTCGTTTATGCATAGACTTCAGAGAACTAAACAAAATAGTCGTTCCAGAGAGTCAACCATTCCCAAGAATTGAAGATTTGACAGTACGTGCTGGTGGCTGTAAGTACTACACTAAACTAGACATAAACTCAGCGTTTTGGTCGATACCAGTACGAGAAAAAGACAGATATAAAACGGCTTTTGTGACACATCATGGACACTGGGAATGGACATGTCTCCCGTTCGGATTGAAATCGTCACCAGCTATTTTCCAAAGAATAATGTCTAGTGTCTTAAGAAAAAATGGTTTAGATGCCTTTGCGGTGAACTATATAGATGATATACTGATTTATTCCGAAAATTATGGAGATCATATAAAACATATAGAATTAACACTAAAAGCATTAAAGAGTGAAGGTCTCAAATTAAATAAATCAAAATGTAAATTTGCGCAAAGAAAAACCACATATTTAGGACACGAAATTGGTGACAACTCAGTTAGACCGTTAAATGATAACCTGGTGGCCATCAATAAATTTCCTAGACCACAAACAAAAAAACAAATAAGACAGTTTTTAGGAAAAATTAGTTTTTATTTAGAGTATATACCGAAATACACAATATCATTGGAACCATTATATAATCTATTGAGGAAAAATGTAGATTATAATTGGACAGAAGAATGCGAAGAGAGTTTTAATAAAATAAAACAAATTCTATGTTCGGATCCAGTATTGGCAATTTTTAACCCACGAGCTCCGATATATATTTATACTGATGCCTCTATAAAAGGAGTTGGTGCAATTTTAAAGCAGCCCCAAAACGATAAATCTTTGAAGCCGGTATTTAATTTTTCCAGAAAACTGACGGAAGCCCAAAAAAGGAAGAAGGCCATATACTTAGAAACTTTGGCCATAAAAGAGGCAATATTATTTATTAGGAAAGAGATTTATCATTTTCACAGATCATAAGCCACTGGAAAACTTCAACGTAAAAAACTGCAAAGATTCAGAATTATTGCAAATATTGAATTACATTTCACAATTTGATTTTACTATCGTTTATAATCCCGGTAAAGATAATTTAGAAGCAGATTACATTTCCAGAAACCCAGTTTTAGAATCAAGTGAAGAAGAAAATCATATAGATTCAGCAATCAAAATAACAAATTTTTTAAAATTGATAGTTAACAATCAAAAACAACTAACACCGGACAAAAACAGTTATTTGGAAAATGATGTCATTTATAAAAAGTTAAACAACAGAAAAAATATCTGGCTAACAGAAGAATTTGGAAAAAAATTGATAAAGGATGTACATATTAAGCAAGGACACATTGGAACGAAACAATTAACGTTAACAATAGGTCGCAAATTTTATTTTAAAAATATGTATAAACATATTAAACAAACATGCCGTTCTTGTGAAACTTGTATTAAAAATAAGACAAGAATAGTGTTACGGTCAGAGCGGGGACGAGGACCGGCTGAGAAGATTAGGCAAATAATGGGATTAAGCGGAAGGGATTATAGAATGTCGTAGAGCCTACTCGATCGGCCTGGAATATTCTAGGTGTCCCCACCCCAATCTACCTTGCCTATATAAAAGGCCAGCTGTTCGGCCGGCCCAGTCAGCAATAAGTCAGTAATAAGTCAGTGAGTAATAAGCCAGTGAGTAGCAGTCGTTAACTAGTGGCAGTGTGTGTGAGTTAGTTAGTATTAGTATCAGTCTGTAATAAGTGCTTAGTGAGCAACAGTGACAATTAGTGACCGTGTAATAAGTGTAATAAACTGTGTGGCAGTTTGTCATATTTGGAGAGTCTTACGGTCGGTGGACTTTAGTTAGCGAACTGTAAGTGTTAATTTGTAATTGTAAACTATAGTGTAATATTATTGTATTTGTACAAATTTATATAAATAGTTTAGTTATTTAGTATTACCTAAATCTTATATTGTTTGTATATTATTTTAGAAATTAGATAACATTTAGTAGAATATTGTTATTGTAAATTGATATTAGTTTAATAATTTAACTGTTTTAAATAATCTCATTGTATTCTTTTTAATTTGTTAATAAATATTAGATTCTTGAATTAAGTAATAGTTTAGTCCATTTTACACCCAGTAGCCCGTAACAATAGGTTGTTTTAAAGCACCCATGTCACAGTTGGGTCCTCCAAAAGAACCTTTTGAAATTGTATCTTTAGATACAATTGGTGGTTTTACTGGAAATAGAAGTACAAAGAAATATCTGCACCTAACTGTAGATCACTTCACAAGATATGCTTTCATTGCTACATCTAAGACACAGATTGCCAAAGACTTTATAAAATTATTAAAAACAGTGGAAAACAAAGCCAAAATAAAAACTTTGTTAACAGATCAATATTCTGGAATCAACTCCACACAATTTAAACAATATGTGAAGTCAAAAGGGATAAATTTAATTTTCACAGCCGTAGACTGTGCATTCTCAAATGGGCTAAATGAAAGAAGGAATCAAACGTTGGTAAATAGAATAAGGTGTAAAATATATGAAGACAAGGAACGTCCATGGACTATTATAGCAGAAGAGTGTGTTCAAGAATACAACACTACAATCCATAGTTCAACAGGTTTTACTCCAAATTATTTACTAACAGGAATTGAAAAGTCAATCTTACCAAAAGAATTGGAAATAAATAAAGAAGAGAACTTAGAAGAAAATAGATCAATAGCTTTTGAGAACTCGAGAAAAGTACATGAACAAAATAAGAAGTACTATGACCAAAATGTAAAGGAAATCATATATAAAGAAGGTGACTTGGTTTACATGCAATATAGTAATGATCTAAATAGAGGTAAATTGGAAGTGATTAGATCAGGTCCTCACAGAATAAAAGAAAAATTATCTAACGTGATGTATATCATCGACAGTGGTTTCAGAAAGAAAGAATCAAATTTATTTCACGTCAGCAAATTGGTTCCTTATCGAGATGACGGTAGTCCTCTTCCAAAAAAGGGGGGATGTAAGTTTGAATATTCATGCCAAACTTAACAGCTGTGAAGATAACCTTAGGCACAGATGTGAGGAAGGTTATGATAGATTGGCTTACTAAAAGACTCACAGAAGTTAACGTTTGTTAAATTAATGTAAAGAAAACACATGTTTTTCTTAAGTTTATATTTGCCGCCGCTGAGCATCTAACTACAGACGCCAGATGTCAGGTCGGACAGCTGTGATAGCGAAGAAATTAAAGTAACGGTTAACCACATTGAAGGAGATAATCATTTGTTTAAAGATCGAAGTTTTTATTTTAGTTTAATTTTCAAAAAGAACCTGGAATACCGATATAAGGACTTTTAATGTCGTTTCTGTTGTATTTTCAGAACCGCATTTCAGTCTCTATTTCCACCAAGGGTGAAACCTCATTATAAAACGACATTATCTGTAACTAATTCAGGAGAGATGGAGAAATTGAGGTTTGATTTTGCTATAAAACCAACGGCAGACGGAAAATCAAATGTTATGTGCATTACGTCGATAGCTACGCCTGATGGACGGATTTTTGAAATACCACCCGATTTCCAACCTGCAAATCTACATCAAGAGATCACAAACACTCCAAACTATGCCAAGGTAAAAAAATCATTAACTAAAAGACACCAAACAAGAAAAATATGGATAACCTTAACGGGGAATTTATCAAAAATATACTTAGATAATGAAAATAATTTACAATTTAATGATATCTACCTAGAGGAAAATATCGAAAAATCAGATACTACAGAACATAAAACTAGTGGTCAAACGCTAGAAAAACTATTGGAGAAATTTCTTGATAAACAAACAAAATCTGAAACAAAAAATTTAGGTAAAATATCAAAAGATTTCATGATAGATAAATTTTCGGGTAGAAGCCAAAATGCAAACCAGTGGATTGGGGTTTTTAATACAGAATGTCAACGTTTCCAAATCGACGACGACAAAAAGAAGATTGAAATTTTAAAACATTTTCTGGAATAATCGGGTATGGAGTGGTACAGCTGCATGTTAATGAAACTTACAGTGGAATCTGAACGGGACACATGGGAAAAAAATTTTTGTGAGACTTTTGCAAACAAAGGGTGGTCACCCATTAGATATGCTCTCGCCTTTAAATATCAAGGGGGCTCATTGCTTGAATATGCCCTAAAAAAGGAAAAATTATTGCTTGAAGTAAGGAAATCAATTGATACTGGGACATGTATAGACCTTATAGCTTTCGGTTTACCTAATTATGTGGCTGATAAAATTGACAGAGAACCTTTAAAAGGAACGGAAGATCTGTACAAAGAAATAGGGAAATTAGAATATCTGGTTGAGAAGAATAAATATAGCAAAAAAAGTGTTATATATCCCGACTCAAAATTTAAACAAATTGAAGAAAAAAAGCCATGCCGAATCTGTGTTGAGAAAAAAGGGAAACGATTTTACCATCCTGAGGAAAATTGTTGGTTTAAAGAGAAAAATCAAAAAGTAGCTCTGAAATCTGTGAATAACTCTGAATTGGAAATTGAACTGAATGAAAAGAATCCAAAAAACTAGAGGTGCCACCATTGATCAAAGTCAAATTACTATTAAATGATACTTTGAAAGTTTCTGGAATTTATGATTCTGGTTCGAATGTGTCATTAATTAATGCGAAATTACTGAAAATAAAGCCAAAAAAATATACAAGTAATGCAAAAATAGTAAACTTGAAGACTATCAATGGTGAGAAGAAAACAAAAGGTATGATAACACTAAAAATAAAAATTTACAATATAGAGAGAGTTATGGATATATTTGTAGTCGATAATGAAAACTTTAACTACGATTTTCTAATTGGTTTGGATTGTATCAAACACTTCAAATTAATACAAAATGAAGAATTAAAAATCATACAATATAACAACCCAGAAAGCAAGAAAATGGCCTCAAATGAAGAGGATATAAAAAACAATAACTACAAAAAAAATAGCAATTCGAATTTAACAGGTAATGATTACATTCCTGATAAACTAGGTGAACAAAATGAAGGTTTTGTTTTGGTAAATTCTGAAAAACAAGACACTAGACACATGGACAAATGTGAAATCAATTTCAATGAACATATTAACACAGATGAATTTGAGATTATAGTAGACCATCTAGATTTAGACCAAAAAATAGAAATTGACAAATTGATAGAAAAATATAAACCGGTCTTCGCCAAAGATAAATATGACGTTGGTACTGTAAAACATTATGAAGCTCATATTGACTTGATGGTGGACAAATACTGTTATAAACGTCCATACAGATGCACAGTGGAAGATAGAAGACAAATAGAAAACCAAATATCAAAACTATTAGAGAAGAATTTGATTGAGGAATCTTACAGTCCATTTGCTGCCCCAGTAACTCACAGTAACAGTAAGTTACTTTAGATGTTATGATAAAATTTATTAGTTGTATATAAATATTAAATTTATATCAATGGATTATTGTATATTGGACTTACCTGAACAAGTGTCATGCATGCTGGCAGCCGGGCCTACTACAGCACTATACATTGTGCAAATGACTGATCCCCAGCAAAAAGGCCTATTTCCAAGGTCTGGCAGGGGTGCCAACCTCTGTTTCGGATTTTTCTACACAGTTTTATCCTAAAAGGACAACCAATCGTAGAGAGCATATTGATAGATTTTATGAACAGAATCGTTTAATATTTCCTATAATTCCTCTTTTAAGATATATACTACTAATTTCGCATATATCAGTTGAGGAGAGAGCACATAAGTATCAATGTTACAATGACGAAAGAAATAAATAATTGTAATGGTGTACTTGAAAAATTGTATTCTATAAAATTCTTAAAACATTTTCTATTATTTAATCCTAACATTTTTCATTTGTTACTACTAAAGTCAAGAGAGTGTTTTGAAACAATGTGAACCAAAATAAATTTCTTTATATTTTAAGAATTTTAGAATTTTTGTTGATAATTCTTTCATCATTTGAATGCATATTGTTGTAAAATGTCAGTACCTGTTACAGTAAAACGGTAAAAACACCATTTTAAGCATAATTAGATACCGAAATATAACATGGTTATAAATTCAAACTTTAAAGCTCAGTTGTTTCTACTTTAATTTGTTTTTGGTTTCTATGAATGATTGGTAGCATTATAATATGATTAATAATTTCAATTCCACGGCCTTTCTGATGCAATCTTTGGTTATTAATTTACACAGTAAACATGACCGAAAGATATGAAAATAAGATGGCCTGTAACGTTGCCACTGGGTTTTCCCTGTAGGGCTACACCCTTCATGTAAGGCTTTTAAGGGAAAAACGGGGACTACCGAATTACCTCAGGTAATTTTTATCCTAAGTTTGTTTAGGCTACCTTCCATATATGGCGAGTATGCCTTTAATGTTACCGATAAGTACCTTTACAAAGGATTGAACATTTTTATAGGGAATAAAAATTATATTTTTTTATGTGTTCCTTTTCTGGAATTTACCACTCCAGGTGACATGCAAAGAATGGTTAACACCTGCCTGGCTATGCCAATATTTTCAAAGTAGATGAAAAAAACATAGCATCTGCAATATTAAAAGAATCCTTCTATTAGTATAAACACAATGGAAATGATGAAGTGGAAAATATGTTGTTTGTCTTATAATAAAGTTGGGAAAATTAATGTAATTTGGACTTAGTAAGAAGAGTTTTACTTATTCGACGATATCATCTTTGTTTGGTGTAATTTTCTTACCAAAAGAATTTAAACATCAAATTCAATAACCGTAGTCAACCTGGTTTAACTAATTACTAGCTGTTATTTATATTTATAACTATTATGTTATTTATATAACTGTTTACTATATTAACTATAAAATGTCAATAGTCGTTTGTTATTAATAGTTTAAACCGTCACCTCAGATTCGGCACCCACTACTGCCCTGAAGATGGCCTACACCTTATGCCGAAACATTAGCTGGCACATTCAAATTATTTTTACGTACTTTGTGTTATCATTGACTGCAATTTGACTCATTAGGCGATTTTACCTTCGTTTGTTGTACCAAAATATTCTCTACACCTATAACTTTATGTAACGTTTTGGTTTACAAATTCAAGTACAAAAGCACTCTTGATTCAATTTAAATTTAATCACTTTTGAAGCAGTTTACTAAATATATTTGTTCAAAACTGACTCATTCATCATAAATTTTGAAAAAATATAAAATTCGATTTAGTAAGAAAACCCTTACTTATTATACGATCTAATTTATATTTGTTATAATGTTTGTTGCTTACATAAGCTGCAGATATATCCTCTAAAATTTTATAACAAACGTACCAATACTGACATACTTCTTAAATACTCTAAACCGTAATATCATGGGGGTTTATCTAAATTCCAACGATTGATGATATGTCTAGGGATATCATTACTTCCCTAACACATAGTAATGATTAGAAAATTTGGTATGTAAATTTTAATAAACTATATCATTTAGGTTAACTAATTTAAATCCTAAAGCCTACTTGTTTCAATTTTATAAATCAGTTACTTTTGACAAAGTCTATATAATATATTAATATTAGCTCAAATGTGACTTCAAAAGCTTCCTCAGGGTTAGTCAGCTTTGTTTATAGCGCCAACATGACACGGTCCATCCAGGAAATAGATTTGAATAAGAATTTTGTCTTTGTTTGTTTTAATTTTTTACAAATTGCAACTCTAAAGTCTTCTTGACTCAATTAAAAATTAGTGATTCGTAATAAAGTTAGAAAAAATAATACATTTTCAAATAGGTTCCCAAAACACTAAAAATTAGACGATTTTTTTTTGTTTAATATATTTGTTAGCAAAATGATCTGGACATCAGACCCCATCCACTGTATATAACATGGTTTGCCGATTAACAAATCACTTTTTTCTATTTAGTTTTGTTTCTTGTTTCTATGAATGATTTACAGAAATCAGTCGAAAATATTAAATATAATACGGTTTTAGTTAGGCAACCTTACTATTTATTCGATATTATCTGTTTATTATAATTTTATAATAAAACAATCAGCACATCTATCCCTTCATCTGTATAGATATACTCATTAAACTAGTAATGAAACTAGTTTAATGAGCGTTAACATCAAATATTTGCTGTAAGTGGTTCACTGAATGCCTTAAAATACTAAAATTCCAGTACATGGCGAAACAATGATAAGAAGAACCCCGACAAAGGGTTTTGGAAATTAAAAAAACTATAAGTGGCTAAGCTGAATTTTGTCCAGAATAAGTTGATTGTGCTCACGTGGTGCATAACTGGCTAAGTCCAGGGCTCGTGCTTGAAAAGAGGTTACACTACAAGCAATATCTGCATTTCAAGCCAGAAACTACGAGAATGACATGATTCAGCTCACTTTAGTGAAATAAACTCATACTCTACCAAAATTCGGCGTAACCGCTTGTTCACGGAGGACTACAATTCTGCTCTAATCTCTAATTCGATAGCTTGGAGGAAATCATAAAGAAAATAACTAAGACCGGAACGATTCTCAAACTTTTATAAATTACTTTACGATGTCGGTGATGTGATACCGAAAACAAAATACTTTTTATGCTTGTTATAATATAGCTTGCAGCTTGTCGCTTCGAGTTAACTAACAACAAGTTTTAACTATTCGTTCGTTTCCTTTCCCGTATAAAAATAATCGTGAGTTAAAGTATGTTAAAAGAGGATAATTACGAGAACATTTTTGTAATTAAAATATTCCATTTACACCGTAAAATGATATAAAATCCTGAGCAGATTCTTTTAAGAATCGTGGTTACAATTATTTAGTGTGAATAAAGTTAAAGAGAATATTGGTATCGGATTAGGTACTAATCAGTAACAAATGGGACGTTATGGCTGAGTTTGTTCGTATCATAGTACAGAGCATTGAGGATTTTACGAAGGATTTCTTTTATATGAGAGGAATTCGATTGCTTAGCGAAGCCCCAAAACTCTACTCCGTAAGTCCAGGTGGGTGTTATAGTAGTCATGTATATGAGTCTTTTGTAATTAATTGAGTTCTTAGAGCTTTTGTCAAGTAATTGTTGAAGTAGCCTGGTAAGACGAGCCGTTTCTTGTCTTTTTAGTCTAGTATGAGGACTCCAATCTAAGGGTTTATCAAGGTGAAGTCCGAAATAACTACGGACCTATTCTACAGGAATCAGCGGGATGCTATTAAACGATAGGGATGGAGGAGAAAGTCATTGGTTTAGCCAAGTATTGGGTGATATGACTGGATCTGTGGGAATTAATTTATCATTAATCCCACTTATTTCTATTAAGGTTTGTTTTAACTGGCCTTTTTAAGAACAATTTTGCAGATGCATGCCTCGTTGGCTCACATATATTTGGTGTTACTAAAATTAAATCTATATGATTTTTAGTTAGTACTAATCTTTAAAGGATACGCGTATAAATATGAAAGCTTTCGGGAAATTGGTTCATGAGATATATCATTGTGACTGAAGCAAAAGTTGTTAATGTGAAAAAGTTCATAAAAATGAATTTCGTGTATGAATGAAGCTTTGTTTTATCATGGAATAAAGTACTGTTGATGTTATATTTTTGGCTTGATAAACATTGTTCGTAGTCTGCACCACGAAAATCGACTGTTAAAAAATGTTTAACTAAATTTAAACCTGGTGGAATCAGCACCGAACCAGATGTAGTGGACGCTCGAAAGAGGTTGTAACTGACAATAACTTAAAAAAATAATTATGAATGTCCGTAAAGTCAAGTTGATCGAGAAAGTTGAGACTCTGAAAATATCAAAAGAGCGTGTTGAAAATATCATATCATGAATATTTTGACATGATAAAGGTGTCTACAAAATGGCTGCCGCACGAGCTCACAATCGAGCAAAAGTTTCAACTTGTTCTTGACTTGGAGCAATGCTCAGTGATATTCAACCATAATTACTAAAGACTGTTTCCCTCTATATGTGACAATGGACTACATTCATCACTACACTCCAGGGTCCATACGACAATCACCCGACTGTATCGCACGGCATGAACCGAATCCAATGCGTGGAAAGATGCAGGGTCGGCTGGAAAGTTTATGGCATCAGTATTCTGGGATACGAAAGGTATATGTAATATTCATTGATTGTCTTGAAAAGAGCCATACCATTAACAGCGATTATTGCATAACATATTAGAGATCCCTTGCTAATTAGATGATTTGGTTTATGCGAGTTACAACTTTTTAATAAAATATCTACATCGAAAATAAAGTTTGAAACTAGATATAAAAAATTATTTTTATCTATGGTTTTATTTGTTTTTCTAAATAAAATTATAAAGCCCACTTGTTTCAATTTAAAGCTAGTTCCTTCTTTAATTAAAAAACCAAAATCAATCCACAAAGTTGTTTCCAACTATTTCGAAAATGTATAATTAATATATTAGTTCAAATACGATTCGATTTAGTTAGAAACCCTTGCCTGATTAGATTATAAATCCCACTTGTTTCTATCTTAGCTTGGTTAACTACTCTTCTTAGATAAAATACAATCGAAAACGGACTTTTTTTTTTTAAATTACAACAAAAGACTTAAAATGTTTTATAAAAAAGTTGGGAAACATTTCCCAATTTTTTATTGGTTTCTATGAATGATTAGTAGAATTATTGTATGATTTAGACAATTTTGTAATCTGTTTGAGTTTTAATTTCATGACCTTTCTGATGCATTATATGCCCACTTCACACACTAAAGCTGACCTACAAATATGAAAATCAGATGGCGGCCCTTGAAGGAGCCGCTGGGTTTTCCCTGTAGGGCTACACCCTTCATGTAAGGCTTTCTAAGGGAATAATTCACGTAATAATTTCTAAGGGGGACTAATTCGGAAGTCCCCGTCGGAAAACGTTTGCACAATTAACAGAAATTACCCAATCGGAAAAAAAATGAATTGGAAAACGTGGATATTTTCGTAATACAGTTGGAAAGATTGATGTAATTTAAACTAGGTAAGAAATAATCGACGATATTATCTTTGTTTGTTGTAATTTCCTGATCAAAATAATGTGCACATCAATTCCAAGAACTGTATTCAACATAATTACAAAATTCAAATTCTGAAGTCCTCATTCTTTTCAAATTGAAGCCTCTCTTATTTGAAAAATATACAATTCACAAAGGAGTTTCAAACAATGATGAAATTTTCAAATTTCAAAAACTAATTCAAATGTGTTTTAAAATATTTGCTAATAAAGTTGAAAAATGAAATAAAATTCCGATTTAGTTACAAAACCTTTACCTAATAATACGATTTTATTTGTTTGATTTTATGAGTTGATTGTACTGAGAGAGGCACACGTTCTGCTCACGTGGTGCATAACTGGGTAAGTCCAGGGCTCGTGCTTGAAAAGAGATTATAGTATAAGCAATATCTGCATTTCAAACCAGAAACTACGAGAATGACACGATTCAGCTCACTTCAATGAAATAAACTCTTAGTCTACAAAATTCGATGTAACCGCCTGCAGGTTGTCGCTTCGAGTTAACTAACTACAAGTTTTAACTATTCGTTCGTTTCCTTTCCCGCATAAAAATAATCGTGAGTTAAAGTATGTAAAAAGAGGGCATTTTAAATGCCAAACATTTTCGCAATGGAAATATTTCACTTACACCGTAAAATGATATAAAATCCTGAGTAGATTATTTTCAGAATCGTGGTTACAATTATTTAGTGTGAATAAAGTTAAAGAGAATATTGGTATCGGATTAGGTCCTAATGCTTCCCTTGAAATCCTGAATTTGAACCAAATTTACTCCTGTACCACCGTCGATTCAATGGTCGACGTACTAACTTGCCAATCTCAAAAGCATCCTGGATACCCATGTCACACTCAAAACTTTAACCTTCCGTCACCATAGTGCTCCTTGGATATGTCAAAACATTAAAGACCTGCAAAGGAAACGTGATGCTGCCCGTAGACGCTTTAGACCCACTAGGCTCACTGATGACTACCAAGCGTTCAGGGCTCTTCGCAATTTGACACAGTCTACAATCAAACAAGCAAAATCCCAATATTTCCACGAAGCCCTTTCCTCAGCTCCCGATCCTAAATCTAAATGGCAACTCCTCCGAAAGCTCTCCCTCTGCAATTCAACATATTCCAGAGCCTTTCCTGCTTCTCCAGATGAAATGAACTCGTATTTTTTGTCTACCTCAATTAACACATAAAAATCATCACCCTCCGTCTTTTCACTGACCCCCATCTTTCAACTCCAACATTTTTTTTTCTCTGACATTTCACCTACCGACATTATTTCCTCCGTTCTCAAATCCCGCTCCAGTTCTACTGGCTTTGATAAGATACCCGTCAAACTACTCAAACTATGCCTCATCGATATCCTACCTGTCCTACTTTTCATATATAATATCTCATTACAAAACGCAATATTCCCAACTTCTTGGAAAAAAGCCCTAGTCCATCTTATAAATAAAACGTCTACCCCATTTTCTCCCAAAGACCACCGGCCAATTTCTAAACCGCTCGAAAGAATAGTCCAGTCTCAAATATCAAATTTTCTCAAACAGTCCGAACTCCTGGATCCGCTGCAATTTGGTTTTCGTCCTGGTTTTTCCACTCAATCTGCCCTTACCGAAATCACTACTGACATACATAAAGCCATGGACAACAAACAACTAACTGTGCTAATCCTACTAGACTTTTCCAAAGCTTTCGATTCCTTGGACCATTCTATCCTTTTTTCCAAACTAAAGTCGTTGTCCTTTTCCAACAGCTCTATACTATGGTTCCAGTCCTTCCTCTCTGGCAGGACCCAAGCGATTTCTATGCCCAACCAACCTCTTTCCTCTTTCCTTGCCCTATCCTCAGGCGTGGCACAGGGCTCAAGCATCTCTCCTCTCCTTTTTAACTGTTACATCAACGATCTTCCTAAATCCGTTCACCACTGTTCCTACCATCTATATGCTGACGACTTCCAAATCTATTTATCCTTTCCTCCTTCTGAGCTATCCTTTGCGTTCACCAGTATTCAGCAAGACCTAGATAGGATCAGTGCCTGAGCAAAGTTTAACAAATTGGAATTGAACGCAATGAAAACCCAGGCCATTGTTCTAGGTTCCAACTCCCTCCTTATAACTATCCCCACCCTCCCAACATTGATCCTAAACGACAACCCTATCAGTTTCAACTCCTCCGTTAAAAACCTAGGCTTTACCATGTACAAAAACCTCTCCTGGAAACCACATGTCGCCCAAATATCCCGACGATCAATTAGTTCCCTGAATTTATTCCATCGATCCCGGGATATCTTTACACAATCTACCCGGAAGCTTCTTGTATCATCCCTTATCTTCCCCCACTTTGACTACTGTTGTGTGGTATCCGGGGGCCTCTCGAAATTGCTGGAGGGTCGCTTAAAAAGAATAATGAACTGCGCATTAAGATTTGTCCTTGGTACTCCGAGGCGTTCCCGGATGTTACATCGTTATGATGAGTTAAAGTGGTTCTTCCCACCCATTGGTAGACATTATTTCCCTAGTGTTTTTCTATACCAATCCATTAACTCGCAACACCCTTCATATATCTATAGTCTCCTTCAATTCAAATCCTCTGTTCAACACCATAAAACAAGATCCCGCCTTTCCGATCTCTACATTCCATCCCACAGAGCTAAGGCATTCGAGCGTTCCTTCCTCGCCCGCTCAACAACGGTGTGGAACTCAATCCCTCCTTTCATCCGCCATTCATCTTCACTGGCCTCATTTAAATCCCTGCTTTTCCTTCTCCCTGCTTTTCCGGGATCTCTTGGCATCCCAAAAAGATTCTCTCCATGCAGGCCAATCTTCCGCTTGAATTAATTTGTATCGAATACTCGATCTCGTTACCTACGTGTTTTGTTTATTTTTCCAACAACAAAGAAGATACAGACTTTGTAAATACTTTATCGCATGCTATGCCATTCATTTGTTTTATTTAGCAATTCCGTTATTAACTATTAAATTAATGTTATTTATTATTAGTTTGTTAATATCTAGCCTTTAGATATATTTTTTTTTTTACAATTAGTTAAAATCCTGTAAAGTCTCGTACTTTTTAATCATTTATTTTATTTTTTTTTTCTATTTCTATTATGTTTTGTCACTCATGATTTGTATCATTATGTAGCCTCCTGGCCAGATGAAAATTATGTTTATTTTACTTGTTCTTTATTGTTATTCTAAAGGGACTTGGTCCCAGAATAAAGTTTGTTTTCTATTCTATTCTAATCAGTAACAATTGGGACGTTATGGCTGAGTTTGTTCGTATCAAAGTACAGAGCATCGAGGATTTTACGAATGATTTCATTTATATGAGAGGAACTCGATTGCTTAGCGAAGCCTCAAAACTCAACTCCGTAAGTTCAGGTGAGTGTTATAGTAGTCATGTATATGAGTCTTTTGTAATTAATTGAGGGCTTAGAGCTTTTGTCAAGTAAATATTGAAGTAGCCTAGTAAGACGAGCCGTTTCTTGTCGTTTTAGTCTAGTATGAGGACTACAATCTAAGGGTTTATCAAGGTGTAGTCCGAAATAAGTACGGACCTATTCTACAGGAATCAGCGGGATGCTATTAAACGATAGGGATGGAGGAGAAAGTCATTGGTTTAGCCAAGTATGAAGTGATATGACTGGATCTGTGGGAATACAAAGCTTTTAACCAAATATTCTATTATTTCTTATTCTTATTAAAAGCGGGTATATTTAATTCCTCTCGTCTAAATATTGCCCAATGATAGTAATAGGAGGAAGAAAATGACTAATCTAATATTGAAACCAAAAAAATGGTACTGATCAACACCGAAAAACCAGGGAATTCAAGGTTTTCAAAGCATTTTTTTTCAAAACACTTTCCAAAACAATGGCTTTTTATGTACTCTTTTAAATAAATATTAATTAGTCATCAAGGGTCTGAATGAAGATCCTGAATGGGAATTAGCTGCGTAAACCTTTAAACTTTGGATCGCGAGCCCAAAGAAATCGAAAAAAATTGCTATGACAAATAGTCTATAATTTTAGTTCTTCTTAAGGGCGGGTATATTTAATTCCTCTCGTCTAAATATTGCCCAATGATAGTAATAGGAGGAAGAAAATGACTAATCTAATATTCAAACCAAAAAATGGTATTGATCAACACCGAAAAACTAGGGAATTCAAGGTTCAAAACATTTTTTTTTCAAAACACTTTCCAAAACAATGGCTTTTTATGTACTCTTTTAAATAAATATTAATTAGTCATCAAGGGTCTGAAAGGGAATTAGGTGCGTAAACCGCCGAACATTGGGTACTAAGCACAAACAAATCGAAAAAACTCGCTAATTCCATGCCCAACAAATGAGAGACGGGGGATCAAAATCCTTTAATTCTTTACTCCTTTCTGATATTTTGCAGTTGTCGTTTATGTGTTTCATTACGCGTACCATGCCATCGATAAAATTGAAAATCCGTGTCCTTGTGGAAGAATTATTGAAGTCAAAGGATTAGTAGCATTATTATACAATTTATAATTTCAATTTCACGGCCTTTCTGATGCAATCATTGGTTATTAATTTACACAGTAAATATGACCGAAAAATATGAAAATCAGATGGCCTGTAACGTTGCCGCTGGGTTTTCCCTGTAGGGCTACACCCTTCATGTAAGGCTTTTTAATGGAAAAACGGGTACCTTCCACATATGGCGAGTATGCCTTTAATGTTACCGATAAGTACCTTTACAAAGGATGGAACATTTTTATAGGGAATATCGAATTTTAATAAAAATTATACTTTTTTATGTGCTCCTTTTCTGGACATGCAAAGAATGGTTAACACCTGCCTGGCTATGCCAATATTTTCAAAGTAGATGAAAAAAACATAGCATCTGCAATATTAACAGAATCCTTCTATTAGTATAAACACAATGGAAATGATGAAGTGGAAAATATGTTGTTTGTCTTATAATAAAGTTGGGAAAATTAATGTAATTTGGACTTAGTAAGAAGAGTTTTACTTATTCGACGATATCATTTTTGTTTGGTGTAATTTTCTTACCAAAATAATTTAAACATCAAATTCAATAACCGTAGTCGACCTGGTTTAACTAATTACTAACTGTTATTTATATTTATAACTATTATGTTATTTATATAACTGTTAACTATATTAACTATAAAATGTCAATAGTCGTTTGTTATTAATAGTTTAAACCGTCACCTCAGATTCGGCACCCACTACTGCCCTGAAGATGGCCTACACCTTATGCCGAAACATTAGCCGGAACATTCAAATTATGTTTACATTCTTTGGTGTTATCTTTGGCGTTTTTATCTTTTTTTGTTGTACCAAAATATTCTCTACACCTATAACTTTATGTAACGTGTTCCTTTACAAATTCAAGTACAAAAGCATTCTTGATTCAATTTAAATTTAATCACTTTTGAAGCAGTTTACTAAATATATTTGTTCAAAACTGACTCATTAATCATAAATTTTGAAAAAATATTAAATTCGATTTAGTAAGAAAACTCTTACTAATTAGACGATCTAATTTATATTTGTTATAATGTTTGTTACTTACATAAGCTGCAGATATATCCTCTAAAATTTTATAACAAACGTACCAATACTGACATACTTCTTAAATACTCTAAACCGTAATATCATGGGGGTTTATCTAAATTCCAACGATTGATGATATGTCTAGGGATATCATTACTTCCCTAACACATAGTAATGATTAGAAAATTTGGTATGTAAATTTTAATAAACTATATCATTTAGGCTTTTTTATGAACAATATTACAGGTACATAGCTTAGACGTTACGCTTTTAGTGACAAAATGCAAGTACTGGGAAAATTTAAAGATAAAAGATTTTGAGATGAGTACATGATATAACTAAGTAATAAAATCAGTAAAAGAATTCCCTTACTGATTCGACAATTTTATCAATGTGTATTATAAAAAATGTCTTAAATAAATAATCTCCACATCTATTCCGCTAACTGTATATAACATGGTTAACTAATTTAAATCCTAAAGCCTACTTGTTTCAATTTTATTAATCAGATACTTTTGACAAAGTCTATATAATATATTAATATTAGCTCAAATGTGACTTCAAAAGCTTCCTCAGGGTTAGTCAGCTTTGTTTATAGCAGCAACATGACACGGTCCATCCAGGAAGTAGATTTGAAGAAGAATTTTCTCTTTGTTTGTTTTAATTTTTTACAAATTGCAACTCTAAAGTCTTCTTGACTCAATTAAAAATTAGTGATTCGTAATAAACTTAGAAAAAATAATACATTTTCAAATAGGTTCCCAAAACCCTAAAAATTAGACGATTTTTTTTTGTTTAATATATTTGTTAGCAAAATGATCTGGACATCAGACCCCATCCACTGTATATAACATGGTTTGCCAATTAACAAATCACTTTTTTCTATTTAGTTTTGTTTCTTGTTCCTATGAATGATTTACAGAAATCAGTCGAAAATATTAAATATAATATGGTTATAGTTAGGCAACCTTACTATTTATTCGATATTATCTGTTTATTATAATTTTATAATAAAACAATCAGCACATCTATCCCTACAGCTGTATAACATGGTTTATAAATTCAAACTTTAAAGCTCACTTGTTTCTACTTTAATTTGTTTTTGGTTTCTATGAATGATTGGTAGCATTATTATATGATTTATAATTTCAATTTCACGGCCTTTCTGATGCAATCTTTGGTTATTAATTTACACAGTAAACATGGCCGAAAGATATGAAAATCAGATGGCCTGTAACGTTGCCGCTGGGTTTTCCCTGTAGGGCTACACCCTTCATGTAAGGCTTTTAAGGGAAAAACGGGGACTACCGAATTACCTCAGGTAATTTTTATCCTAAGTTTGTTTAGGGTACCTTCCATATATGGCGATTATGCCTTTAATGTTACCGATAAGTACCTTTACAAAGAATGGAACATTTTTATAGGGAATATCGAATTTTAATAAAAATTATACTTTTTTATGTGTTCCTTTTCTGGAATTTACCACTCCAGGTGACATGCAAAGAATGGTTAACACCTTCCTGGCTATGCCAATATTTTCAAAGCAGATGAAAAAAACATAGCATTTGCAATATTAACAGAATCCTTCTATTAGTATAAACACAATGGAAATGATGAAGTGGAAAATATGTTGTTTGTCTTATAATAAAGTTGGGAAAATTAATGTAATTTGGACTTAGTAAGAAGAGTTTTACTTATTCGACGATATCATTTTTGTTTGGTGTAATTTTCTTACCAAAATAATTTAAACATCAAATTCAATAACCGTAGTCGACCTGGTTTAACTAATTACTAACTGTTATTTATATTTATAACTATTATGTTATTTATATAACTGTTAACTATATTAACTATAAAATGTCAATAGTCGTTTGTTATTAATAGTTTAAACCGTCACCTCAGATTCGGCACCCACTACTGCCCTGAAGATGGCCTACACCTTATGCCGAAACATTAGCCGGAACATTCAAATTATGTTTACATTCTTTGGTGTTATCTTTGGCGTTTTTATCTTTTTTTGTTGTACCAAAATATTCTCTACACCTATAACTTTATGTAACGTGTTCCTTTACAAATTCAAGTACAAAAGCATTCTTGATTCAATTTAAATTTAATCACTTTTGAAGCAGTTTACTAAATATATTTGTTCAAAACTGACTCATTAATCATAAATTTTGAAAAAATATTAAATTCGATTTAGTAAGAAAACTCTTACTAATTAGACGATCTAATTTATATTTGTTATAATGTTTGTTACTTACATAAGCTGCAGATATATCCTCTAAAATTTTATAACAAACGTACCAATACTGACATACTTCTTAAATACTCTAAACCGTAATATCATGGGGGTTTATCTAAATTCCAACGATTGATGATATGTCTAGGGATATCATTACTTCCCTAACACATAGTAATGATTAGAAAATTTGGTATGTAAATTTTAATAAACTATATCATTTAGGCTTTTTTATGAACAATATTACAGGTACATAGCTTAGACGTTACGCTTTTAGTGACAAAATGCAAGTACTGGGAAAATTTAAAGATAAAAGATTTTGAGATGAGTACATGATATAACTAAGTAATAAAATCAGTAAAAGAATTCCCTTACTGATTCGACAATTTTATCAATGTGTATTATAAAAAATGTCTTAAATAAATAATCTCCACATCTATTCCGCTAACTGTATATAACATGGTTAACTAATTTAAATCCTAAAGCCTACTTGTTTCAATTTTATTAATCAGATACTTTTGACAAAGTCTATATAATATATTAATATTAGCTCAAATGTGACTTCAAAAGCTTCCTCAGGGTTAGTCAGCTTTGTTTATAGCAGCAACATGACACGGTCCATCCAGGAAGTAGATTTGAAGAAGAATTTTCTCTTTGTTTGTTTTAATTTTTTACAAATTGCAACTCTAAAGTCTTCTTGACTCAATTAAAAATTAGTGATTCGTAATAAACTTAGAAAAAATAATACATTTTCAAATAGGTTCCCAAAACCCTAAAAATTAGACGATTTTTTTTTGTTTAATATATTTGTTAGCAAAATGATCTGGACATCAGACCCCATCCACTGTATATAACATGGTTTGCCAATTAACAAATCACTTTTTTCTATTTAGTTTTGTTTCTTGTTCCTATGAATGATTTACAGAAATCAGTCGAAAATATTAAATATAATATGGTTATAGTTAGGCAACCTTACTATTTATTCGATATTATCTGTTTATTATAATTTTATAATAAAACAATCAGCACATCTATCCCTACAGCTGTATAACATGGTTTATAAATTCAAACTTTAAAGCTCACTTGTTTCTACTTTAATTTGTTTTTGGTTTCTATGAATGATTGGTAGCATTATTATATGATTTATAATTTCAATTTCACGGCCTTTCTGATGCAATCTTTGGTTATTAATTTACACAGTAAACATGGCCGAAAGATATGAAAATCAGATGGCCTGTAACGTTGCCGCTGGGTTTTTCCTGTAGGGCTACACCCTTCATGTAAGGCTTTTAAGGGAAAAACGGGGACTACCGAATTACCTCAGGTAATTTTTATCCTAAGTTTGTTTAGGGTACCTTCCATATATGGCGATTATGCCTTTAATGTTACCGATAAGTACCTTTACAAAGAATGGAACATTTTTATAGGGAATATCGAATTTTAATAAAAATTATACTTTTTTATGTGTTCCTTTTCTGGAATTTACCACTCCAGGTGACATGCAAAGAATGGTTAACACCTTCCTGGCTATGCCAATATTTTCAAAGCAGATGAAAAAAACATAGCATTTGCAATATTAACAGAATCCTTCTATTAGTATAAACACAATGGAAATGATGAAGTGGAAAATATGTTGTTTGTCTTATAATAAAGTTGGGAAAATTAATGTAATTTGGACTTAGTAAGAAGAGTTTTACTTATTCGACGATATCATTTTTGTTTGGTGTAATTTTCTTACCAAAATAATTTAAACATCAAATTCAATAACCGTAGTCGACCTGGTTTAACTAATTACTAACTGTTATTTATATTTATAACTATTATGTTATTTATATAACTGTTAACTATATTAACTATAAAATGTCAATAGTCGTTTGTTATTAATAGTTTAAACCGTCACCTCAGATTCGGCACCCACTACTGCCCTGAAGATGGCCTACACCTTATGCCGAAACATTAGCCGGAACATTCAAATTATGTTTACATTCTTTGGTGTTATCTTTGGCGTTTTTATCTTTTTTTGTTGTACCAAAATATTCTCTACACCTATAACTTTATGTAACGTGTTCCTTTACAAATTCAAGTACAAAAGCATTCTTGATTCAATTTAAATTTAATCACTTTTGAAGCAGTTTACTAAATATATTTGTTCAAAACTGACTCATTAATCATAAATTTTGAAAAAATATTAAATTCGATTTAGTAAGAAAACTCTTACTAATTAGACGATCTAATTTATATTTGTTATAATGTTTGTTACTTACATAAGCTGCAGATATATCCTCTAAAATTTTATAACAAACGTACCAATACTGACATACTTCTTAAATACTCTAAACCGTAATATCATGGGGGTTTATCTAAATTCCAACGATTGATGATATGTCTAGGGATATCATTACTTCCCTAACACATAGTAATGATTAGAAAATTTGGTATGTAAATTTTAATAAACTATATCATTTAGGCTTTTTTATGAACAATATTACAGGTACATAGCTTAGACGTTACGCTTTTAGTGACAAAATGCAAGTACTGGGAAAATTTAAAGATAAAAGATTTTGAGATGAGTACATGATATAACTAAGTAATAAAATCAGTAAAAGAATTCCCTTACTGATTCGACAATTTTATCAATGTGTATTATAAAAAATGTCTTAAATAAATAATCTCCACATCTATTCCGCTAACTGTATATAACATGGTTAACTAATTTAAATCCTAAAGCCTACTTGTTTCAATTTCATTAATCAGATACTTTTGACAAAGTCTATATAATATATTAATATTAGCTCAAATGTGACTTCAAAAGCTTCCTCAGGGTTAGTCAGCTTTGTTTATAGCAGCAACATGACACGGTCCATCCAGGAAGTAGATTTGAAGAAGAATTTTCTCTTTGTTTGTTTTAATTTTTTACAAATTGCAACTCTAAAGTCTTCTTGACTCAATTAAAAATTAGTGATTCGTAATAAACTTAGAAAAAATAATACATTTTCAAATAGGTTCCCAAAACCCTAAAAATTAGACGATTTTTTTTTGTTTAATATATTTGTTAGCAAAATGATCTGGACATCAGACCCCATCCACTGTATATAACATGGTTTGCCAATTAACAAATCACTTTTTTCTATTTAGTTTTGTTTCTTGTTCCTATGAATGATTTACAGAAATCAGTCGAAAATATTAAATATAATATGGTTATAGTTAGGCAACCTTACTATTTATTCGATATTATCTGTTTATTATAATTTTATAATAAAACAATCAGCACATCTATCCCTACAGCTGTATAACATGGTTTATAAATTCAAACTTTAAAGCTCACTTGTTTCTACTTTAATTTGTTTTTGGTTTCTATGAATGATTGGTAGCATTATTATATGATTTATAATTTCAATTTCACGGCCTTTCTGATGCAATCTTTGGTTATTAATTTACACAGTAAACATGGCCGAAAGATATGAAAATCAGATGGCCTGTAACGTTGCCGCTGGGTTTTCCCTGTAGGGCTACACCCTTCATGTAAGGCTTTTAAGGGAAAAACGGGGACTACCGAATTACCTCAGGTAATTTTTATCCTAAGTTTGTTTAGAGTACCTTCCATATATGGCGAGTATGCCTTTAATGTTACCGATAAGTACCTTTACAAAGAATGGAATATTGTTATCCCCGTAGCGCTGAAGAAAGGAACACCGGTCGGGGAGTGTACCACCGCTACCTCAGTGGTTCGTCAACTGCAACGTCATCCCAACAAGCTTCGAGGGCTCCCAGAGGAACTTGAACGATTTGTGGACGAATCATGTCGCGACCTTTCGCCTGAAAAGAGCGAGGAAGTAAAAGACATGATTACCCGATGGCACGACGTCTTCGAGGTCGGACCAGGACCACGGGGTAGAACGGATAATGTCCAGCACAGGATTAACACTGGGGATGCGAAGCCCATCCGACAGGTCCCGCGGAGGCTGCCGTTAGCCAAACGGGAGGACGCCGAGGAGATTATTAAGGAGATGGCGGCTGACGGTGTCATTGAGCCTTCGAGTAGCCCCTGGATGTCTCCTGTTGTATTGGTGAAGAAGAAAGACGGCACAACGAGGTTCTGCGTAGACTACCGTCTTCTGAACAATGTCACCAAGAAGGACAGCTATCCGCTTCCCAGGATTGACGATACGCTGGACGCCCTAGAGGGGTGTAAACTCTTCTCTACCTTGGATCTCCGCAGTGGATATTGGCAGGTTGGATTGGCACCTGAAGATAAAGAGAAGACGGCGTTTTCAATTGGCACTGGGCTCTGGCAGTTTACAGTAATGCCGTTCGGGCTTTGCAATGCTCCTGCCACATTCGAGAGGCTGATGGAAAACGTGTTAAGAGGTCTCTCTTGGGAAGTATGCCTGGTGTACCTAGACGACATCATTGTGCTGGGGAAGTCCTTCGCTCACCATCTGAAGAATCTGGAGAAGGTCTTCGAACGACTGCGTGCAGCGAACCTAAAGTTGAACCCGAAGAAGTGTAATCTCTTCCGAAGGCAAGTCAACTACCTGGGGCATATTGTGTCAGACAACGGAGTTGCTGTTGATCCAGAGAAGATAGCAGCGATCACCAACTGGCCAGTACCTCGAGATAAGCACCAGGTGAGAAGTTTTCTCGGGCTCTGGACTTATTACCGGAGGTACGTGAAAGGATTTGCTGACATCGCAAAACCTCTTACCAGGCTTACCGAGGAGAAGAGGACTTTCCATTGGGACCACGAGTGCCAGGCATCCTTCGAGGAGCTGAAGAGAAAATTGAGTAGTGCTCCTATTCTGAGCTATCAACGTCCCGACGGCAAGTTCATACTTGACACAGATGCCAGCAACATCGCCATCGGAAGGGTCCTCTCTCAGCTCCAAGACGGAGAAGAAAGGGTGATTGGGTATTTCAGCAAAGCACTCTCAGCTCCGGAACGCAACTACTGTGTCACAAGGAAAGAGCTTTTGGCAGTAGTAAAATCCATAGAGCACTTCCATAAATATCTATACGGAAGAAGGTTCCTGCTGGGAACGGACCACGCGGCTCTAATGTGGCTGCTGCGATTCAAGTCACCAGAGGGACAAGTGGCGAGGTGGATCGAGCGCCTTCAAGAGTATGACTTTGAATCTGCTCATCGTTCTGGAACGAGCCACAGGAATGCGGATGCACTGTCAAGAAGACCTTGTGATGAAGGCTGCAAGCATTGTTCTCGACAAGAAGAGAAGCAGGCAGCGGTATTGAGGACTACAGTTGTCATCGACAGTTGGCAAGACGCAGAGGTGTCAAAGGGACAGGACGAGGACCCGGACTTAAAACAGATAAAACAATGGAAAGTATCGGGGCAAGGAAGACCTACCTGGCAGGATGTTGCTCCAATGTCGAAGAATGTAAAAACGTACTGGGCCCAACGGGACTCCATTTTAGTGGACAATGGGCTGCTGAAACGGGCATTGGAGAACGCGGAAGGAGATCAGCGTAGGCTACAGCTCATCGTTCCAAGGAATAAAGTGCCCGAAGTGCTTAGGGAACTACATGACGGTGTAACTGGCGGACATCTTGGAGTCCACCGTACATTAGAAAAAGTTCGTGAACGCTTTTACTGGGCAAATCTTAAGGACGATGTGTTGGACTGGTGCAGGCGTTGTGCGACTTGTGCGGCTTCTAACGGACCAACAATAAGAAAGAGGGCCCCTATGAAGAAGTACAACGTGGGAGCACCCTTCGAGAGGATAGCGATCGACATCGCTGGCCCTTTCCCTGTGACGGACGAAGGTAACCTATTTTATATATGGACTATTTTTCTAAGTGGGTGGAAGCTTATGCCCTTCCGAATCAAGAGGCAGTCACCGTTGCAGACGTACTTGTGAAGCAGCTAGTCAGCCGGTTTGGAGTACCCATGGAACTTCACGCTGACCAGGGAAGAAACTTTGAGTCTGCAGTCTTCTCCGGGATGTGCGAAGCACTGGGAATACGGAAAACCAGGACGACACCTCTTCACCCTCAATCGGATGCCACCTTCATCATCGGGGGTCAACATCTGAAGCACCGCGCTCTCGTGGTAGAGATCGATGAAGATGTCATATTAGGCATGGACTTCATGATGGCATACGGGATCAAGCTGGACATGTCGAAAGGTGTGCTGACGATGGGAGACGAGGAAGTCATCCTTCGGCAGGGAAAGGATCTCTACGCACGAGTGCTCTTACTAGAAGACACCACTTCACCTGCACAGAGCCAAATCGTGACGCATGGGACGGTCGAAGGACATCTACCAGAGGGTCAATGTGTACTACTGGAACCCGGAACGCACGAAGAACAAGAGGTTGGACGCGGCGTACTGGTTGCTAGGTCTCTCATCAACATCGGACCTACCACTCCAATTCGGCTTATGAACCTGAACAGCTTCCCCGTAGCGCTGAAGAAAGGAACACCGGTCGGGGAGTGTACCACCGCTACCTCAGTACCTACTGCAGTCTTCTCCGGGATGTGCGAAGCACTGGGAATACGGAAAACCAGGACGACACCTCTTCACCCTCAATCGGATGGCATGGTGGAGCGCATGAACAGGACAATGGGTCGATATTTGTCTAAAGTGGTTTCCGACCATCAGCGAGACTGGGACCAGTATCTTCACTTGTTCTTGTTAGCCTACCGGAGTTCAGTCCATAAAGCAACGGGGCAGACCCCCGCAAATGTGGTGTTCGGCCGAGAACTTCGTTTGCCTTGTGATCTGAAATTCGGGTTCAAGCCCGACGAGAAAGTTAACGGAGAGGAATACGTCACGAATCTACGGAAGCGGATGGATAATATCCACGAGAAGGTTCGTGCAAACATCCAGGGAGCCAGTGACAGAATGAAGGAGCGTTACGACATCAGGGCAGAGAAAGGTGGCTTCCAACCTGGAAATTTGGTCTGGCTACATGACCCTCGAAGGAGGCGAGGCTACTCACCTAAACTTCAGAACTCCTGGGATGGCCCGTTTGAGATCATCAATAGGATAAACGACGTCATCTATAGGATCAGGAAGCAGCCAAAAGGAAAACCCAGAGTAGTCCATTTTAACAGACTGGCCCCTTACAAAGGAGACCATGGCCCGACAGAAGACCAGCAAGTCAGGAACCTCAACAACGTGGAGACCAGTAAGGTATCAGTTGCACAACCTAAGGTACAAGGTTTCCGTGGAGTAACTCAGGCAGTATACAGAGATATCTTCTCGTTACCCGCGGACTATTCTCTGGCCCATTGTGTCGCCGAAGATCTGAGGACTTCACGAGGGATTGCAACGGTCTTCAGGAAGAAGTTTGCTGGAACTGAGGAACTGGAACGCCAAGGACCAAGCGTCGGGAAAGCACTCCACCATACGCACGAAGGACGACACCTGTTCTACTTAGTTACCAAGTGTGCTACTGATCAGAAGCCGACATATGACGCACTACGGCGAAGCCTGGACGACCTGCGGAGTAAGCTTCTGAGACTGCGTGTCGCCAAGCTCGCGATCCCTAAGTTGGGCTGTGGATATGACGGCCTGGAGTGGAAGGTTGTCAGGAACATGCTTGAACAGATATTCGCCAACTCTGGAGTCGCCATATTAGTGTGCACGTTCAACCCCTGGAAAGGAAATGCGTCTCCATCGAGGGAAGCTCATAACCGCCCGATTTCTCCGGACTATGCTCTGGGGCAGAGCACTTTTAAGGAGGGGGCAGTGTTACGGTCAGAGCGGGAAGTAGGACCGGCTGAGAGGATTTGGCAAACAATGGGATTAAGCGGAAAAGATTAAAGAAGTTGCCGAGGCCAATCTCGTTCAACCTGGATCGGCCTGGATGGTTCTCGATCTTGTTCCGAGTAATGCCCCACCCCGACCTACCTTGCCTATATAAAAAGGACAGCGTTTTCGGCCGGCGGAGTCAGTAATAAGTCAGTGAGTAGCAGTCGTTAACTAGTGGCAGTGTGTGTGAGTTAGTTAGTATTAGTATCAGTCTGTAATAAGTGCTTAGTGAGCAACAGTGACAATTAGTGGCCATGTAATAAGTGTAATAAACTGTGTGGAAGTTAGTCATATTTGGAGAGTCTTACGGTCGGTGGACATTAGTTAGCGAACTGTAAGTGTTAATTTGTAATTGTAAACTATAGTGTAATATTATTGTATTTGTACAAATTTATATAAATAGTTTAGTTACTTAGTATAAACAATATATTATATTATTTGTATATTATCTTAGAAATTAGATAACATTTAGTAGAATATTATTATTGTAAATTGATATTAGTTTAATAATTTAACTGTTTTAAATAATCTCATTGTATTCTTTCTAATTTGTTAATAAATATTAGATTCTTGAATTAAGTAATAGTTTAGTCCATTTTACACCCAGTAGCCCGTAACAATATTAAATATAATATGGTTATAGTTAGGCAACCTTACTATTTATTCGATATTATCTGTTTATTATAATTTTATAATAAAACAATCAGCACATCTATCCCTACAGCTGTATAACATGGTTTATAAATTTGAATTTATAAACTAATTTAAAGCTCACTTGTTTCTACTTTAATTTGTTTTTGGTTTCTATGAATGATTGGTAGCATTAATATATGATTTATAATTTCAATTTCACGGCCTTTCTGATGCAATCTTTGGTTATTAATTTACACAGTAAACATGACCGAAAGATATGAAAATCAGATGGCCTGTAACGTTGCCGCTGGGTTTTCCCTGTAGGGCTACACCCTTCATGTAAGGCTTTTAAGGGAAAAACGGGGACTACCGAATTACCTCAGGTAATTTTTATCCTAAGTTTGTTTAGAGTACCTTCCATATATGGCGAGTATGCCTTTAATGTTACCGATAAGTACCTTTACAAAGAATGGAATATTGTTATAGGGAATATCGAATTTTAATAAAAATTATACTTTTTTATGTGTTCCTTTCTGGAATTTACCACTCCAGGTGACATGCAAAGAATGGTTAACACCTTCCTGGCTATGCCAATATTTTCAAAGTAGATGAAAAAAACATAGCATTTGCAATATTAACAGAATCCTTCTATTAGTATAAACACATTGGAAATGATGAAGTGGAAAATATGTTGTTTGTCTTATAATAAAGTTGGGAAAATTAATGTAATTTGGACTTAGTAAGAAGAGTTTTACTTATTCGACGATATCATTTTTGTTTGGTGTAATTTTCTTACCAAAAGAAATTAAACATCAAATTCAATAACCGTAGTCGACCTGCTTTAACTAATTACTAACTGTTATTTATATTTATAACTATTATGTTATTTATATAACTGTTAACTATATTAACTATAAAATGTCAATAGTCGTTTGTTATTAATAGTTTAAACCGTCACCTCAGATTCGGCACCCACTACTGCCCTGAAGATGGCCTACACCTTATGCCGAAACATTCAAATTATTTTTACATTCTTTGGTGTTATCTTTGGCGATTTTATCTTTTTTTGTTGTACCAAAATATTCTCTACACCTATAACTTTATGTAACGTGCTCCTTTACAAATTCAAGTACAAAAGCATTCTTGATTCAATTTCAATTTAATCACTTTTGAAGCAGTTTACTAAATATATTTGTTCAAAACTGACTCATTCATCATAACCGTAATATCATGGGGGTTTATCTAAATTTCTACGATTGATGATATGTCTAGGGATATCATTACTTCCCTGAAACATAGTAATAATTAGAAAGTTTGGTATGTAAATTTTAATAAACTATATAATTGAGGCTTTATTATGAACAATATTACAGTAACATGGCTTAGACGTTACGCTTTTAGGGATAAAATGCAAATACTGGGATAATTTAAAGAAAAATGATTTTGAGATGAGTACATAATATAAGTAAGTAATAAAATCAGTAAAAGAATTCTCTTAACTAATTTAAATCCTAAAGCCTACTTGTTTCAATTTTATAAATTAGTTACCTTTGAAAAAATGTAGATATTATATTAATATTAGCTCAAAAGTGACTTACAAATAATGAAATATTGTAAATTGAATAAAAAGTTGATTTAGTTAGAAATACCCTTCCTAATTACAAAATTTCGTCATTGTTTGTTTTAAATTTTTACCAAAATATTCTGGGCATCTATCCCTATAACTTTATATAACATGGTATACAAATTGAAATTCTAAAGCCTTCTTGATTCATTTAAAAATTAGTGATTCGAAATAAAGTTGGAAAAATTATATAATTTCAATTTAGTTCCCAAAGCCTTACTAATTAGACAACTTTATCTTTAGTAGTAATATTTTTTTTACCAGAATGATCTGGACATTAGTCCTCATCTACTGTATTGAACATGAATTACCAAATCAATCAATCGTTAGAATTATCCAGCCAACTATTTTCGACTTTAAAATTCTATAGCTCACTTATTTCTATTTAGATTTGTTTCTTGTTTCCATGAATGATTTACAGAAATCAGTTGAAAATATTAAATATAATATATATATATATTAATTAAATATGATTATTAAATATATAATATTTATTGATTGCCTTGAAAAGAGCCACACCATTAACAGCGATTATTGCGTAACATATTTGAAGCGTGCGAAGTATTTAATCACGAAAAAACGACCCCATTTGATGAAGAAAACGTATTGTTCATCAAGACAATGCAACATGTAACACGTCAATGAAAAAGATAGCAAAATTGCATGAATCAGGTTACTAGTTGCTTTCCCTTCCACCAAATCTTGCCACCAGTGACTCTTCCCTGTTTGTAGATCAGAAAAAGAATGCCCACTGGAAACTCATTCAGCGCTAAGAAAGAAGTAATCTCTGAGAGTGATGCCTGTTTTGAGGCTACAGAGAAATTTTGCTATAAAAATGGTATCAAAAAAATGGATGGTACTATAATCGTGATGTCGCTCTCAAAGGGAATGATGTCGAAAAATAAAATCGATTTTTGCCATAAAATGTGTTTTACTATTTTAGCCTACCAACTTTTCAGCCTACCTGTTAGATAAATAAATTTTTAAAAAAAACTTTACTGTTTAGTCGATTTTATGTATGTTTGTTACATTTTTTTTTACCAAAATAATCTGCAAATCTATCCCCATAACTGTTATCGATGGTTTATAAATTTAAATTCTAAAGCCCACTTGTTTACATTTAAAATTAGTTTTAGAAAAAGTTCAAAAGATGATTTACTTAGAAATACCCTTCCTAATTAGACAATTTTATCTTTGTTTGTTTTAATTTTTTACCAAAATATTCTGTACATCTATCCCCATAACTCTATATAACATGGTTTACAAATTGCAATTCTAAAGCTTTCCAAATTGAATTAAAAATTAGTTACTTCTCTTATTTAGTAATTCAAATTATTTTACTGAATTTATTTTCTAGAAAGTGACTTAGAATATTTCATAATAAAGTTGAGCATATAATTTCAATTCAGTAAGAAAACCTCTTACTATTTAGTCGATTATATATGTTTATTATAATTCTTAAATGAAATAAATTACACGTCTACCTCTATTGTTGTACAAGATCGTTTATAAATTCAAATTTTAAGTTCATTTATTCTACTTTAAATGGTTTTGGTTTCTAGAATGATTAGTAGGATTATTATATAATTTACAAAAATTAGTACTGTATTTGTTTTAGACACGGCGTTTCTGATGTAATCTATATCATTAACATCACTCATTAAAGGTGACCAACAAATAAAAGTACAACCGCGTAGAATTTAAATATTTCATTATACAGTTAGAGAAAATATATATAGTTTCAATTTAGATAGAGATCCCTTGCTAATTAGATGATTTGGTTTATGTGAGTTACAACTTTTTAATAAAATATATAAATTTATACACATAACTAAACAACATGAATTATATGTTTAAATTCAAAATCCGCATGTTTCGCTCTAAAATTTAGGATTAGGATCAAATTTATTCCAATTTGAAATAATAAAATCGACAATAAAGTTTGAAACTAGATATAAAAAATTATTTTTATCTATGGTTTTATTTGTTTTTCTAAATGAAATTATAAAGCCCACTTGTTTCAATTTAAAGCTAGTTCCTTCTTTAATTAGAAAACAAAAATCAATCCACAAAGTTGTTTCCAACTATTTCGAAAATGTTTAATTAATATATTAGTTCAAATACGATTCGATTTAGTTAGAAACCCTTGCCTGATTAGATTATAAATCCCACTTGTTTCTATCTTAGCTGACCTACAAATATGAAAATCAGATGGCGGCCCTTGAAGGAGCCGCTGGGTTTTCCCTGTAGGGCTACACCCTTCATGTAAGGCTTTCTAAGGGAATAATTCATGTAATAATTTATAAGGGGGACTAATTCGGAAGTCCCCGTCGGAAAACGTTTGCACAATTAACTGAAATCTGAAATCGAACCCAATCGAAAAAAAAAATGAATTGGAAAACGTGGATATTTTCGTAATACAGTTGGAAATATTGATGTAATTTAAACTAGGTAAGAAATAATCGACGATAGTTGTTGTAATTTGTCTGACTTTGTTTATTGTAATTTCCTGATCAAAATAATGTGCACATCAATTCCAATAACTGTATTCAACATAATTTAAAAATTCAAATTCTGAAGTCCTCATTCTTTTCAAATTGAAGCCTCTCTTATTTGAAAAATCTACAATTCACAAAGGAGTTTCAAACAATGATGAAATTTTCAAATTTCAAAAACTAATTCAAATGTGTTTTAAAATATTTGCTAATAAAGTTGGAAAAATGAAATAAAATTTCGATTTAGTTACAAAACCCTTACCTAATAATACGATTTTATTTGTTTTTTTCTAAATTTATTTTTAAAGCACACTTTTTTCTATTTAAAATTAGTAATTACTATTATTTGATAAATTACTATCTACCAACGTAATTTCAAACTATTTTGATACATTTTACCGAGCTAATAATTCAAAAGTTACTTTAGATGTTATGATAAAATTTATTAGTTGTATATAAATATTAAATTTATATCAATGGATTATTGTATATTGGACTTACCTGAACAAGTGTCATGCATGCTGGCAGCCGGGCCTACTACAGCACTATACATTGTGCAAATGACTGATCCCCAGCAAAAAGGCCTATTTCCAAGGTCTGGCAGGGGTGCCAACCTCTGTTTCGGATTTTTCTACACAGTTTTATCCTAAAAGGAAAACCAATCGTAGTGAGCGTATTGATAGATTTTATGAACAGAATCGTTTAATTTTTCCTAATAATTCCTCTTTTTCATCTTTTAAGATATATACTACTAATTTCGCATATATCAGTTGAGGAGAGAGCACATAAGTATCAATGTTACAATGACGAAATAAATAAATAATTGTAATAGTGTACTTTTAATATTGAAAAATTGTATTCTATAAAATTCTTAAAACATTTTCTATTATTTAATCCTAACATTTTTCATTTGTTACTACTGAAGTCAAGAGAGTGTTTTGAAACAATGTGAACCAAAATAAATTTCTTTATATTCTAAGAATTTTAGAATTTTTGTTGATAATTCTTTTATCATTTGAATGTATATTGTTGTAAAATGTCAGTACCTGTTACAGTAAAATGGTAAAAACACCATTTTAAACATATTTAGATACTGAAATATCATTATTTATTATAACTAATAGAGGATGATGTCAGAGACTTCATTTTAGATTTTATTATTAATCAGAAGTGGTTAACTACTTTATAATATATTTGATCAGCAAACATCTCCCCTGTCTCAACTCACTTTATATATTTTATCCTGAAGAAAATAATAAATCGAAGTCTCAAAATAATACGATATGAAATCCGAGTTACAGACGAGAAGATCCAAAACTAATAAAATAGTGAAAATTTGTTTGGCATTATGACAGCATCTTCTTAATCTGCAAATATATGTTCATAATAGATATCCTCTCTGAACTAATGAGACAAATCATTACTTTAGTTCAAGCGTATCCAATAATACCCCTTAAAAAAATGGATGCGTTCCCGTAGTTTCTTAAAAAATTAGAATTAATTATTTACCAAAAAGACTTTACCTCAAATATTTGCGATAAGTGGTTCCCTGAATGCCTTAAAATACTAAAACTGCAGTACATGGCGAAACAATGATAAGAAGAACCCCGACAATAAGGGTTTTGGAAATTAAAAAAACAATAAGTGGCTAAGCTGAATTTTGTCCAGAATGAGTTGATTGTGCTCACGTGGTGCATAACTGGCTAAGTCCAGGGCTCGTGCTTGAAAAGAGGTTACACTACAAGCAATATCTGTATTTCAAGCCAGAAACTACGAGAATAACATAATTCACCTCACTTTAGTAAAATAAACTCATACTCAACCAAAATTCGGCGTAACCGCTTGTTCACGGGGGACAACAATTCTGCTCTAATCTCTAATTCGATAGCTTGGAGGAAATCATAAAGAAAATAACTAAGACCGGAACGAGTCTCAAACTTTTATAAATTACTTTACGATGTCGGTGATGTGATACCGAAAACAAAATACTGTTTATGCTTGTTATAATATAGCTTGCAGCTTGTCGCTTCGAGTTAATTAACAACAAGTTTTAACTATTCGTTCGTTTCCTACTCCGTAAGACCAGGTGGGTGTTATAGTAGTCATGTATATGAGTCTTTTGTAATTAATTGAGGGCTTAGAGCTTTTGTCAAGTAAATGTTGAAGTAGCCTGGTAAGATGAGCCGTTTCTTGCCGTTTTAGTCTAGTATGAGTACTCCAAGCTAAGCGTTTATCAAGGTGTAGTCCGAAATAACTACGGACCTATTCTACAGGAATCAGCGGGATGCTATTAAACGATTCGGATGGAGGAGAAAGTCATCATTTTAGCCAAGTATTAGGTGATATGAATGGATCTGTGGGAAGTAATTTATCATTAAGCCAACTTATTTCTATTAAGGTTTGTTTTAACCGGCTTTTTAAGAACAATTTTGCAGGTGCATGCCTTCCACGTTATGCTTTTTGTGTTATAATCCAAGTACTGAGATCATTTGGAGAAAACAACTTATTGCGATGAATACATAATATATCTATAGGGCTGAAAATTTCGTTGGCTCACATCTATTTGGTGTTACTATAATTAAATCTATATGATTTTTAGTTAGTACTAACCTTTTACTTTAATTTATGATTTTTTTATTTTATTAATTGCTTAAATTTTTTTATTTTGAAAAAAGATTTGCCCAGGCCCGGGATTCGAACCCGGGTCTCCCATATTTCCGTCATGGTGCTCTATAACCTGAGCTATCCTGGTTCCTACCTCGGATTAATTATAAGAATTACAAAAAAATAAAGCAAAATTAATTATAATAATATATAATGACTTAAGTCAAAAATATCCAAATTAAAGTAATGTTCAATAAACATTCTTCCCCTTGTATACATCGCAAATTGCGAGAACACGGAGATATGAGATTAGTGAAGATAAAGGATTTGTCTGACCGAGGTAAGAATCAGAATAGCTCAGGTGGTAGAGCACCATGACGGAAACATGGGAGAGCCGGGTTTGAATCCCGCCCCTGGGCATATTTTTTCTCTTCTAAATAAAAAGATTTCAAAATTATAAAAATAAATAAAATTAAATGATATTATATTTAATATTTTCAACTGATATCTGTAAATCATTCATAGAAACAAGAAACAAATCTAAATAGAAATAGTGATTTGTTAATTGGCAAACCATGTTATATATAGTGGATGAGGACTGATGTCCAGATCACTTTGTTACTAACAAAGATAAATTTGTCTAATTGGTAATGCTTTGGGAACTAAATTGAAATTATATTATTTTTCCAACTTTATTACGAAGTATTTTAAATCACTTTCAATCAGTAGATTATTTATGTGAGAAAATTGTTATACATATTGTTCGAGCGTGATTAAAAAAAAGTTTCTAAGTCCGTTTTCGATTGTATTTTATCTAAGAAGATTAGTAAGCAAGTTAAGATAGAAACAAGTGGGATTTATATTCTAATCAGGCCAGGGTTTCTAACTAAATCGAATCGTATATATTTTCTCTAACCGTATAAGGAAATATTTAAATTCAACGCGGTTGTACTTTTATCTGTTGGTCACCTTTAATGATTGCAGTTGAAAATACACATTACATCAGAAACGCCGGGTCTAACACAAATACAGTACTAATTTTTGTAAATCATATAATAATTCCACTAATCATTCATAGAAATCAAAAACCAATTAAAGTAAAAAAATATGAACTTAAAATTTGAATTTATAAACGATCTTGTACAACAATAGGGGTAGACGTGTAGAATATTTTATTTAAGAATTATTAGAGAATCATATGATGGATAGAAAAAGCAAAGCAACTTTTTATCGATAATTTGAACTAATATCTCTACAGTAATAAGAGGCTTGAAGAGTAAAAAAATCCAAAAATAAGTGTTCATAGGCTAGCCTTTGGCTCTGAAAAGATTTTTTTTTTAAATTTATATATTGATATTTACAACTGTATTAAAATAATACATCAAGTAAATGGGCTAAGCGATACATAATGACATGTGAAAATGACCAGTAGAGAAACTACCCACTGGTAGTACTCAAATCACAAGTTCAACTAAGAAGTCACGGCGCCATCTTCTTTTCAGACGCCTCGGAGGATTATCGGGAATTGAAGAGGAAGCTAGGTTTGAAACTAGAGGGTTTGAGTGGAAATGAAGTTTGTTATGAAAGGATAGATAGTGGGTTCGGGCCAAATCAGCAACAAATGAGACATTAAGGTCGTTATGGATGATTTTATTCTTAACAAAATAAGGAGCATTGAGGATTTTACGAAGGATTTTGGATTGTAGGGATTGGATACGAGAGGCATTCGATGACTTAGTGGAGCCCCAAAGCTCTACTCCTAAGGTCCAAATAGGTCGTATGGTGGTCATGTAGATGAGTCTTTTGTAATTAATTGGGAGCTTAGAGCGTTTGTCTAGTAAGTGTTGAAGTAGCCTCAAACGTCGAGCGGTTTCTTGTCCAGGTTCTTGGATTCCAGGTTAGTCGTTTGTCGAGATGCAACCCTAAGTATCGGATCTGTTCTACAGGCACAAGTGGGATATTATTAAAAGATACTGAAGGGCAGGAAGTCATTGGTTTACGACGTTAGGTAAAAGTGATTTGATGCGATTTTTGAGAGTTAATTTTAATTCTCCAGTTTTGACACCATTCTTCAAGATCAGTGATATGGGATTGGAGGCTTTGGGATGCAATAATTGGATTGGTGTTGACTGATAATACACATGTATCATCAGCATACGTGGTAAGGATAGTATTAGGATGAGTTGGGATGTCAGGTGTATAAACTGTATAAAGGATTGGGCCAAGGATACTACCTTGAGGAGCTCTGAAAAGTTAATCCGAAAAGAACTATTATCCCTCAGAAAATAACAAGGTTAGTCCTAAATAAGATACATTAATAGAATAATAAGAAAAAAGCTGACGAATTTGACCCGTAGAAGTTCAAGTTCCGACACGCAAAACGTGTTTGAACTTGCACGATGACCAAGAGCCAAAAACCGAAAATAGTAACAACTAAAAAAAAAAAAAAAAAAAAAACGAGCCCCAGCTTTCATAAAGAATTCTAAAATAGACGACCCAATACCCTCTGCTAAAACTACTATTTAGAAATTAATTTTGCCACCAAACGTAGAAAAAGCAACAACGTCTAACGAAACCATATCTCAACATGTTCCAAACCCATCTAATAATCAAGAGAATCCTTTAACTTGCCCTACCACAAAGCCACCTCCAATTCATTTAAAATATGTTAAAAACTGTAAAGAACTTTGTCAAACTTTATCATCGGAAGTCGGACCTTGGGGATTTAACTGCCGTTCGAGCATAACCCAGACAACGATTTACCCTTCAACTCCAGACGATTATCGCAAAATAATAAAGATATTACAAGCTCAAAACGCTTTATTCCACACGTATCAGCTTCAAGAAGAAAAACCTTTTCGCATCGTTGTACGAAATCTACACCATACAACACATCTAGAAGACATAAAAATTGAGCTTGAAGAACATGGATACAAAGTAAAAAATGTTATCTGTGCACAGCATCCAAGATTGAAAATACCATTACCAATATTTTTCATAGATTTAGAGCAAAGTCCAAAAACCAAGATGTATTTAAACTTGAATTTTTGGTACACACAAAAATTAAAATTGAGGAACCATATATGAAAAATGGACCACCGCAATGTCAAAGGTGCCAGGCTTACGGACACACAAGAAGTTACTGTAGCCTTCCTGCCAAATGTGTCCGGTGCGCAGGACCACATCTTACAACTGAATGTACGAAGACAAAAGAAACTCCGGCGGCTTGCGCTAACTGCAACGGTGCCCACCCTGCAAATTACAAAGGATGCTCAGTTTTTAAAACTTTAAAAACTCTTCGTAATAATAGATCTACAACCATTGCACCAACCGCGTCAACTGCATTAGTCAACCAGGAGCCTTCTTCTTAGATTAAAAATGTTGTTGATACCTCTACGGTAAATGAAGTGGTAACCTTAACAAATGAACAAGAAAAATCAGCCCAAAATCCAGTTAAACAATTTTCTTCGTTGGAGAGAACTAAAGAAACAGCTACAAAGGTTACAGGGAGTTATTCTTCCACTCTTTCTTCCTACACACCTTCTTTATCTTTCGATATCTCTTCGATTATAAAATCTTCTATTGAATCTTTCCTTTCTGAACTCAAATAATTTTTATCTCCTATCCTTGAACTTCTCACTAAATTAACTTCCTCTGTCATTCCGAATCATTCTTATGGCTAAAACTCTATTACCTTCTCTTAAAATACTCCTTTGGAACTCCATCGAAAATACGAACTAGAAACTTGCCTAAAAGAGCACGACATAAACATTGCACTTGTAACTGAAACTCATTTAACAGACAAACAAACATTAAAAATTCATGGATACGAAGTATACATAACAGACCATCCGGATCACTCGCCCCATGGTGGTACTGCAATCGTTGTAGCTAAGTCGTTGAATCATCAATTTGTTCCTTCCACTTCTACGAATACAATTCAGTTCACCACTATTTGCTTAACTTCTGCAAAATATCAGCTAAAAATTTCTTCAGTTTATATTGCTCCGAACAAAGTTATATCTATAAATGAATTGAAAAATCTGTTTTCATCTATGGGTAAACCATTTTTAGCTGGTGGTGACTTTAATGCTAAAAATACTAGATGGGGTTCTCGAATTTCAAATACTCGCGGGAAAAGGCTAAATAAATGCATAGAACAACTAAAACTTTCTACTATTTCCCCTTCTGAACCTAGCTATTAGCCTACAGCAATATCAAAGTCACCCGATGTTATCGATTTCTTTATTACAAACTCCTTGCCACTTAAACATTCCAACGTTTCCGCTCTTTCTGATCTCTCTTCAGATCATAGCCCAGTTTTCCTCGGGCTATCAAATCACCCATTTACAAAACCTGCACCCCTGGCATTAATAAATGGCTATATAAACTGGAGTAAGTTCGAAAATTATTTAAACAACAAAATCACCCTTAATACTAACATACGTACAGCCGACGACCTGGACAATGCTGTTAATCACTTGACTGAATGTATCCAAAACGCAGTTTGGTATTCCACAACACCAAAGACGACTTTATCAAAAATCTGATTCCTACCTACCTGAACCAATACGAAATCTTATTAAAGAAAAACGTAGGATCAGAGCTTTATGGCAAAGAACAAGATATCCTTCATACAAAATAAAACTCAACAAACTAACCCGAAAACTTCAACAAGAATTATCAAAATTTGAAAACAACAGTTACAAGCACTATTTAAATTCTATAAACAACAGAGACAGACAAGTATGGACAGCTACAAGGAGTATTCTAAAACAAAAGGTGGTTCAATATCCTCTTAGACGTACAGACAACACTTGGGCGATGACGAACAAAGAAAAAACTAACGAATTTGCAAAACATCTTTCTCATATATTTAAGGCAAATATTCCAGGATAATATTCTAACTGACAAAATACATGGCGACTTGACAACAGCACTACCCTTATCACTCCCTCCTCCGGCATTTCATCCAAAAGAAATCTATTAAGTACTGAACAAAATGCCAAACAAAAAAGCTCCAGGCTATGATCTCATCACTCCCTTCATCCTTCGTCACTTACCTCGAAAAGCTGTTCTCTTTCTTTCCCTCATCTATAATTCAATCATGCGCACAACTTATTTTCCGCTCCTTTGGAAACTTTCCATAATTAAAATGATACCTAAACCTTCTAAACCTGTCACTAATCCTTCATCTTATCGTCCAATTGCACTCCTCCCTATAATGTCTAAATTATTTGAAAAATAATCTTCCTTAATCGCATAAAGCCTATCCTCGAAAATAGATGAGTGATACCGAACCACCAATTTGGCTTTCGTTCTTATCACCCCACTGTACAACAGTGTCATCGTATCGTGGATGCAATATCTATCGCTTTTGAGAAAAAAGAATATTGCTCTGCGATTTTTCTTGGCATTGAAAAAGCTTTTGATAGTGTCTGGCACAAGGTTCTTCTCTGGAAAATAAAACCTCACTTCCCTTTACATACTTTTTAATTCTTCAATCTTATTTCCAGGACAGATTCTTCTGTACTTCCGTTGACTCTTCGATTTCCTCCTCCTTTCCTCAGTACCGCAGGGCAGTGTTTTAAGCCCCATTCTCTATTCTGTTTACACCTCTGATATCCCGGAGCACCCTTACACCAACATCTATACCTTCGCTGACGATACAGCCATTATTTCTTCTCACAAAGACCCAAACCTAGCATCTATAGCTCTTCGAAATCATTTATTTGATTTAGAAAAGTGGTTCTATAAATGACAAATAAGAATAAACGCCTCAAAATCCAGCCATGTAACCTTCTCTCTACGCAAAGCTTCGTGTCCAGCAGTCAAAATTGACACCGACGAAGTACCTTCCAAAAATTATGTACGTTATCTCGGACTATACTTGGACAAAAGACTTACATGGAACGTACATACAAAATTAAAAGACAAGAACTGACTAGACGGTACAAACAATTATCACATCTACTGGACTACAGATCTTCACTTGACTTACGGAACAAACGACTTATCTTTAACAGCATACTAAAACCTATTTGGACATATGGAGCAGAACTTTGGGGTTCAGCAGAAAAAGTCCACATACACAAGATACAAACAACACAGTCCGAAATTCTCAGAAAAATTGTTAACACACCATGCTATATTTCGAATCACACCATACACAACGACATGAACATTCCCACTATAAAATCATATATTCATAACAAATACATGATATTCCACTCATCGACACAATATCACCCAAACACACTCGTTCTTCCGCTTTCCTACTCCCTGTTACCTCGATTGGATAGGAAAAGATTAAAAAGACATTGGCCAAGAGACCTACTCACCTATTGATATTTTTACTCCAATCATCATATAGAAGATCATTTAGAAAAGCAAAGTGAAAACCACTAGGATCAAATTTGCTTAACGCGCAATTGCGCAGGTGCAAATGAAAATTAAATAATAAATAAATAATAAGAATTATAATAAACGGATAAAATCGACTAACTAGTAAGAGGTTTTTTTATTGAATTGAAATTATATTTATTATAATTTTTAAATAATTGGTTTAATTTTTAAATATTTTTATTTTGAAGAGAAAAGATCTGCCCCCAGCAGGGATTCGAACCCGGATCTCCGCCTCACCGTGGCAACGCTCTAACCATTTAAGCAACCGGGGTCGCTCCCTACCTAGGACAAATATGTTCTCTTCACCGATCCCAAATCCCCCGTGTTCTCACAATTTTGCGATGTATACACGAGCAAGAATGTTCATTGAGCATTACTTTTAATTTTATAATCTTTTTGACATACGTCATTATGTTATTTATAATTTTTTAATCATTGCTTTAGTTTTTAATTATTTTTATTTTGAAGAGAAAAGATATGAACATTCTTCCCCTAGTATACATCCCAAATTAGGAGAACACGGGGATATGGGATCAGTGAAGAGAAAGGATTTGTCTGACCGAGGTACGAAACAGAATAGCTCAGGTTGTAGAGAACTACGACGGAAACATGGGAGACCCAGGTTCGAATCCCGGCCCTGGGCATCTTTGTTCTCTTCAAAATAAAAATATTTAAACTCCCTACCTAGAATCGGTGAAGAGAACAGATTTGTCCTAGGTAGGGAGCGACCCTGGTGGCTCAAATGGTTAGAGCGTTGCCACGGTGTGATGTGAGGATCCGAGTTTGAATCCCGGCTGGGGGAAGATATTTTCTCTTCAAATTAAAATTATTTAACAATTATAGCAATGATTAAAAAATTATAATAAATTATAAATAATATAATGACGTATGACAAAAAGATCCTAAAATTAAAAGTAATGTTCAATGAACATTCTTCCTCGTTTCTTCACTTGTTTAAACAATTTACGTTCCGTTCATAATAATTACACTTTACAAAACTATCAATCAATCCCGGTTTTCTTATTTATTTGAAATAAAATTGAAATCTAATAATAACGGGTTCTTTTAAATACAATTAAAAAATAAACGTTCCATCTGAATATAATTATATTTAAAAATAAAGAAACATAATGGATTACCTTGAAAAGAAACGAAAAACTGATTTTATTTAATAAATTAAAAATAATACTGTTTCTGAAACACCCCTTGGTATTAATAAATAAATAAGTAAAAATAATAGTGAACAAGTTTTCACTTATTATCAATATAATCTGTAATTAGTCACTTATCACATATGCAGAAACGAAAATAAACTATGAAATTAGTTAACAGTAAAGGGTGGTTGAAATAACATTTTCCGAGATCGCCTCCTGATATATGATTCTTCACGAACAGCTTTCGCAAAAAAAACCTCGACCTATGTCCGGGCAAATATGGTTTCATTAATGGATATATTTATACCATAAAATAAAGGCAATTGGCATAAATGATTAAATCGGGTGCAAAAAAAAATTGTTCGACGAAATTGATTAATTTTTTTTCCACTTTTTTACTTTTAACAGTAACAAATTTTACATCATTTTAAAGAAGAAAATTAGTTTCACAAAATTAAAAAACATCACCGGAATATGACGAGTATTATAATAACTATAGCGTTTTATAGAGTATAGTGTGCGGCGGCGGACAGACAAATTTTGTATTGCAATCCAAATTCTACTTGTCTTGGAACGCGAATAGCAAAAGTTTGAGGTAGGGTTAAAATCTAATTTTTTTTTGTTCAATTCCATAGCTTTCAAAAAATAATTAACTAATAAAAAACATGATTTTAATTATTTGATGTCTTGTGCAGGTTACTATTTCGGTGAATAAATCTTTTTCCTTTAAAAATGATAACATAAGCTGATGCTCCAAGAAAGGCTTCTGTGTAGCGTATTGGAAGAGTAAGAGTCGGGATAATTGTGTTCAGCTACAACCATATCAAGTAAAAGTATCAGATACAAAAATATCAAGTAAAAGTATCAGATACAGAAAAGTATCAGTATCACTTGTATTCAGATACAGGAAAATCCAGTATCTACCCATGACTAGCGGGTGTCGCCTATGCAGGTGCTAGTGTGACCTACAGAAGTTATACCAGCTAGCCCTAAACACTTATCTTAACAAAAGGTTTATTGCATTTTATGGCGTCCAGTAGTACTAGTAAAAATATTTAAATTATTAATAAACAATATTTCTAATATTATTTATATTATTTACAAGCAGTTGACTATTCTTAACTTTAGACAATTTACGAATCTCATCCGTCATTTAAAAATAATCAAACTACTCTTTTAACCAATATCTAAAATCCAGTTCCGTTCCTTTTTTGTTCAACAATATTCCATCCGGCGGTAAAGATCTAACAACTTTTTCTTTACCTTACCCCTTGGATAATTTCAGACGTCCCCTGTCCTAGATAAAATATTTTGTGCTACCCTATCGTTCTTAATGTTTAACTCACACGTTATCAACATTTTTATAATTGTTTTCTTTATAATTTCCATATCCCAACCATTGGCCTGTCCTTTTTTCATATTAGTGATGCACGGTATATACTTCAAAAAAAATTGTTTTAGTTGTTGTACAAAACACAAAATGAGGTATAACCGACACACATCTTCCACTTTTACCTTTGTTCTTTGATTTTTTCCTTGATTCTTAGTTAGTGGTGGCCACTTGAGGTGAAGTATTGAAGATCCCCTGTGCTTGTAAACCGTCAGTGCCACATTTTCATTTGGTTCTAATCTGTTTATTGTATAATGTAGATACACAAATTCCTTAAAAGATTCTTCATAAGTAATACTATCATTCGAATCTATATCTGTGATCTTCTTTCACCGAAGTGTCTCCTATTTCACATTCGCCATCTGGCATTTCTACTTTACTTGTCGAAGTCAAGCTATTTTTAAAATAGTCATCATTGTCATAAGAAGGAATACCTATGAGAACTTCGTGATGATTTCTGAAATTAGGACTGTCCTCCTTGAGATTATCTTCCTCTGAAGCGTTTTTTATCTCGTATTTGCCATCCGTATGCAAAACTTCTTTTCTTGACAATATATCATTATTAAGGCTTGTATTTTCACTTATTGTTCAGTTAAATGGAGGTACTTCAGCCTCAGCAAGTTCTTCTTTAAATTAATCTTGCAGTCACTAACATCTCCATAATTATTATCATTATATATTATCAAATAGAACCCTCGAAAGAGCAATTTTCTTCACCTTTTGGTAATTCTATTCTTGAACAACATTCTTTATTTTCTTAAGCAACCTGGTTAACGTCTTCTTTCAGACTTATATTTTCTTTATTGTTTACTACCTCTTTTTGGTTTATTTCTTTCTTCTTTATTCCTTCTATCCTGTACATGTTATTGGCCATATCCTCTATTCTTTTTGATGCTTTCCTTATACATGTATTTATTTCTTCTATGAATAGTTTATTGACTTCCTTCATTTTTTCCCTCATTTTATTAAAGTTTTCCATCTTTTCCGAGATAGCCAATAACATAAATTCCATTTTGGATATCAAAGTTTGACTCACCCCACGCGGAAATAAAATAATAAGAATAATCAACTATAGTTATGTCATCTAGGAAAGATTAAGAAACAAAAAAATCAATCTATTAATCTAAATCATTTAACAAAAGTGATTTTAAAGAGAGAACATAAAGTTCTCAATAACTTTAAAATCACCTATTTCAATAACTTTAAAACCCTAGTTAACTAAACAAATTCTAATTAGAAAATTCGATAGTAAGTTCCCTACTATCCAGTTAAGTCTTAACGAAAGCTGAGGGGAAGTGGGCAGATAGTAGAGCCTATAGGACTTACTTCGGGCCAGCTTCAGCCTGCCCCTGACATGACTATCGAAGGTGAAATGCCCATCGAGAGTGGCGCCAAGGTAAAGAATTGGATTCGATACACATCGATCTTCATCTTCAACTGTGAAGGTCGTCGGTAGGCGCTTCTTACCTTGCTGGAATAACATCACGATGGCGTCCGTTTTAGACGGGTTCACCCTGATGCATTCAGCTTCAAATTATCAATAATCGTTACAGACGCCTTTTGTGCCTTTTTAAGGGCTTTGGCATTGGAAGCGTAAATCCATGTAGCATCCGCGTAGGCCACTACTACCGCTCCTTCATGCTTAACCTTCATATGCTGTGAAAATCACAAACATCAGCGGCCCCAGTACAGACCGTTGAAGTGCTCCACAGTTGGAAGAGCTAGAAGTCGAGTAGCTGTCTCCAACTCGTACGACAAATGATCTTCCGCTGAGGTGGCTTCGGATCAGACGACAAAGCGAGACTGGGAAGTTAAACTTTTCTAAGCGTCGGAGTAACAGTGTGTGAGACACATAAGGCCTAAAAGAAATAAAAGCCATAGCTTTGTTCATGTTCATCTGCTTAATGGTGTCCACTTGGAGTCCAATTGGTCAGTTGTTGGTCACAGGAAACCGGTCTGTTCCGGTGGGAAAATACTTTTCTCCCTACAGTGGTTACAATAAGTTTTAAACGTTCATTCATTTCCTTTTTAATATTCTCCAAAAATACAGAAGCAGCAGTAAAAAAAAACGGTAAAGTAATAATGGGAAATAAGTAGATTTTGGTAACCATTTTATCAAGAAATGTACATTTCAACAAACATATCTCATATATACATGGAAATGTTAAAACTTTATTTTTTGATGAAATGATTACCGAAATTTTCCATTTAACCTAAATTTTCCGCAACAACACTCTTTTTCTCCATGCTTAAACTCATGATTATTTTTATTTTCGAGAATATTAAAAAGGAAACGAATGAATTAAGAAGGAAAATCACAATTAAAATTTATGACTTAACTCGTAGCGACAACCTACGATCTGACACCAAATTATTTTTAATGGCCGATTTGTGCCCTCCCTACGGTAGCTGCGTCCAGTGATTGGCTTAACTACTACTTTTCAGTAACAGTTCTAACCGTTACTGTGATTTTTCTTATCTGTAATTTCTTAACTGCTACTAAGTAACTGTGATTCGTGATTCTGTCGAAATGCTACCAACAGTGATTCCGTCGGCATACTTAATTCCACATCTTGAATACCACGATCACATAATACACATTATAAGGATAATAATTACTTTGACACTTGTATAATTCACTATAATCCAATCAATATACATACAGATGGAATTATTTTCAATATCCTATATAACGTAAATTTTTATTAGATACGTGATAAATCACCTATTACCAGCTGTTTAATTATGAATTGTAAACATAAGGTTAATAAAGTTTCAGTTAGTTGTTGGCTATTAATGAGTAAACCATACAATATCTTTAGCAAATATCTTTTAGTGGCGACGAGGATGGGATTTCCCAAGGACGGACGGAAGATTTTGGAGGTTCATTCAGAACATGGCAGCATCCGTAACTTTTCTTGGCTATGTTCTCGATGCCCTGATCTATACCCTGCCAGTAACAGTAGCTCCGAGCCAGTGCTTTCATTTTTACATCCCCAAATGTCCGGAATGGAGCTCATCCAATACTTTTTTTTCTTAGACGTGGTGGGATCATAACTCTATTACCCATGTACATGCAGCCATTTTGTAACATGAGTTCGGATTCCCGATTTTTAAATTTTGTTTCCTGTAATCCTTTTCCTGTAGATAAGCATGTAAATAAGGTACGGAATTCGGTATCATTTTGAATTTCTTTTGCTATTTCGGCACTTGTGACCGGTAAGACTTCCTCGTGCAACTGGTAAATAGACATTATTTCTGACCCGGTCTCTTCCTCTGTCTCTGCCAGTGGGGATCTAGATAGTAAATCCGCGTTTGCCTGCGCTGATGTTGGCCTGTGTTCTATTGTATAGGCAAATGCTGTTTTGCTCAAATGCATTTTAACAATGTCCTTTTTCTTCTTGGTCAACACCTCTCGCAATGAGCCAACATTTACAACCGCTTTATATTTCCTAAATCTTCAATCCATTCCCTACCAATAACGGAGTCTAATGGGTCATTAACTATAAATAACCTCCCGGCAATGCTTTTATTTTTAAAGGAGACATGAACATTAACCTTTCCTAGAACCTTTAACATTTCGCCAGAATAAGTTTTTAATTTGATATTGGTAGGTAACATCTGTTTATTCGGAAATAGTGATTTGAACTGTTTCATGCTCATGGTGCTAAGCTCTGAGCCGGTATCGAGTTCAAGGTTGCACTCCTTCCCATCGATTGTAATAGGGACCATTATCCGATTGCCTGCTTTCCCTTGAAGTGCATGGATAGTATAAATTCTCGAGGAATTGTCATCAGAATCCTCTGAAGCATCAGAGCCCTCTAATTTAAAAGCACGTTTCACCTTTGGCTTTATCTTAGATTTACAAACCGTTGCTAGGTGACCTTCCTTAGAACAGTTATCACACGTTAGGCCAGTAGCAGTGCAAATTTTTGCCAAGTGATTACCACCGCATCTGAAACACTTAATATTACTATTTGGCGGTTTTTTCGACACGGTTTTCGGGAAGTAAGCTTTCCTAGTCCCGTCTATCTTGTTAACCCCCAGAATCTCCTGACTTCCTACCTGAGCAGCCTCTATGGCTAGCGCAATCTCCAGTACCTTAGCAAATGTCGGATTTACCTCTTGCAAGAGGCGCTCCTGAATGCAGTGGTCCTTCAGGCCCATTATGAACTGACATCTCAATAACTTTTCACTAACTGAGCTATGACAATGGGAGCAGGAAAAATTGCAGTGAGTGGTAAGTCGCCGTAACCCTGCAACGTACGATGAAATTGACTCTCCCTCCAATTGTACCCTAGATAAAAACTTGTGTTGTTCCAAAACTTCATTCGGAACTGGACTGAAGTATGATTGGAGATGGTGTATTAATTCATTATAAGTCTTAGAACTAGGGATGTTAGGAGCCGTAAGACTGGCCAAGAGTTGATAGGTCTGCGACCCTAAACAACCTATAAGAATCTGTGCGCGAATGGTCTGCGATTCGGGCGTATTTCCCGCAATCTGGTGTATGTTAAAATAGTTTTCGAGTCTCTGCAGGTAGAACTCGAACGGTTCCTGGCTCTCATCAAACTCCCTTAGCTTAATGTCTGGTACATGATGTGGCCTACCTGCTGCCGGCAGTCGCTGTAGAAGGTAGGCCACATCATGTACCAGACATTAAGCTAAGGGAGTTTGATGAGAGCCAGGAATTGGTAGAACGTCTACTTCGGTCGAGCATACAACGGGGCGAGATGATGTCGCGGAATCCGGAGACAAAGGATTGTCTGCGAGAGACTCCATGAATCCGAACAGGAATGAACCACAGCAGCAAGGACTGCGGCGGTCAAGAAGAATAGCGGAGCGGAGAGTGATGAACACGTCCTCATAGGGAGGAAGACTATTAGATACGTGATAAATCACCTATTACCAGCTGTTTAATTATGAATTGTAAACATAAGGTTAATAAAGTTTCAGTTAGTTGTTGGCTATTAATGAGTAAACCATACAATATCTTTAGCAAATATCTTTTAATTTTCCTCTTATGGTTTAACCCATTCAAGACGAAGATTTTTTTCGAACACGGTCCCCAGAAGGGAAAATTTTTTGTCTTTATTTATTCATTTTAAATAAAAAAACATGTTTACTATGGAAAACACCCAATTCGTAAGTGAATTCTCTTAAATAAGATCATTGCACAATGGGTATGCAGCTCGCTCCTCAGAAATGTTTATTAACATTTTTACCAAGTGTGCAATGTAAGGTAAAATGAAAATACATCATTAAAAAATTTATAAACATTTATTTCTAAAATAGTTAGATCATATAAAATCGCTATTTTGTTTTCAATGATAAAGAACATAATATAATGCAAAGAAAGTTTTTAAAAAGTAGTAAAAAGTTTTAAAAAAGTAGGTTTTTAGATTTTTTGGTACACAGAAACACCATTGCCAAATTTTGTTTTCCTGTACTTTACAGATTTCCTTAGTTCAAGAAAAAATCTTATATCGACGACTTGTTTACTCAGAATAACTGATAATTGCACATTACTGTTATTGCAAACACGGTGTAGAATCGGTTTCAAATGGGTTAAGTTGTTACAAGATAATAAAGAGAAGTATCATAGACTTTTATGGGTAAAAGATAAAACAAAAACTAAATCCTCAAATAAAGATTTTTATTATTCGAATAAACAAACCGAGTCTAAGATATCAATAAGTGATTTATGGTCTTATTCATGCGATCTTCTGCGTCATTTTGCTCATCGGTCATTTCCTTTCTATGCACTGGTTTTCGTACTTCAAAATCTTGATTTTGGTTTAAAAATATAAGCATTTTAGCATTATTGCCACTTAGCCTGTTTCTTCTCTCTGAAATGAACATTGCTGCTTTTGAAAATGTTCTTTCACAGGGGACAGAAGTAGCTAAGCAACAATAATACTTTTGAACAATTTCCCTAATGTGTGGATACTGATGCCCTTCAGTTTTCCACCACAAAAGTGGATCATCAAGTCTGCCCAAGTTTTCATCTTCTATATACCTATCTATTTCTACGATGGCTCGTGATTCGTTCGTTCCTGTTTTTTTTCTGGGATAAAAGTTGTTCTAAACTTGCAAATACAGACAATTCATCCGTTGATTTTCTTTGAATATTTTCATTGCGAGGAGTCTCATTTATTTTTTCTTTGCTGCATACAACTGTCCTCATGTGTGATGCCACTAAACCCACAGCTCTTTTTTTTTACCTTTTCAGTCGTCTCAGGGTTTGAAAAGTAAAGATTTTTAAACCTTGGATCCAGGAACGTAACCAAAGTAAGAGTTTGGCTGTTCTCGTATGGGCCAAAACGATCCATTATTCCTTTTGAAAAACGGTCAACAACAGTTTGGAAATCTGGGGAAATATTCTTCAGTTTAAGTAAGGCCATGGTTTTTTTCAAAGGTTCGTGAAGTAAGACAAAACGTTTTAGCATCAGAAAAGTCGAGTTCCATCTTGTAGGAATATCTTGAATAAGTTTTTTGGGAGGATTTTTAGGGTCATTACTTTTTCTTTGGTATGTGATTATTTTTTCTGTAGAGGTCGTGCTTCATTTGAAATAGGAAACTATGGTCCTTATTTTGTGCAGAAGCATGTCAACATTTTGATTAGCACTTAGTCCATCTTTAACAACCAAATTTATACTGTGAGCAAAACACCCGTTATGTTTCCATTCTAGGATGTCTCTCACAGCTTTTGTTATATTGCTGGCATTATCTGATACTACCAGCATTACCTTCTGCCCTATGTCCCAAACTCTGGCAAGTTCTCTGAGGGCATCTGCCAGATTTACAGAAGTGTGCCTGTTCTAATTGTAATATTGCTGAATGAAATTCAAATTCAATAAAACTGTCTGTGTTCTGGGAAGTCCGATGATCAGTTGTCAAGCATACAGTTTTATGGCTGGAAATCCTTCGTGAAGAGCTTCATTAAAGCTTCATCAATTTTTGTTTTTTGACTAGCAGAAACTTTTTTTGGAATATAAGCCGAGAGTGTTTGTTGACGGAGTAGTATTGACTTACTTCTTGCCGGAGTAACGTTGTTCTGTTGTAGTTTTGGGCAGGTGCATTACTACCTCATCCGCATGCACTGTTTCAGATGAGGCTGCTGTACTTGCTGCCCCTGCTGAATGTCGGAAGTCCTCTGGATTAAATTCGGCAAGAGCTGCTGAAGGAACAGTTTTCTCCAGCATTGGCATTTTCATTGGCCGTACTCCATCTTCATCATCTGAACCAAACTATAAAAAAAATCATAGTTAGAATTTGTACATCACAGTTTCATTAAAATAGAAGAATTCACTTTTGCTATTAAATTCAATATTTCTAGCTCCAAATAAAAATTATTCATCATATTTTTTATATGTAAAAAGAAATATTTTAGTTCCCTAGAAAGATAACTAAAAAGGAATTGGTGACAATTTGAAGAATTGTATGGTTTAAAAAAAATAAATTATGAACCTTATCTTTTGTTTCAAAAATAATTCCGGTCTCATTGTATCAATGCATACTGTCGGATGCCTACTTGTCATATGGTTTTTAAGATTGCTTGTGCTGCTCTTATATGAAAATTTATGCTTGCATATATTACATTTGGCAATCCTAGAATTGGATTCCTTGGTAAAAAAATTCCAGATGGGACTTCTGACTGTTCTTGACATTCTGTCAATTTTTACTGTCCTATTGTACTGTACTACTATTTAGTATACTATCACTACTATTGAATACTACTATTTATATTATAATTAGCTATTATAAAAAAATATCACTTGTAATTAAATAAATAACAACAGAATAATAAATATACGGAAATACGCGGACTATGGCTAAGTGCTACTGCAACAATCACAGATCTAACAATGGCATAAAATCACCAACGAATCGAAAGCACTCTTCGGTTATTCGTTTGTCGATGCTATTCGGCTACCGAATCGCATGAATCACAGTTATTACGCCCGCTCAGTTTGTAATTATAAACAATTTGTATGCCCATATTCAATGATTTTTTTTGTATTCAATTGTTTAATTATTTACTGGTTTAATTCCAATAAAAATAAATTAATACTAAAGTACATTAGGTGTAAATCACATAACATTTAGTGGGCCGTGTTTCAGCCGCTGTTTGTAATTGTATACAACGTTAAATTGATGTTTAATCATTTTGTTTATTTAATTATTTAATAGTCTTGTAACGGGAGTGAAATAAATATAGTGAAGGTTATAAATAACCGGTTGACCAATGAGGTTTTGTGTGAAATGGATTTGACATATATATCATATAACCTAACAACTATGATTTTGTGATTTGCCTATAAGTATGTACTGTAATGGATTCTTTTAAGTACAAAAAAAAGCCGTCTTGCGGGGGGGAGGGGGGGGGGGGCACGTGCCTCCCTGCCCCCCTTAATCCGCCCCCCTACATAGTGGTACCTACTAATACTATCATTATTTTTTGTATAGGTAATTTACAAGTAAATATTAATACTTTACAATAAACAAGCTGTAAATAAATATCTGACTTACCCTTTTATTTTATTTATATATAATTAAAATTATATTAATAATTTAAATTTATTACTGTGCAGTTAATTTTATACAATAAAATTAATTGAGGCAAATTAAGGTAGTAATAGTAGTCACAAACACCCTTCAATTCCGTTCGCCGACGACCAGTCGTCCATATGCGAAGAACAGTTTAGAACTGTTACTGTAGTCACAATAACAATCACGCTTTAATTCCGTTCGGTTCTATCGCCAATCACTGTGAAGAACAGTTTAGAACTGTTACTGATGAATTTGTGATCATAGACCTTTGACTTTTGAGTAACAGTGAAAAAGTAACAGTTCGTGATTTCTGGCCCATCACTAGCTGCGTCCTGTATGGTCGCCCATTTTGAGACCGCCTGGTTACTGAGCCCTGGTAACAACTAGCAGCGGTTTTAATTATTATTCGATTCAGAAACATCTGTCTTGAACAATGTTTTCATATTGGCCAAGGTTTTCTATTCTTTCCCGAAGATTTTCTCTTTTCACAGGAGTACTTAAAAAAAAAAAAAGTAAGTAGCTGTTACATTTATTATCATTTAGGTCTACCCTTATGTTGATTTTCATATGAAAGTTATTAATGTTGAATTACATATTTAATTATAAAGCAGTTAATAATAACCTATAAACATATATTTTTATTTTGCTGCTATGATTATATTTAATAGTTTGTTACTGACATTTCTCTTGGCTTTCAATTTTCAATACTAATATCAAAACTAATGAAACGGATTTTGATTTATCCAAACTCAATTGATTCTGTTTCCATTGAAATATTGCTGACTACTGATAAAGTCAAGTAGGTAATGATTATATGAGTACAGTCATTGAATAATTTCTTTAAGGCTAAGAAAACAAGGTACCTACTATATTATTATTAATAGAGAATATTATAACGGAATTAATGAATAAAATTATTCAATACAGAAAAATTTCATAGCATAGAATTATTTTGTAAGCTTAGTTTCGCATTCTTCTTGCATATTTTTTCTTAGCACGAAATATTTCCAATGTAAGCTGAAATTTTACACTTAAACTGAGCAGCAAAAGAAATTATGGAATTTTATTTTTCAATCCACCAACAATCACATGTTATTGCGGTTAACAATTACTACTCATATAGATGTAAATATATTTAATTAGTATAGGCATGTAAAATATTTGTATGTAGACTTGTAAATTATCTCATAATACATAAACTTGCTAAATGATTATGAATTTCTAATTTTAATATGTTTTCGGAAGTGGCAGACCCAGTTGATCATGCAACAGGCTTAGAAAAGAGAGAACTTTTGGCTCGTATTTCTGGAAATGATGTATGTATAAGATGATAGTGTTAGCATCTGTTTCCAAATTATTATGTTTTCCTATGTGAACAAACTTCCACCCTTAATAAATATTAACTCTCTTTGTTACTTTTCCATTTTTTCCTTTCTTTTTAAACAAGGCTTAGATGGAACTCATAACTGTTGCTACCGGGATAAGGTTTAATAATAAACAGTTTGTTCATGTTGTGAAATTAAAAAGTATTTTTAAAGGGTTATCAATCGGGCTCTTTATCATGAAATAAAGAAGCTAGTCGGCCTATTGCTTTAAATATGAAATGTTGAAACATGGTAACAAAAATAATTAAAGAAATTTATGATTAACTAATGATTGTAAGTATCTCTTAAGCTGAATCTTTCCAATTATTCCTCTTGTTAATTTCCTTTATTATTTAATGGGGTTTCAGTGTGCCCCAGGACTTAGCAGATTAAGGAACTTATTTTTACTTGGTCTAAACCATGGCTCTGAAATAATTTAATTCATTATTCACCATCTTGATTCTAAAGAAGTAAGCAGAAACTGGTTTGTTTCTTACAACTATACTTCTGCCTAATTCTGGGAAACAGATATTGAATTTGCTTATAACTTTTTTCAATATATACAGTGATATACAAACTGTAATCTTCCTTTTTATCATTTTGGCCATGTAACAAAGCCATCTTAATTTTTTTAAAACAACTGGACAAAATAGTTATTTAGAATTGGCAAATTGTCTGTTTATACCTGTAATAGATAATCTTTCATTCCAACCCACTTTTCATTTTCAAATTTTTATTGTTATTTAAGTTGTCAAATGCATTTTATAAGATCTATCTCTCTAGAGTGAACAAATCTTGGATTGGTGGCGTTAAGGAAAGATTTTATTTAGTTTTCTTCCATGCAAGGTGGTAAATTGGAACACTATCATATAGTAATGCTTGATTTCTAACGCCACCAATCAAAGAAACTGATTCATAAACAATATTGCTATGAAAACGTGAATGATTTTCTGGATGCTATTTTCCTATTCCTTTATACTTGTTTATTGTCAGATTTTAATTGATTTAAGGAATTTCGACTTGTAAAAAAACTATTATTACATGTTCGATTCATAAAATGAAGAATGTATAGCAAAATCTCTATGCATTTTTTGGTATTGTTTCAATATTCAAAATCAACTATAATTTATCTCCCTAGAAACAATAAACTAAAGTTTGAAAATTTCTAAAAGTAGACCAAGTGATACATTAAAACGAACTGAAGTATATTTTGCAACGAACTTAACTATAAAATCAGGCCCTTATTTTTTCGTTCTATGGCAATATATAGTTATGTTGCATGTACATTATAAATTACCCATTTACAGCTTCCTAGTCTATGGTCTGTTTTCCTAGACCTCTGACTCTTTCTACCAAGACTTATTTATCAGTCGTAGAATTATATATCCTCTAAACGATTCCATTGCTACATCAGTTTTAGAAATTTTCGTTGTTTGAGCAATATTCTTCTATAATTTTGAAGGAATAACACCTACTTGTGGGTTTGTGTCCAATTTAAACTTAACAGTCGTACAGACATTACAAACAGAGCATCGCTTACCGAAGGCAGCACTCCCAAGCATGCATGTACCCACAGTGATTGCAACAACAATTTTTTGACTTGAATTTATGCAATTTAATTTTTCTGATGATTATGTTTTTATATTATTTATAGTGTTCATATTTATATGTTGCCTAGTAGCATAACTAAAAGTTTTATAAATATTTTGTAGGATGGTAAATCTTTTATAAAAATAACCAACGATCACTCATTTATGTAGTCAACAATGTATAACCATTATAAATTGTTGGAAGATTGCATAATGAAATTATGTTGGTAGAGTTGATTCATTATGCCTCGAATAACTTATTTAATCTCATTCCATTGGATAATAAAAATTAAGTTGTTTGCTTGGCCATCTTTAAATGTTTTATTTTTTTTACATATGATTACCCTATTATTTAGAAGTTCAAAACGTTTTTAAACAAATGTTTACCTTGAATTGTTCCCAAAAGGTGGCCATTTTTATTTACAAGTGTATGAAGGTTTTTCAATTTGGAAACATAAACATTAATTTCAATATCTTTGCACCGAGTTAAGTTACAACATTTTAATTGACATAATTATTTTAGAAAAGTCTTCTCTATTCATTGTGTATGGTATCAAATACCCTTAATTCAAAAATAACTCATCCAAATGACCTCCAAACTTTGGTATTGAAAACTTAGAAAATCCACTTTTTAGACCCAAAAATAACAACCAAAGCGTGATTTATATTATTTCATAGTATATATATGGAAAGGAGCAAGAGCAAATTTTGTCTTTATTTTTTATAAATTTTGGAAATTTGAAAATCCTTTTTATTTTTTAATGTTTGGGAATGTTATCTCTGCTGGGACTGTTATCAAAAAATTGATTTTCCTGTATGTTTATAGACCTCTATGATAGAAATTTTGAAAATGATGATATAATTCCCATTACACTACAAATGATCATATAGCTGTTGCCTAATTCATGTGTGATATTGGCAAACTACAAATTATTATGGAAGGTACTGAATTATATGCTAAAACCCAATAAAATATCATACAAAGTTTAAGAAGTACATTGAAAAAATAAAGAATTTCAAAGCCTATCTAGAGAAAAAAATGCATCTTGATAACTCACTCCTTGGTTATTTTGGGGTGTAAATAGTGAATTTTCCAAGTTTGGGATTACAAACATTGTTGTAGAGGAGACTTTTCTAAAAACAATCATATAAATTAAAACATCGTAACTTAGCTAAGTGCAGAGACATTCATATCACCAGTAATTTTTGTTTATGAATAACTCATACTAATTATTCTTTATTAATGAAGGTTAAAGTTTTTACAATTATCAGTGCAGCCATCCCTAACACCTTCCTTCTGGAGCTCTATAAATATAGTACACTAAAAAATGTTACACAATTTTTTTAAAGCCTAAACGTTAAAAAAAAGATCACTAATATTCACTAGCATTGGCATACACAAATAAATACAATCCATACTAATATTATAAATGCGAAAGTAACTCTGTCTGTCTGTCACAGACGTTATCATGGCTAAACCGCTGGGCCGATTGTGATGAAATTTCATACAGCGATACTTTAAAGTCTTGGGATGAACATAGGCTACTTTTTAATGCGAAAATAGGGTTTCAAGGGGTTGAAATAGGGGATGATTTAATTTGAAATAAATAATAAACATATGTTTTATTAATCTAATTTTAATTGTTTAATAAAAATATGATAAAATGCCAAGAAAACGTAAGAATGGAAACTGAGCAGGTCACTCATACTCAATAGAATTTCTCAACTATTTGGATCCATCAGGAGTACCTTCTCATAAATTAAAATAAGAAAAGGGTGTTCTGGTACTTCTAATGAGAAATCTTGATGCGCCCAAACTGTGTAATGGTACGCGTTTACAAGTTTCTAATTGGTTCGAAATATTATTGAGGCTGTTATAATTAGCGGGAAATTCAAAGGAGACAGTGTTTTGATACCAACAATACCAATCATACCTACGGACTTGCCTTTTCAGCCTAAAAGGTTACAATTTCCCTTAAAACCAGCTTTTGGGATCACTATTAATAAAGCCCATGGGCAAACGCTGAAGTTAGAAAAACAATGTTTTCACACGGGCAGCTATATCTGGCTTGCTCACGCGTATCAAATCCACGGAATCTGTATCTCTGTACAAATGATGGAAAGACAAAAAACTTATATAGGACAGCCTTAAACTAATTTTGTTTTTACCTTAACCTTATCATTAAAATAAAAACTATAAAAATCTTTAACTAATTTTGTTGTTATATTTTACCTTAACCTTCGTAACCTACTTATAACACCCCTTTCAGCTGTAGGATATTCACATATATCGTAAAATTCAAGTACAGAACGCCGAACTACATCGTTATCAAAATTATTTAAAATGGATTGTGGCGTATCTCGTATTCTTTTCTGAAGTAGGACTGCGCTTTTCTTCTTGACACACTCTTTGCACTGATCTTAAACTCGTGCCAGAAATTTCTGCCACTTCTTTTTGACTTCTATTAAAATCAATGGCATTCAAAAACGTTGGGTTAATACATTTGTTGACAAATTTATAAACATTACATATAAAGGACTTGCCTTGCGAACTCAAATCTTTCTTTTGGAGTAACTCAAGTGGACCTTTCTTCTTCGGTGTTACAGCTGAAGATGAAGAAGGTGAATCCATATTAACAGTTTAACAACACTGAAGACAAGATCTTCTTATGAGAAACGCAGAGGCGGAATAACAATGAAAAAACAGAACACTAGTACCAAGGGTAAATACCAAATAACTGAAGCAGGAGAACTAGGCAACAATGCTAGCACATTGTTGTCAAAGATTGACAGTTTTGAGTAAAACCACGCCCACATTCTCGCTACAAGCGGAAACACAGCATTTTTTCTCAGCCGTCTGATTTCATGTCGTCGACTAATATTTACCACGGAATTAAAAATATCCATTCCAATCTTATTGAAAGGGATAGGTGGAATTTCATGAGAAAGATTCTTTGGTTTTGAACCTTTGAAATTTCTATATGTGTATGTGCGTATATATTATTTTAAAATATAATCTTTTCAATCATAATCGCTAGTATCAAACCGCTGGGGAGGGCGCACTACCCTTTTCCCCAATGTCTTGCAACCACCTGTCTATCCTTATCTTCAATAGCATGATTTACTTCAAGATTTTCCTCTCTTCGTTCCCGTTTATTGATACGCGGAAATAGATCAATATCCTCGTCCACCGATATTTTATTTAGATAACCTTTTTCCGCTAATCTACTACTTCAGATCTGATTTTTATGGACTCTTCCAGATGCAACTTTTACCAAATATATATGTTGACTTAATTTTAGACAGGCTATACTAGGCATCCGCGACTTATTTCCGCTTTGATTTATTAAAATTACCATGACTGTATCGTCTACTTGAAACGCCCTAGACCTAACGACTCTATACTCAACTAGTTTACTTTGTTGAAAATTATCTCTTTTGGGGTTTAATATGGATAATGGGATTTTGGGTTTATACCCTAATATCACTGACCCCATGTCAGTGTCTCCCATAGACCATAGCATTTAAAATGGAAGATAAAAATTCTGGTCCTAATTGATTTGATTGGGAACGATTTTTTATTAATAAATTTTTGAAAGTTTGGACCGCTCTTTCAGCTGAACCATTTGACTCTGGGTTATAAGGAGGGCTGTGCAACAATTTAATTTGACTTAACTTACAGTAATTCCTCAGTTCATCGGAATTAAAAGGTGGGCCATTGTAACATACCATAACTTTTCGTAACGAAAATCTGTCGAATAAGTCATTCAATATTACAATGATCTCTCCTGCCCTTGTCGACTTCATCTGAAAACATTCCACCCATTGTGAAAACGAATCCACCATAATCAATGGTGGATTAAAAGGAAAGAACATTTTCCTTTAGAATTAAACAGATCCAAATGCACACGTTGCCACGGCCCCATTGGTGAAGGCCAGGGCATTCTCAGTTTTGTATTTTTATCATTAAGGTTCCGTTGGCATTCGTAACACGACTGTATTTTCCTTTCTATATCCGAATCCATACCCTTCCACAAGACATACGATCTACCGGACATTCTCGATCTGATTATTCCCGGATGCCCTTGATGAATTCAACTTAATACTTTATTTTTTAAGCTGTCCGGTACTACAATTGTGTCCCCATACAGTAGACAGCCTTTGTGAACCGACAATGCTTGTCTGACCTTAAAGAAAAATTGTAATTCAGAATTATTTTCAAAATTTCTCTTTTGACTCCATCTTTCAATTACTTTTGGCAGGGCTTTATCTGACTTAGTGACTTCTGCTACTGTATCTTGTGGATTCGAACACAATGAGATAATCTTCCCCTTCTACCACGTGACTTAATACCGCTCCGACACCATATTGTGACGCATCGACAGTCAAATTCAACAGTTTAGCTGGATCATAAAATACTTCTACATGCAATGACTCTCCGACAGACTATTTTTACTTTTTTTAAATCCAACCTCACATTCCAACTTTTCGTCTTTTCTTAACAGCTTATAGAAAGATCTGTACACATTTTTATAAAATTTCTATAAAACGATAGCATGGATAAAAACGACTTGACCTGCTTGACATTTGTCGGTACTGGAGTATTTATAATATTTTTTATCTTCTCCGTTGACGGCTGCTTGCCCGATGGAGTTATATGAAACCCCAATACTTCCAGAGATTCGACCCCAAAAAGACTCTTTTCCAAATTTATTTTTACGTTGTATTGTTCCAGTCGTTTAAACACCAAATTTATTTTTTTGCAATCTTCCTATGAAATTAAAATATCGTCCAAGTAAACTGAATAATTCGGAATGCCTTCAAGGATACTATCCAATACCATCTGAAAAATTGCTGGGCTTGATGCCAGGCCAAAGACCACTTTCTATACCTATACAGACCACACAATGTATTTACCGTTAGCAACTCCCTACTATCTTCATCAACTTCCAGTTGTAAATATGCATTGGTTAAATCCAAACTACAGACAATTTCACAATGCACAAAGTTGTCGAAAAATTCATCGATCCTAGGTAGAGGATATTGATCTACTTCAATTTGGTGGTTTACTGTTTCTACACACAGACGTAACTGTGCGTTTTTCTTTGGTACCCCGACTAGAGGACTTGCCCAACGACTATGCTTCACCTTACAAATGATACCTTCAGGCTCTAATATTTTTAACTCGGATATTACTTGCTGTGTCAGTGATAAGTGAGTACGCTTTTGAAAACACTGGTTTTGCCTCCGGCTTTAATTTAGTATTTACTTTAAATTCTTTAATTGCTTTTTCCGTATATTAATTTTGAAAAAACACGTGGGTATTTTAATTTACAAGCATTTATTTCTTCTTGACTATTACACAAATTATTACATTTATTTATAAATCCAAAATTTAGTTCCCTATTAGCGTAAATTAACTTTAACCAATTTCTACCAACAATGGGGTTATTCAAAGTCTGCTTTCCCACCAACAAAGGCAAATATGCTTTTACATCATTCACCTTAACTTCTGCCATGTAATAACCACAAATAGGCAATTCTGATCCATTTGCAGTGGACAATCTTCCAGGGAATTCTAATAAAACTACCCATGACCATCCTTCTGCAATAGAGAGTAAGAGACTTCATTTGCAACTTTACATATACAAGTAATATAAGTGTCATTACATGTTCCGGACTTCCTTTATATGTTAAAAAAACAGTGGTTAAAGAACACTTTAATTAATTAAAGTTATCTTTTATAAATAAATTTTACAATAGCAGGAAAATGTAGAAAAAACCCGCTTAAAAATAAATAAATAAATATTTAAAAAAGTAATAATAAATAAATAATTAAAAATAATAATAAAGTAAATAAATATAATAATAATAATTAAATAGTTAATAGCCAACTCGTTCGTATAGGAAGCATATCTTTCAAGAGGCGAGGAAGTATAGGAAGTATATCTTACAAGAGGCGAGGAAGTATAGGAAGTATATCTTACACGATGATAAGTGTCGTCTTTGCAAATCTACAAATGAATCCATACAACACGTGACCCCAGGCTGTCAAGTACTAGTGGGAAAAGAATACCTTCAAAGACACAATAATGCAGCGAAGGTCATTCATCAAGCAGTTGCTAAAAGCAGTTCCACTTTTGACAGAATTTATGGATTTTTTTAAAGGATTGTTGTAATCGGTTTACTATTGTATCGATTCGGTATGATGTGTAAAAAGCGGTGTCGTCTGCGTAAAGCGATGTGGTTACTTTTGTGTGTTTTGGGAGAACTGATATGAGCAGGTTGAATAGGATTGGGGCTAGGCAGGAGCCTTGAGGAAGTCCAGCGGGTAGGGGAAGTGCTTTGGAGCTAGAAGTGTTTATTTGAACATAGAATTGTCTATTAGAGAGGAAGGAATATATCATATGTATTAGGTATGGAGGAAATTTGTGCAAGATTAATTTGTAACCAAGACCGTAATGCCAAACTGTATCAAAAGCTTTTTCGAGATCTAACATAAGGATGCCTGTATGTTTTTTATCGTTGAATCCGTGTGTTATGAAGTCGGTAAGACGAGCTAGTTGGTCGACAGTGGAGTGGTGTTCTATAAAACCGAACTGTTAATCTTTGATCAGTTTGTTCTGATTTACATACTTAAGAGTTCGTTTTAAAAGCAAGTGTGCCAGGATTTTGGATAAAATGTTTAGCAGGCTAATTGGTCTGTAACTTGTAAAATTATTTGGGGTTTTATTAGGTTTTGGGATGGCGATTGTTTTGGAAATTTTCCAAGCTGGGGGAAGTAATTAAGCCTTAATATTGAATTAAATATTTTCGTTATGTGGTGGATGGTTTTCCTGCTTAGGTTTTTTATAACCTGTACAGGGATGCCATCGTCCCCTGAGGCTTTCTTTGTTTTTTATCGGTATATAGACCGATATGATTGTAGTTAGTTTATTATTTATTATTGTGTTAATGGCTACTCCTTCGGTATATTCTAAAACCCCGAAATTTCAGTTTTTTGTGTGTACCTCCTAATCGGAGCGGTTTTGAAGAAAACAACAAACGTTATCATTTTAATGTAGATTAAATTTAACCCAACCGCAGCTTTGTAGCTCTGATAGTTTCTGACTTACCCTTTGAAAATTGGTAATTTTTTCCAAAAAGTACAAGTTTTTAGTTTTGGCCGAGTTTCTTGAGGAACACGAAGGAGTGATCCTACGATGAAAATCATAAAGAACGAAGCTGTAGTAAATTTAATTAGCTTTAATTTGAGCACAGACCGAGGCCTGTTGGTTTAATAGATTCTGAGTTACGCATCTTTGAAAATTGGTCATTTTTTCCACAAAGTCCAAATTTTAAGTTTTGGCCGACTTTCGTGAGGAACACCGGCATAAGGAGTGATCCTACGATGAAAGTCAAGAGGTAGAGAGTTGTAGTAAATTTAATAAGTACAGAACGAGGCCTGTAGGTTTTATACTTCTCTTGTTAATTAAAACAAAAGGAAAATCGGGGAAATCATGTGTTTTAAGAAAATGTCCGCCAAGAATCGATCCAAAAAAGCTTGTTTATTGTAAAGTATAAATATTTACTTGTAAATTACCTATACAAAAAATTATGGTACTACTATGCAGGGGGGGGGGAGCCACCCTGTCTCCCCGAGGGTTTTCGGCCACCAAAATTTGTCCCATCCGTTTTTCGGTTGCAAACTTGGATTTACACTACTCAGACAACATATCAAAAATGCAGCCCTCTTCAATTTATTGCGACCTAAAGTCCTTTTTCGGTACCTGGCCGCTGGCCTATAGGCAAAGTCCATTGCTTAATATCTTGAATGCTTCGGGTGGCAATACGACACATAGATGCTGAACTTGTATCCATCTGTGCAAAGCTAAAAAACATTTTCAACCGTAGTAAATACGACGTTATATCTTCCCTATTTAAATCTAATGATGAGCATTGTCAATTACCAACGAACGACATTAGAACTGTTATTTCATGTTTTTTTTCAATACTTGTTTCTTCCCCCGTTATGAAGTTTTTCAACACAATTCTGGTTATAAATAAAAATAAATTGCTACAAATAAATTTATATGACACAGCGAACTAACCTCCCGACTGCTACCGGATATCACGATACGTCCATAGTAGCGCCTGCGCTGTTAATTCCTTTAGCTTGACTTGGAGCTCATGGCATAATATTTTACTATATCATTCGATATAAATATAATTTGATAACACACGCTTGATACGTGTTAATAAAATAAACTTACTTCTCGACTGTAACTGATAAAATAAAATAAAAAACACTTAGACACGTTTTTTCTTCCTCGTCGCCAATGTTGTGGATTCGAAATAAATAAGACTTTTCGGTTTTTAGACTATATTGACTCATTTTGGAATACTCAAGATTAAGCAATTAAGACTGGCATGGATACACTCGGAACTCGACTGGACACAATGCCTCAGTCCCCCTCTCCAATGCCAAACCTTTATTGATCATTATCAATATACAACAAACTCTTATGGCAGTTCTCATTTTATGATAATGATAGCGAAACCCTGCTCTCATGATCTGGCTCATGCTACGATTTGGGTCACCTTACTTAATAAAATTTCATAATTGTACTTAAAACTGCATCACTCTCAATTATAGTTTTTAAATTACATATATAACAATCAAACAGAACTCCCACCGTATGTATCACATCTCTCATTGATTCATCATCTTCAACATCCTCTTTTTAAATAATCTAAAAAGTAGGTCAGCATTTTTTATTGATCTCCCAAGCAAATATTTCAAATCAAATCTATAGGGTAAGATATTTGATCTGATTTCCTCTAAAGTATATAGGTATTTCATAATAATATCCTCCAAGAATTTTTTTAAATAATTGGGATCTGAACACAACTAATGGGCTCTGTAAGTGGCATCTTTAGACAATTTAGACAGCCAAGGCCGCTTAAGACATCTTGATTTTGTTTTATGAATTCGGTTAAATTTGGAATATTAAGAGCCTCCACTCGCAGAAATCCCAGGTCAACACTAGACTTGTTGAAATAATTTCTTCATTCACAACCATGGATCTTGCCGTTTTTAGATTTTTTTTTTTAATTTGGGCTAACAAGAACCAACCAATGAACTTTCCACTTTCATTTCCAGAAGAGAAAAGTTATTTCAGTTTTTGATCAGTACAAAACAACAAAATATAGTACACAAATTAGCAACCAGAAATACTTTTTACTACAGAAAGGGATCTTGTCCTGGACGACCTATGCACGAAACCAAATATTGAAGACGTTGTCGAGGCTAAATTATCATGCGGACAAGCGTCCTTTCAGTACCAAACGATGTGAGTCTGTCTCTGGTTAAAGTGTTAATGAAAATAAATTCAAAAATTGGACTGGTTGTCTTTCTGCAGTTAGCCATTCATATACTGGTATCTACTTTCTTTTTTACAATATACACTTATTTAAATATCGTACTAATATTATAAATGCGAAAGTTTGTATGTATGTTTGTCTCTCTTTCACGCAAAAACTACTGAACGGATTTGGATGAAACTTTACAGTAATATAGGTTATACATCAGAACAAAACAGAGGCTACAATTTATAATGATTTTGTGTAATTTGGTTTTAATATAACGATAAATTATTAAAAAGTACTAGGTTATAACACATTTTCAATATTACCTCCAGCATATGGTCAGTACGTAATCGCGGTTATTTAATTTAATTGTTAAATATTGTTCAATTGTTAAATATTTAATTGATAAATATTATCTCCCCTGAGTAGCTTTCTTACTCGAAAAATCTACATATTTTCGCTGAACGAAACAAGTCAAGTTACATAGTTTACAAGAGTATATTGCAATATTGCAGTAGGTAAGTAGGACCGCCACGTATTAGAATTGTTTTTTTGGTTTGTTTAATTATAGTGTTGGGGAGAGCGACAACATAAAGGTAATAGACCAACAGATGTAAATCTCCGACCCCGTGTCAATCAATGCCCTTTATTTTGAGCATTTACGATGTAAATGAAATTATGGATGAGAAAAAAAAATGATTAATATGCTGTTAGAAAAAAAAAGATTAAAATAAGAAATATTGAAACGAACTAATTTAAGTTTAATAAATGAGAGAATTACATGTGATAGATAATTTTTTTTAAATATGATTAATGAAATATATAGAACCAAGAATAAACTATTAATTATGAACAATTACTACACAGGCCTGATATGTACTAAATAGAATTTAAATGCATGATTAAAAAAAAAGAAATTAATTTTAATTTAATACATATAGTTGTAAATATCAATAAATAAATAATAAAAAAAAAAAAAAAAATTAATACAAAACAACAATAGACTTAAATGTCCATAAGTGACAGCATAAAAATTCTCTCCGACGTCTTCGCTTCAACAAGCCCTTTATAATTAGTATTAATTAGAGATACCTGCTTAGATGCACTACGAGCGGCCGGCGGCATAAACTCAGGCGACCGTCAATACTCCCAATGAGTAGAAGGATGTTGATGATGACTGGACGAATTCCAGGAGCTCATGAAGCAAGAACAGTACGTACAATACGGTTATATAATTGGTCACAAAAGAACTCATAAAGAGTGACTCCCATTGATTGATGTTCAATTCAACTACCTAAGGTACTCGTAATGAGTAATGTTCACTGAGTGAAGCCCAAGTCTACACTAAAAGGAACTCGTAATGAGTGATCTTCACTGATTGAAGTCCAATACAACAATGACTGTAAGCGACTCGCCGCCGTTACCAAGACAACGGCGGTCGTGTTTTGTCGACATATTAAATTAATGTGATGCTTCGCATTATCTATAAACTATAATCTACTAACTTCTAATTACAAAAATAAAGCATTATGTACTGTTACTCCTATATTTTCCCTCGTTCGTTATAATCAAAACCAATTACAAACTAATGAATTAAACATGAATATATATATAAAAAGTAATGAAACTAATTTATTTGAATTTGAAAATAACGATATATAGAGTATATATAGAAAACAAAGAAGGAATTTAACCAGCTTAATGAGCGTTAACATATAGGATTGTAGCAGGTATATTGTAGAGAAACAATTTATAGTTACGTATATCTCACATTTATGCCAAGAAAAAATAATAAAAATAAAAATAATGAAGAAAAATTCAAACAATACCATCAGTGATTTACACTTTTTTTTTTAATTTCATACTAGGTGAGTGAACAGCCACATCCCACTAATTCTACTAATATTGTAAATGCGAAAGTTTGCATGTATGTTGGCTACTCTTTCACGCATGACTGTTACTGACATTTGTTACTCTTTACTTACTTACTGACGTTTGTTACTCTTTACTTACTTACTGACATTTGTTACTCTTTCCTGAATGAGTGACTGACGTATCAACGTACAGCCTAAATCGCTGATCATAGAGACCTGAAACTTGGAGGGTGTGTTATTTGTATGACGTAGGCATCCAAATAACGGCTAAGTTTGTACAAGAGATACCTCTCCGTCAATTCTTCAATTCTACTTAGAAATCTTCAAACCCAAAGGGGCTAAGAAAAAAAAAAAAAAAAAAAAAAAAAAGTTCACTCCTCACTGCTGCCGTACGACAAGTGAAACAGTTATACTAACTAAGTAATCCTTTTTAATAAATTCAATAACATTACATTCTAATCCTTTACTGACACGAACAAAAGTAAACTTCTGTCCGTCCCGTTTGTTATTCAAGGCTCTGCTGATCCATCTGTGATGAAATTTGATGTGGATAATCTGAAGCCTCGGGAAGGACATATGCTACTTTTTATCAACACACCACACAGGCGAAGTTTATATAAAACTGTAACCTGATTGACTAAAACACCCAGCGTTCAACGCACAGGAGAAACCACTGAACTTAGCATCTTGAAATTCGCAGATAGGTTCTTTGTATACCTTAAATGAGCATTAAAAACTTTGTGTGGTAGACCAAAATCCACGCGAGCAAAGCCGCGGACAAAAGCTACTATATACATATGTATATGTATACGTCTCCCACCTCTATGATGGGTTAAAGTGGCTCTTCCCTCCCTTCCGAAGACAATATTTCCTCTGTCCATTCTTATACCAATCCATTCACTCTCAACACCCTTCATATATCTACAGTCTCCTCCAATTCAAATCATCAGTTCAACAGCATAAAACAAGATCCCGCTTTTCTGATCTCTATATACGTTCACACAGAACTAAAGCATTCGAACGTTCCTTTCTCGCCCGCTCCACCACAATGTGGAACTCAATCCCTCCTAATATCCGTCATACTCCCTCTCTATCATTATTCAAATCCTTGCTGTATCAACATCTATTAGCTTCCCAAAAGGATAGTCTCTAGGTAGGTTAGTCATTTGCTTAGAATACAATGTATATAATAACTCATTGTGTTATCTAGTTCTTTTAATTCTGCTCTTTGAAAAGCTGTACATCATGTAAACAAATTACTGAATGCTAGCTCATGCATTCAATTTCAAAAGCTATGGATTTATCTATTCTCTGTAAGTGCTTAATATCCTGTCAAGATCTGTACTATTTATTTACTTACTATATTTAAATTGTTTTCTGTCATGTTTTTACGCTTTATGATTTGTAACATTTAGCCTTCTGGCCAGATAAATATTATGTTTTTTATTCCTGTTCATATCTGTTATTCTAAAGGGACTTTGTCCCAGAATAAAGTTACTTTTCTATTCTATTCTATTTTATTATATATTATATATATATATATATATATATATATATATATATATATATATATATATATATATATATATATATTGTGCTTTCAATTAGACCGATTGGTGAAAATTTGTCTTTATTCTTTTTAAATATAGAAATATATTTTCAGAATGTAATATAAAGTTTTCTCTGCCTACAAGACTAATATGACCACCTCTGAATAAATTTGGGATATCATTTATTTTGGCATTGGTAGATTCTGGGATAGTTTCTTGTATCTATTTTCCTTATAAACTTAGATATGTAGTAGGTATTTTTTACTATCATTATTTTCTCTTATATGAAATAGGTTAATGTTATTTATTTTTTCAATGGTCTTGTTTTTAGCTTTTATTGGCTTCCCTGTGCATCATGAGATCATTAGATATCATAGTTTGGACTGAATTTATAAACATACAGTTTTACTGAGTGAAATTATTTCAAAAAATACGTTTACATGATGTTTATAAAACTCCCTTCCCTCTTTCTTCACCGTTTGCAGTTTTAATTGAAAAATCTTAATCTACACTTTGGAATACGAATGGAATTATATCTAGATATTTGGATTGGTACAGTCGTTTTCGGAACATGTATGGGGCTGAAAACAACAAACAACCGAACTGATGAACTAAACTGAAGTCTTTTAACTGCCAACAATTTATCAATTAAGCCTTTAGATATTAAATCATCGACTAACATTTTATTTAAAACTTTAGACTTTAATAGCGCAAACCTCGTTATGCCTTGAGCTGAACAGTTTTTGTCCTACGGGAAGTTCAGAAATAAGATTAAAAAATAAGTGATTAAATATATTCGATTCCATACTTGTCATATTAAAAAAATATGATCCCTAAAAATGATCTATCTGTTGTTATCTTTCTGCACAACATAAATAACTAAACATAAATAAACAATACATACGCATCACCTAGACGTCTGTAATTATTTGACGAAAATGTTAGTACATTACATTTTCGAATTTCTTACTGAAATGTTTTAATACAAAAACCAATACAAAATTCTACATAAAAAGTTTATTTTTTTTACTGAAGATAATGCAACCTTATAGGTACAATTAAATACTGTCTCGGGAAGTAACCTCATCCAGAACACCAGGAAAGGTTAAGCAGGGAGAAGGGTGTGTCTATACACCCTATAAGGGGCAGGCCCCCATATCAGACTTAGGTGTTTGGGCCGATTATCAACACACTGAATAACAAAAATCAAAAGAAAAGAAATGAGAAGCACCGAACATATTTTATGGAATAGGACCTGGCGAGGAAAACGGTATATCAGATTGGGAACATGGAATGTCTGGGATGACTGGGTGGTAAAGAGCATGAGTTGATTTCCGAAATGGAAAAATCTATATAATCGGAATCAATGAAACCAAGAAGAGAGGTAGTGGAGAAACAATTATATGAGACTGCATCCTTCTCTACTCTGGGGTAGGTGAGAAAGAGCGAACCGCAGCTGGAGTCGGCTCCTCTTCAGGCGAAGCATGCATGACAACAGTTATTGAAAGCTGGAGATTTGTGAACCCCGGGTTATAAACATAAACCTCAAGGAAGGCACGAAACTTTGGACAAATATTATTTGTTATGGATCAAATGATTCTGTATCAGCTAAAGATAATGAAACCTTCTTTGACCAACTGCAAAACAAATCAAAGATGCTGCTGGGGAACCAATTATTACAGGAGACTTAAATGGAAGAGTAGGAAAAGATAAAGAAAGCTGGACTAGAATTCTTGGAATCCACGGAGAAGTAAACTTAAACGATAATGGTGAAAGGATTCTGAGTCTATGCACAGCGAATAACTTGGATATTGGTAATACTATGTCCCAACCCCGAGATACCCATAAGTATAGAAGAGCCAGGTAGAGGAGAGAGATCAATGTCAATTATTTTGTAGTTAATATAGACTACCTAAAGGATATCAGAATCGAAAGAGGATTTGAAATAGGGTCCGATCACTATCTCCTCAAAATGGACAACATATGGAAAGCAGATACCTTGAACACTAGAAAAGAAGTCAAAATATCCTACAAGACGAAAATATGCTCCTACAAACTTAAAGACCCAGTAAAAGCGGCAGAATATCAAATAGAGGTGGAAAAAAGTAGAGATCCGAAGTATCAGTGAGATAGTAATGACATTGAACTTTGCTGGCAAAGTTTGAAAAGAATTTACCTTGATTCTTCGACTGAGATCTGTGGTACAATCAGATTAGTTAACAGGAAACTCATATCCTTTTGGTGAATGGAGCATAACATAAAGAAACCTGTTAAAGGGAAGAAGATACTCTGGAAGCAGTACCTCTGACCAATGACAGATCACAGTACAAACTCTATAAAAATAAGAAGAAAGAAGTTAAATATATAGTAGCAATGCCGAAGAGAAAGAACTTGGAATAATTCGGAAGGAAGGTTGAAGAAGATGTCTCAGCAAATCAGAAGCTATTCTACAAAGTGCTTAAAGATAGGAGTAGGGAAAATCCACCAGTACTTAAGTTCATCTAAGATAAGAAAGTAACTGTCTTCAGAAAAGAACAGGAAATCGTGAAAGGTAAAGAGAACGTTTTATGGATTTACTTGAAGGCAAAGATCTACTCCCATCACTAGAAGAGAGGGAAGAAGATGATTACATTTCGGAGGATGAACTCGAGGATTCTATTTCTACAATGAACCTTGGAAAGGCGCCAGGACAAGACGATGTAAACCCATATATATATATGGGAGGAAGAGAGGATCCAAGGGACTGGGAAGTTGCCATTTTAATTCCCATATTCAAAAAAGGTGAGTATAGAGAGTGTCGGAATCATCGGCAATATCTCTTCTAAGCATTCCTGTAAAATATACTCCAAGATCTTGGAGAAAAGGCTAAGAAAAAAAGTGGATTCACAAACCCAGGAGGAAAATATGATTTTAGAGAAAACAGGAGCACACAAGATTCGATCTTCGCCATGAGACATATCACTGAAAAATTAATTGAACAATGGAAGGAATTAACTGTGTGCTTCATAGACCTCACAAAAGCATTTGACAGAATACGGCAAGAGGACATCCGTAAGGTTCTAAAAGAGAGAGGCATTAACAAAGGATTGATGCTGGCAATAATGAGCTTCTATAGGAAAACCGAAATGTAGTGAGGACATCCAATTGTTACTCCAAAGAGTTTAGAACCAAACTTGGTATAAGACTTGGTTCTGATTGGTATATCAGGGTTGCAGCTTGAGCCTTCTTCTCATTATTGATTATTCTAAATCTCAAGCCAAAGCCCGGATGAGAAGTTTCCATCTGGTATTTAGACACTTGAATATAGTTACCTATTCCTTGATGGCCTTCGCCGATGATATAGTAATCATTGCCAACAATGATAGAGATCTATTGCACAATACCACGGTTCTTCAAGGTGAATTAGAGAAAATCAATATGGAAATGAACCCTGATAAAAGTTAATGAGAATAGGCGTGATGCCTAAGCGAAAAATGTGAGTGATAAGAATCAAGGACAAACCCATCGAACAGGTGAGAAGGTTTAAATACCTGAGAGCACAAATTGATGAGAATGGAGTCATGAATAATGAAATACGGGAGAAGGTTACCTCAGCTAGTAAATTGTCCATGCACTAAATAAAAAGTTCCTGAGTAAAGAGAAGTATCCAAGGATACAAAGTTGAGAGTAAATAAATCTACTTTTCTCCCAATATACTCTTCGGAAACTTGGGCATCAACCACCAAACATAAAAGTGTAGGGTGGATATGAGATTCCTTAGGAAGATCGAGGGGGGAAAAAAACGAGACCGAATTCGCATCTCGATCATTAGATCAAGCCTCGAAGTGGAGCCTGCAGAAAAAGACATGGAAAGAAACAGCCTAAGATGGTTTGAACAGGTTTTAAGAATGGAAAACAACAGGCTGGCCTAGATGATATGAGGGCTCAGGTTCATGGAAGAAGGTCCAGGACATAAAGAGTTTCCTTAATCAAACCGGCTACCTGCTTTACAGCTGAGGCATGAGAAGAGTGATTTGCACCGATTTCTAAATTGCTTTGGAAACAGCGTTTCAAAGTATAAGTGTGAATTGCCAGTTAATTTTTTTATTCAGTTCAACAGTATGATTATTATGTATTAAAACTTCAAGAAATTCCAACAAAAAATTTCTTAAAATAAAAGTGGCATTTTCATGAGGATGCAATGAACACATAGTATTTTCTTTTCAATTTCATAAAATTGTTGTGATGTCAAATTTTACTATACTTTAAAATTGTTGAAAATTTATATTTCAAAAAATTATTCATGAAAACTTTATACTATATTAATTAATAAGTGCATATACACATTATGAGATTTGGCACTAACTCGTCATATTTGTTATTTTTTAGAATCCATTTGATCTGCGTGTATTAAAGAGAGGAGCAGGTTGCAGAGACTCCCCAAATCATGTCCCGTCTAGCTTTGACTCCCGGTTGGTTGGCTGCATTTGTGAGGAAGAGTCTGTATCAATACAGTGGATGTGGCTTCATCAAGGATGCCCTAGGAGATGTGCATGTGGTCATTGGTTCCAACTCACTTACAAAGCACCTCTTTAATCATCACATCGTCCTAGTTTATTGTTCATCTTAATGATAGTTTTATGTGCTGTGATGATAATATATCTAAATATAGATATTGTTAGTGCATAACTAGTATTTATTTATGCTTTCCATTCCATATAATATAAAAATGAGTAGTGATTTAAATAATGAAACAACTGTACTAGGATAAACAAATAAATTATATAGTTTCATCAATAAGAGGGTACATAGTTACCAAAAATAGTTTGCATGAAAATATGTTGGCTAAAGACTGAGGATAGTAGTAGTTGGGTATTCCAAAATAGTGTATCTGGCTGATTTTACCATTTTTTATAGTTATATAACAATATGAACCTTTTTAAGGGTTGCTTCTTTCTGTCACTTATCATCTTTGATCTGTCCAAGTTTTTAAAACGAAAAATGGCTGACAAAATAAATACAATAAATAAATGAACCTAATTTATTTGTCTAAATTATATTTATATTATAAATATTTATTTAAATTATATGTTGAGTTAGTGGGATCTATTTTACCTTATACCCAGTGGGGCGGCAGTTAAAAAACCTGGCATGAGGTATAAAATGGAAAGGCGAAACCATGTGATAGAAAAAACAGACGGATCAACTACCCCAGGTGGTAATCCAGAACTCCTGGAAAATCCACCCTCCTTTACGGAGGCCGGTCCTGTGGATTCTGTGGTAGGGACAACTTTCGCATATTCACCCACCTCAAGAGAGGTCAATAAATGATGATAAACGTGAACTGATAAGCAGGTTACGTGAAATGGAAAAAGTTATATCTCAGATGAACGAAAAGCTGGAGATATTAACACAAGAAAATAAAGAACTTAAAAATAAGATGAAAAATCAGGAGCAACTGACAAGTCATGTATCTGACAGGGTCAGTAAAAATGAGTACCAAACTGATGAAGAGGAACTCGAAAGAGAAACTGGCTAGATTGTCAAGCAAAATAAGAGAAGCAGCGAAAAGCAGAATCCTCGCCAGAGGTGGTAACTGGCAGAACGGGTTCAACAAATGAAGGGACTGTTGTGACAAAATGGACCCCAAATAATGAACCCAAGAAGGGTTTTAAAAATATCTAAACCAGAAATCCAGAATCCCCCTTGGATCGTACCACCACCTAGAACAGCATTAAATCATTCTAATTTTTGAAAAAACAATACCACTGTGGATTCTGTGGTAGGGACAACTTTCGCATATTCACCCACCTCAAGAGAGGTCAATAAATGATGATAAACGTGAACTGATAAGCAGGTTACGTGAAATGGAAAAAGTTAATTTTCGAAAAAACAATTCCACTCCTTCAGAATATAAAATACGGCTGTCTCGCATCCTTGAAAACATCCCAGGTCATTTCCTATTTTATACTGATGGATTCACATCCGAAAACTCAACCGCTTCGTCTTTTGTAACTCGCTACTCAACTCACAGGCTTAAGCTACATAAACTAGCTTCTGTTTTTACAGCTGAACTCCAGGCGATATCTTCAGCCCTACATTACTGCTTGTCGTTGACTGAGAAGACAATAGTCATATTGTCAGATACGCTAAGCTCTTTAGAAGGTTTGAAAGATATGTACCCGAACCATCCTCTTGTTATCAGAATTCAAGGTCATCCTATAAGACTCATAGAGCAGGGAAAGTCCATATATTTTATATGGGTCCCTGCCCACATTGGCATTAATGTTAATTAAGGGTATTGAACTCGCAGATCAGGCAGCTCGAGAGGAACTTACGCTACCTGGCCGAGGCACCACGGTTTTCATTCCACCAGAATTAAATAGCCCTCTTAAAATGAATTGTCAGAGAAATGGCAAGCCACAAGGGAAGAAAGCCAATCTAGCAAATTAAAATAATAAAAAAAACAGTAACAGCATTGTCTACCTCTTAAAGGAACAGCCAAAGAGAGAAGGTTGCCCTGGCTCGATTGAGACTCGCTCGAGAAGGGCCACACTCGGCTCACTCATCTGCATATCATTACAAAACTGCAACCTCCTTAATGCCAACATTATAACGCCAACCTTACAGTTAGACACATTTTTGAGGAATGTATATATTGCCGGTCAACAATAAATAAATTAGGACTAGTCCCAGATTTAGTGAAGCCACTAGGTGTCAGAGGCTCTCAGTCAGAGACTCTACTGTCTCGTTGGTGTTTCAGTTTTTGAAAACACATCGACTACTGTCCGCAATATAACAAAAAAAAGAATTGTATTTGATTTTTTTCATCATCCAATTGGATTGATGAGTGTGTGTGTGTGTTTGGTGTGTATTAGCGCTTGCGCGAATGAGTTATCTAGTTATTTTACTTACAATATGAACCAAGATTTTATTGAAAACCGCAGGCGTTGATGACCTAAGGGTTTTACTCCTTTAAACACCAACAAACAAACAAACAACAATAACACTATATGTATTACATTGATAGAATTACGTCATATGTAGTAAGTAGTAGAAATATAAGCCAGAGGGGATTGAATTATATGATGAATAAGAGGTATTATATATCAACAAGTAACAAATGCAAAATTAAAAATTAGAACAAAGTAAAAAAATGAAAAATAATCCAATAAAGTGTCAAAAAGGTAACAAATGAAAAATTAATAATTAGGACATAATCGTAGTACAAAAGACTAATAGTAGGTATAATAATAAAATGAAAATTGATAGAAATAAAAAATAAAAATAAATAATAGAAATTAATAAAAAATATAGTTACAATTATAGAACAAACAGAATTATAGCAGATAGACTTTTTTTTTGTTCATTTTTATAGAGTTATAAGGAATTTTATACAGAAATAACCTTTGCCCACGGCTTCGCTCGCGTGGAATTTGGTCCGCCACATCAAGTTTCGTGACAGATCATATTAAGTAAATAATTTAATTTTTTTTAACTATAAGTTACTCGTACATCCGAAATTTCAGATGTCTAACTTCAAAACTGATGGATTCAATATTTTTTTTGTTTCAAATCTCTTTATTAAACAAATATTTACAACTTTTGCAGTATATACAACAATATAATAATATATACATCACTTAAAACTAGTTTCTTTTTTTACCGTAGGTATTTTAAGAAATTACATAATCCGAGACCGCTGAAGGCGTGTACTCTATCACCGGCACAAGGCCGCTGGCTTTATACAAGTCAAAGTCGGCGAGAGACCGCTTATCGGGGTTAGGAGATATGAAGAAGAAGAAAGAGGGAAGAGGAAGGAGGAAAAGGAAGTGGGTGATTGGACAAGAGTGTCCAGACCCCTACCCTAGGCCAATGAGAGGACGTCGACCAAAGGGGCACTACCTTGCCACCTCCCTGGTCTGGGAGGGGACACTATATTTATAAATAAAGGATTTTCACAGGCCTTTAGCCTCTCAAAGAATTTATTGTGCCTCCGGCTAATGTAATTAGAAATGCGAGGGACTTTTAGTTCCTCGTGGATAATTTTATTTCGTGCCCTTTGGAAGGACGTGCCTCTCACTATGCGCCTCAGGATAGAGGACTGGAATTGTTGTAGGGCATTGAGGCTGGATATATATAGGTGTTTAAGTAGCGGCGCACCATGGAGCAGTGTGGGTCTAATTATAGATTTGTAAATCTGTGACTTTAGTCGCAGGGAGAGCTGCTGCGAGCAGAGCAAGTGGTAGAGCCTATTGGACTTATATCGGGCCAGCTTCAGCCTCTGCCTGACGTGACTCGAGAAGGTGAGATGCCTATCTAGAGTGACGCCAAGGTAGAGTAGAGTCGGATGGATTCAATACAATATTTGAATCCCTATTATACTAAAGGGGAAACCCTTGGGGGTGGAATTGTCCACATTTAAGCTATACAAAGAACCTATCTGCGAATTTCAAGATGCTAAGTTCAGTAGTTTCTGCTGTGCGTTGACCGCTGGGTGTGTTAGTCAATCAGGTTACAGGTTTATATAAACTTCGCCTGTGTGGTGTGTTGATAAAAAGGACTTCGGGACCTGGAGACTCAACAAGCAGTGAAGCTCGCCCGGCCAAGAACTTTGGGAGACGCATTATCTCAGGCTATGGAGTTCAAGGCTGTCAGACAGTCTGTACGGGGCCATGCGCGAGTTCGAGAAGCAGAAGGGGGGCCTAATGTAGTCCCCAGCGCCGAGGACCTAGTGACGAAAGTTTTGGAGGCTCTCAGGACCCGTAAGAAAGAGATACGCTGTTGGAGCTGCGGCCAGCTAGGACACCCTAGAAGCAAGTGTCCAACCAAGAAACAAGAAAAGCCATATGAAAATTAAGTAGGGTTGATGGGAAGGGGCAACTATCAACCCGTAACGTCAAAGGCCCCAGGAAGACCATCAGAGTTGCGTCAATAGGAAGCAGAACGAACAGTTTCTAGGTTGATGGGATGGTAAACGGGCAGCTGCGAAGACTGGATACCGGCGCAACCATGACAGTCTTGAACTCAACCATGACACTTCCCGCTGTGAATATCTTACCAACCACATGGGCATAACGGACTGCCACGGGACAGCAGGCCAAGGTCTATGGGGAGACTGTTGCCACCTTCATCATCGGGGGTCAAAATCTGAAGCACTGCGCTCTCGTGGCAGAAATCGATGAAGATGTGATATTGGGCACGGACTTGATGATCGCATACGGGATCAAGCTGGATTTGGCGACAGGTGTGATGATGCTGGGAAACAAAGAAGTCATCCTTCGGCAGGGAAAGGAACTCTACGCACGAGTGCTCTTACTAGAAGATACCACGTTACCTGCACGGAGCCTAATGAACCTGAACAGCTTCCCGGTAACGCTGAAGAAAGGAACACCGGTCGGGGAGTGTACAACCACTACCTCAGTGGTTCGTCAGCTGCAACGTCGTCCAACCGAGCTGCGAGGACAGCCAGAAGAACTAAAAGGATTTTTTGACAAATCATGCCGCGACCTTTCGCCTGAACAGAGCGAGGAAGTGAAAAACATGATTACCCGATGGCATGACGTCTTCGAGATCGGACCAGGACCCCGGGGTAGAACAGATATTGTCCAGCACAGGATTGACACCGGGGATGCGAAGCCCATCCGGCAGGTCCCGCGGAGGCTGCCGTTAGCCAAACGGGAGCATGCCGAGAAGATTATTAAGGAGATGGTGGCTGATGGTGTCATTGAGCCTTCGAGTAGCCCCTGGATGTCTCCTGTTGTATTGGTGAAGAAGAAACAACGTCACCAAGAAGGTCAGTTATCCGCTTCCCAAGATTGACGATACGCTGGACACCCTACCTTCCTATTCTATTTACGTCCTTATTATCAATTCCTACCTCAGTAATAGAACCTTTAAAGTAAACCATAATTTTTCCTACTCTTCCCTCTTTACCAGTCTGCCGGTGTTCCTCAAGGTAGTATACTAAGTCACATCCTATCCACGATATATACACCTGATATCCCAACCCTTGGATGCGTGTTATCAGTAAATAAGGATCCATTTGTTGCATCCCAATCTCTTCAATCCCATATCTCAAACCTTCAAGAATGGTGTTAAAATTGGAGGATTAAAATAAATCCTAACAAATACCATCAAATTACCTTCACACTTCGTCATAAACCTACGAATTCCTGTCCTACTGTATCCTTTAATAATATTACACTGAACCCTGTCGAACAGATACGTTATCTGGACAAATGTCTCACTTGGAATCCTCATACAAGACCGAAAAGACAAGAAACTGCTCGACTTTTTCGCCTACTTCAATATATACTGTACAGACGCTCTAAGCCCCCAATTAATTACAAAAGACTCATTTCCATGACAGTTATCAGACCTGTTTGGACATACGGAGTTGAGCTTTGGGGCTCTACTTAACCATCCAATTCATCTCGTATCCAATCCTACAGTCAGAAATCCTTCGTAAAATTCTCAATGCTCCTTATTATGTCTCAATCAAACTTATCCATAATGATATTAATATCCCATATGTAGCTGATTTGGCCCAAACTAGATACCTATCCTTCCATAACAAGCTCCATAAACACTTGAATCCGCTATTCTCTCAACTTGCTTCCCATACTATTCCTGATAACCCTCCGAGGCGTCTGAAAAGAAGATGGCCTCGACACCTTCTACTATAGAACATTCTTGGAGTGCTACCGATGTGTAGTTTCTCCACATGTGTTATTATAGTTGTAAATATCAATAAATCATATTAAAAAAAAATATTTTGTATTTAATAAAAGTCCAATCATAATATTCGTCTTTCTACATCCGCTTGACCCGCATATTTACGCCCGTATAGAACTGTGTTTCACCTCAGTAGATTCGTCAGGCAAACACTTCACAGTAGAAAAACGTTGTTCTTGTGGGACTAATTTCATTTTGAATACATGAAATATATATATTAGGGTGTCCCTTATATGGCAAACATTTTTTTTAGAATTTCGAAACGCATACCCTCTACTTTTTTTATAAATACTAAAATGTACTTAAATATGAAATTTCATATTTGTAGCATGATTGCAACCCGTGCCGACCGAGCTCTAAAGTTTAATAAAAAATGGTGTTTTGGCCTGACATTTTGGTTTGATCCAAAACTAATTAAAATGCAACAAATAAAGTAAATATGAGTAAGAATAAAATAAGATCAACATAAACTTTTATTTAAATACAAATTATAATAATAATTAATTAGGGTAACTTCTCTTTAGTGTAGTTTTTTTACAGTCTGGATACAGATTTCTATGTTCCTGAACACAACGCAACAATAACTGTTTTTGCTCTTCTTCAGCCGTGATAAGTCCATTAAAATCTTGCATTAATTTAACAGCTCTTTCAGCAGTGTCATTTACGACCTTCAAACGACTTATTCGTCTTCTAGCTTCCAAAAAAGTAGGATTGTCACCCCAAGAAGATACATCCTCCCGAAGAAAACTGTCGTCGATCTGCAGTCGAGATAGAAATTGTTTGCTTCTTTGAGTCACAAAATCATCCAGCGTCATATCTGAAAGAAAGAAAAACAGTTTAAAAAAGCAAAAACTAAGCCACGAAACTTTGAAAAAAGAAACAAGAAAATATTAAGCTTACTAAAGAAATTTTGCGTAATTTCTTCCTTCGATGGGATATAGCGTTTGGCGGAATCTGAACTTTCATCTCTGTTTAAATTATTAATCATTTTTGTCTTGGTTTTGAAATCAACTTCTTCATCAAAGAGTGATAACATGACTGTTTCTTCACACAAATACCATAAATGATGAACAAACTTGCTTATGGATGCCTTGGAACTTGTCGCATCTACTTTTTCATATTCTTTTAGAGCTTTCAAAAAGCATAAGTCTTGGTTAGGTGCTTTAATTGCCACTGTGCATTCGAGCTAAGGTTTAGTATACAAGGTGACGATAAATAAGCAAACATCTTGTAGAGCATTTTTGTCCTTTGCAGTAATTTTAAGTTGCGATTGAAGCAAACATATTTTTATAGAATAGATCGCTCTCGCCATCCATCGCGCTTGATGCAAAGCTCCAGGGGGCCTGAGTTTTAGTTTATTCTCTGTATCTCCTCCTAAGAACACAACGCATAGTTCCACCAATTCGCGGTAATCGTCTCTAATAAAAGGTTTTTCCAATTCAGTCTTATAAAAAGTTAACAAAGATGTAATTTTTGTCTCAGCAATATGTGCTTTAACGAAATTCAGAGGTGGCTCAATATTATCGGTGTTAATATTTTTCCAATTATCTCTTAACTTTTTGAAAATTGGAATATCTGGGCTACTTGTAATTCGCTTTACCTTGGTTTCAAAAACAGCTTTAAGGACCAACTCATAAATATGATGACGACAAGCAAAAAGCAGTAATTCCCTTTCTAAAGTCTGCTCCAAAATAGCACAAGCTCCACTGAAACGGCCAGTATTTGAAGCTGCTGTATTGCAGCACATTATCTGTACTTTATCATGGAGGTTCCAGTCAAAGAGTGCAGCTGAAATGGCTTTAGCTTGATGTTTTCCAGAAGAACTCTCTAATTTTGGCACTGCAAGAAGCTGTTCTCTATCGTCAAATGAAGCAAGAATTGGGAAGCGTTCTTCTTTTGAACTTCGTACATCCAATCCAGGTAATAGATTTCAATCCCAATGGACTGTGACTACGTCAGGCAAATTATTCTGGAAGTCAGTTTTTATTGCTTCTGACCTGGATTTTCTCGCCTGAGTACGAATTCGCTGAATCGAAGATTTGTTAATAGGAAAATCATCGCTGTTCAGACCAAGCGCTTCTACAACCGCATGGAGAATGTAAACTGAGTCTCTTATGCTTAATTGGCATCGATCTAAAGCTGCTACCAGTTTAGGAGTTATGAATCTTTTCGTGCCTCTTTTAGAACTTTTTTCAGGGCAAGGAATCTGAGTACTAAGTTCAGAGTTCGAAATCTGTTCCTCATCCGAATTCTCCAGACATTCCAAGCTATCTATCGAAGAAGTAGATGCAACAGCCAATAACTCTCTTTGTTTTACCTTTCTTTCCTCTTCTTCCAATCGTCTTTGCCTAACTCGTTCTTCTTTCTCCGCCAATTTTTTGTCAATTCCACCTAAGCATCCCGGTCGACCTGCCTCTCTCTGTTTCCTTAAAAAATCTTTGTCTTCCTCTATCTTCATTCTGTCGAAGGCATAAGCATGTGCAATATCAAATAAGTTATCAAGGTCTTTTACAAAATTATTTTCACGGTTCCTGAACGTCACCTGAGTTTTCTTACAGTTTTTTTGCAGCTCCCTCCAAACATGATATAAATCAACAAGTTTCTTCACGCAGTTAGGAAATGCCTTCGTAGGAATTCTGGCTTTTTCCCAAAATATAATGCACTCTCTTATAACAAGATTCGCATTTTCACTAACAGTCAGCTTGACTTCACGTATATTGTAAAATAAAACGGTGAGAACTTGTCGATTAGATGGTAATTTTGCACCATTTATCTGGTGGCTTGGCAGTCCGATAAGGTAAATATTTTGTTTATCACTTCGTAATTCTACAGACACCTTCACACAATAAACAACAACGCACTAATAATGTTAGAAATCACGTATGAAATGACAATTGAAACTCGCAGTAACAGGTCGCAGCGCTGCACCCGCTCAACTTGTATGGACAAGTTAAAAACTCAAGTCGGCACGGGTTATCGTGTTTATAAATCGGGCTAATGTTTATTTCTGTACTATATTAGGTCAATACAAAAGTTGTTAGAAGGTATGCGTAAAAATATATTGACATTGAAATTTAAGGGACACCCTAATATATATATATATATACCCGCTTGTCATTTTTCACTTCAGTATGATTCGCAACCCTCGCAAAGGAAGAGGCTTGATATACAGTCTCATAAATAAGTTACCGTTTGAATTACACTTGCCAGGATACCAGTATTGTGGCCCCGGTACAAAACTTGAAAAACGACTAATTAGAGGAGATAGTGGAACAAACCAGCTTAATTTTGATTGATATAGCTTGTAAAGAACACGATATTGCAAAGATTAGGACATGCAAAGTCGTAGAAAAGCGGACAAGATTTTGATTGAAAACGCATGAAAACGAGTTAAAGCTTCGGAGTGTGAGGAGCGGTGAGTGTGGCTAAAGCTATCAAGCTATCGACGAGGCGAGAGAAGCTAAACAAAAATAAGATGAGCAAAAGAGGCACAATTTAACGATGGAAAGTCAGAAAATCGGCTATGGACTTTATTTGAAACCATATCGGAAAGGCTACGGCCTGTTTGTAACTCGACTAAAAAACAAATCTGAAAAGATCTGACTACCGAATAAGCCATTGACGGATTTAGAATTAAATTATTTGGCCAAAGTTTTAAATACTTAGCATTTTCGAGGAGTGTTTATGATTTGATAAACTTCCTAAATATCCAAACAAACACGAGTCTTCTATTGTAAATGTAGAGCCGAGCTCAGAACTTGGTTCACATTGGGTCTGTTATGTAAAACAAAATAATTTTGGAAACGTAAAACCAGCACCACAGTTGCTCGAGTACTTTAAGGGGCTAAAATGTAACTTATAATAGAGAGCGTTATCAGGAGTGGAATACGTCGGTTTGTGGACATATCTGCTTACAATATTTAGTCGGTGCTTCTCATAACGTTTGATCGTTGTTAATCATGAACTATACAGTAACGCTTACGGGCAACTCTAGCGTAATTTCCGCAAACTTTTTACCACCGTTAGAATAGGTATCAAAATATACTGTTGGGTTGTTATCAATCATCATCACCCAATCACATGAGAAATTTCTCATCGTGACCCTACCGCTGTATTGATACTACGAGGAAATTCCAACACGCAAAAACGGAAATTAAAACAACTCATGCAGTAAACTTTAACTATTCCAACAAGCCTAACTCTATTGGTCCTCTTTTCGCTTTTACTCGATCCGATCATGTCATTACTCCGAATCGCCCCTATACTGAATTAAATGACATTGTTAAAATTCTCAGCGTAAACATTATTTCAATTCAATGGAACATATTATCTTTTTAGGAATTGACAGTCTGTTTCCATTCATAAGAAACCCAGCAACTGAGGAAATGTTGTTTCGTTCTGGCCAATATTGAAAAACTTGTGGATTAACTTCTTCACGGAAAGGCCAACCCTCTAAAATATACTTAACTAATTCTTGGAAATCATGTATCATTGACCCCAATCCTAAGGTCGAAAGTAGGGATCAGGCCGTCCGAGGGCGACAGACCCAGGAGATGACCGATTTATTGCTGTTCAGACCCTGCGAAACCGTTTCCAATCAGCGGTTGAGTCCTCCCACCGACTCCTTGGGGCTAGGGGTACACATGTCAGCGAGCGGACAGTAAGGAGAAGGTTTGCTGAACTCAACTTGCATTCCAGAGTACCCGCATCCGGCCCTCAACTCACCTCAGCGCACCGTACAGCACGCCTCAACTTCTGTCGCGAACATGCTGTTTGGACTGTGGACGACTGGGCCTCTGTTATTTTTTCAGATGAGTCCAGGTACAGCCTATATGGTGCAGATGGCCGAGTTATAATGTGGAGAAGACGAGGAGAGTGATTTGCTCTGTGCAACATAACGGAAAGAGTGGTGTTCGGAGGAGGCTCCGTGATGGTCTGGGGAGGGATTTCTTTAGATGCTATGACAGAGCTCCATGTGTTCCGGAGGCCAACCCTTGATGCAGGCACGTACATTCTAGAGGAATAGATGGTACCATTACCCCCGTTCATCGGCCCCAATTTCCTTTTAATCCACGATAATGGAATTTGTAGCACGGCCACACGTTGTACACGTGGTACGGGACTACCTGAACGAGGTCGGTATCCGAAACATGGACTGGCCAGCTCGCAGCCCCGACCTGAACCCGATTGAACATCTTTGGGACCAACTTGGACATCGATCCGAGGACAATTGCACCGCCATCCTCATAACATGATGAAACCAACTCAAATTTTTTGTTTCAACTGAGTACAGGATGTTAAGTGGTTGTTTACTACTTCCCTAATTCTGTTATTCGGAACGGGTTGTAGTCTTGATATCCTACAACTTCGCCTCCGAAAATCCATCTCCATTGAAAGCAGTTTTCTTGGCGAGTCAGTTGAAACGGAGCAGGTTTCTGAGGCATACAGGGCGGTACTTATTAGAAATGAATAGTTGAGTCTCTTTTTTATTAATATCATGACTTGCTTACTCCAGAGAACAGAATTTAAAGGCCTAATTACTTGTCTGCCTCTTATTACCTTTTTGTCGATATCATTTTTGCTGCTGCTCCCCTTCGAAAGCCACCTTCCTAAATATTTAAATTGTTCAGTTGGGGTCAAATCCCATTCCCCAATATTAAGTGAGGAGTTTCCACTATTATTTAATTCCATGTACTCGCTTTTTGTTTTACTGATTTCCAGGCCTCTTGCCTTATAGGCTTCCAGCAGTTTCCTCGTCATAAAGGAAGCATCTTCTTCTTCACTTGCAATAATGACCTGGTCATCGGCACATTGTAAACTGAACAGGAATTCATTATCTGTGATTATCCCCATACCATTACACTTTCTTCTGCATGGGCTAAGGGTACTTTCAACATATATATTAAACAGTACAGGGGAGAGTGAGCAGCCCTTTTGAGGCCTTTGGTGATCAGAAATTTCTTGGTTAGGCCATTTTTGAGTTTAAACCTAGCTGTCGGATGTGAATACACTCCCTTTATAGCTCGAATTATGGGCTGGGACCCCTGTGACTTCTAAGGCATTCCAGAGTTTACTAAAGGGCACTGTATCATTTGCTTTTTGTAGATCAACCAATACTAAATCGATCTCTTTATCGCGAGCTTTAAATTTTTCTATAAGTTGCGTCGGGGTAAATATATGGTCAATACATGACCTACCTCTTCTAAATCCGGCCTGCTCCTCAGGTATTATCCTATCACATTCTTCCAGTAACCTCTTATTTATTATTCTTCCGTATAATCTGCTTGAGCTACTACTTACTGTGATCCCTCTGTAATTCGAACACAACTTTTTACTCCCTTTTTTGTAGATAGGAGTGATATGACCCTCCGCCCATTCGCTGAGAAGTGTTCCTTGTTTTATGCAAAATGACATGAGTTCGGCCAATTTCGTTTTAAGTTCAAAAGGCCTACATCCCTCAAAAAACGTCCCGATATCCTTGACATATTTGTTACATCCCAAATGTCCCCCGCACATGCCAATATTGAATCCTTGGACGACCTGTCATCAGATCATAGTCCAGTTCTCCTTTTCTTGCACTCAAGTTTCGCTCCCAAGCCTTCCCCTCCCACACTGATTACAGGGCGTGTCAACTAGGATGATTTTTGTTATGACTTGGAGGACAAACTGGACTTAAAAATTTCACTAAAGTCAAAACAAGACATTGATACAGCCATAGAAAAACTTACAACTTCAATCAGAAGCAGTTTACATGATAATATCACAAATCATACAATTATTAACTATCAACAGACTGATTTGCCACAGCATATTCGAATCTTATTAAGAGAAAAACGCAGAGCAAGATCGAAGTGGCACAGAACTCGATACCCAGCAGATAAAACTATCTATACAAAATTAACTAACAAACTAAAAGCAGAAATCAAGAAGTTCAAAATTCAAAATTTAATTACCTGGACTGAAAATCTTACAACCACCGACAAAACATTATGGATGACCACCAAAAAACTCCTAAAGTTCATAGAATTTAATCATCCACTCCTTACTGATTCAAATAACTGGACAAGATCTGACGGAGAAAAATCACAGTTATTTGGTCAATACCTTTCCAAAATCTTTCATCCACATCCTGATATCATTAACCCAACTCATATTGAATATATAAAAGAAGCGTTGGATGTTCCCCTCCAAATGTCCCTTCCACCCAAAGCATTCCATCCTACAGAAATATCCAACATTATACACAGATTACCTTCCCGCAAAGCTCCTGGGCACGACCTCATCACAATTCATATCTTAAAACACCTTCCTAGAAAAGCCATGCTATTCCTTACCTATATATATAATGATGTACTCCGCTCCACATATTTTCCTGACCTCTGGAAATTATCTATTGTAAAAATGATACCCAAACCTAAAAAAAAACCAGAATACCCTTCCTCTTACTGTCCTATCTCTCTTCTACCTTGCATGGGTAAAATTCTAGAAAAACTCATCCTCAAACGGTTGAACCCCATCCTTGATGCAAATCATGTAATACCAGATCACCAGTTTGGATTTCGAGCATCCCACTCCATTATTCAGCAATGTCATCGTGTGGTGGATGTAGTCTCCTCTGCATTAGAACGTGGATCATATTGTTCGGGCGTCTTTCTTGAAGTGGAACAGGCTTTCGACCGAGTCTGGTATCCGGGATTGCTCTATAAACTCCGTCAATTTCTACCGCCTACCTACTTTTTCGTCCTTCAATCTTATATCACAAACAGAACTTTCCAAGTAAACCATAATAATGTCTATTCATCCCTCTTTTCCCAATCTGCTGGTGTTCCTCAAGGTAGTATCCTTGGCCCAATCCTTTATACAGTTTATACAGCTGACATCCCAACTCATCCTAATACTATCCTTACCACGTATGCTGATGATACATGTGTATTATCAGTCAACACCAATCCAGTTATTGTATCCCAAAGCCTCCAATCCCATATCACTGATCTTGAAGAATGGTGTCATAACTGGAGAATTAAAACAAATTCTCAAAAATCCCATCAAATCACTTTTACCTTACGTCGTAAACCAATGACTTCCTGCCCTTCAGTGTCCTTTAATAATATCCCACTGGTCCCTGTCGAACAGATCCTTAGGGTTGCATCTCGACAAACGATTAACCTGAGTATATATATAAATTCTTCATTGGCTTTAATGTACAACATGTAGCCATTGAGTCTGACCCACTTAATGTTAATTTGGTTAGTAATTACTTGAAATTAAACAACAACCATAATTATTATAGTCCGACCTCTATTATATAAATAAGATAGTATATAGCATATTGTCATTTCATTACAGTTTTTTATTTTTTATTATTTTATTTTTTATTTACAGTTATATAATACAATATGTAAAACTTCTTTTTTTTTTTTAAATTACCACTGGTTTAATAAATAAATGAACAAACTTTAAGTTAGGACAGAATAGTATTAATTGTAACAACAGAATAATAATCCTCTAGATAAATAATCCTCCAAACAAATAATCCTCGATTCACATTAATAAACCATAATTATAGCCTGGATTCCTAATTTTTACATATAAACTGCAGATAGAAAAAAATGTTGTTTAATTTCTCTACACTGTCCATAGTGAGTACATTTTGCAATGATAATTCATCATCCTGAACAACATATTTTTGCAGAAATTGTTTCCTTGTGTTAACAAAAAATTTGCAGTGCAATGTTATATGTTTTAAACTATTGATTACGGTTTCATAGCACCATTGACATTTTTCATCAGTTCTGAGAATATAGGTGTTGTTCCTATAAAATATTTTCAAGCATTCAGGATTTGAAATTCTTAATTGACTTACAGTTCTTAATTTTTCTATGTTTATCTTGAATTTTAAATAGCTTTCAGGTTCAGGGTTTGTGTAGGTACAAATAGTTCTGTAGATTGGGTTGTAATTTGAGTTAAGAGCTCTATCAATATCCTTCGACAGTAAATGATTTGTTACTTTTTCAAGAATAACATTTTTATTAGCTAATAACACATTAGGGCTATGAAAGTCTGCAAAATATTCTTCAATGTGATGGGCGTTAAGTTGTGAAAACCAGTTAAAAGTCAAGTCCTGCTTTTTCTTATCTAGCTCAACAAGTCTATCGAAACATTTACGGGGTAATCTATAATCAGGGATAGATAGTATTTTTATGCAGAAGTTAACAATTTTTTTCAGGATTGTTACGATAAGTGGGTCACGACCTGTTTCTAATCGGACAATATAATTTGGAGTGCATTTCGGCCAATAATATAGATATTTTAAAAATTTTAATTGAGCTACTTCGATGTTTGTATAATAGTTTAAACTCCAAATTTCTGCAGCATAAAGGAGTGTTGAGGACACCATAGAGTCAAAGAGTGTCATTTTTGTCTCCCATGCACCACTTTTACCTCTTCTGAGAATGTCTCTCACTTTCACACCCGCTACGTTAGATTTCTCAATAAAATGCTCAGATGCCAGAAAAAACCTTCCGGAGGATGAAAATGGGACTCCTAAATACGTGTACGATTTTGTATATTCCAGTATTTTAGCATTCCAAAATAGTGGCTTTAGTTTTTTTATTTTGGGAGATTTATGCAACACTAATATTTTAGATTTTTCGGGATTTAAAATTAAAGAATTTTGAACGCAGTATAATTCCAGTAATTCTAGGTTTCTATGAGTATCATGCCATGAAGTATTTAATAGTACTATATCGTCGGCTAATAAAAGCATTTTAACTTTGTTTTTATCATCAATAGGAATTCCTTTGGCACCATTATTTTGGAAAAACGTAATTACATCAGACAGAAATAAGATAAAGAGGGTTGTACTGAGACTCTCCCCTTGTAAGAGACCGGAACTGATACCTATCTCCTCAGATAATTTGTCGCCGACCTGAATTTGCATTATTGCATTGTCATAAAGTATTTTCAGTAATCTTATTAATTTACCACTTATACCAATGTCAAACAGTTTTTGCCAAAGAAGGGAGTGGTTTATGGAATCAAATGCCTTTTTGAAATCAATAAATGTAGCAAAAACATAACTTCCCTTATTACGAAGATTAATGTCAATCAATGACATAAGCGAAAAAATGTGCTCGACACATCCTCTTCCCGATCTAAACCCTGCCTGTTCTTCGGGGATCAGTTTTTCACTTTCGGCCCAATCCTGTAATCAATATGACAAGATAGCTGTAAATAATTTTGTGATATTGTTGATGAGGGATATACCTCGGTAGTTATCTACATCTTTTTTGTTTTCTTTTTTGTGCAGTAGAATTAGTTTTGATTAGACCATAAGGTCGGAATTTCTTCCGTTTCCATTATATTATTGAAAAGGTTTAGCAGGTAATGTTCCCACTCCGGAGTTAAACTTTTAAAGACTTCATAGGTTATATTATCAAAACCGGGAGATTTATTATTTTTCCTATGTTTAATACAGTTTTGAAGTTCTTTTAAAGAAAATGGCAGATCTAAAACTGGGTGAGATACTGAGAAAAACTTCATTTCTAAAATATATTTTTGTCCAAACAGTAAACTATAATGATTTACCCACTCATCAATACTTATTTCATTAGGTGACATTTTAGAAGGTCTAAGAGAATTCACTCCTTTCCAAAATTCATTGCTATTCTTAACATTCTGCAATTTCATTATGATGTTTTCACTGTATTCCTTTTTTTTTTTGGCTAACAGTTTTTTAAAATTATTCTTATAATGAAAATAATCAACGACCGCATTGTGTGAGAAACTATGTTTTAGCATGAGTTTGTATTTTCTTCGGAGACTTCTTTTTAGTTTCCAACATTCGGTGTCAAACCATTTATTTTTTGCCTAGAAATTCTGTTTATTATTTTGGTTTTTGTAAACCATTAGGCCAGAGTCAATTAAAGATTCAGACATGCAGGCAACAAAGTTATTATAGACGGCATTCAAATCGCCTGAGTGGAAGTAAATTCTGTTTGACGAAGAGGTATATTTTTTAAAATATTTAGCTTTATTACAATCCCATTTTAAACACTTCAGTGATTTTTGACCGGGTTTTGAAGTTTAATGTTGTTTGTTGGATAGTGGTTAATTGTGAAAAAACAAGCTAAATGATCGGAAAAATCGCTATATACATATCTCTAAATAACCCCATGCAATTTTCATTTATCCATATCAAATCTATTGTGCTCCTGCCTTTCTTTGAGATATATGTGAATTTGCCCGGCATAGTCAAACGATTAACCTGGAATCCTCATACTTGACTGAAAATACAAGAAACCGCTCGACGTTTCAGGCTACTTCAACACTTACTAGACAAACGCTCTAACCTCCCAATTAACTACAAAAGACTCATCTACATGACCATCATACGACCTATTTGGACTTACGGAGTAGAGCTTTGGGGGTCCACTAAGCCATCGAATTCCTCTCGTATCCAATCCCTACAATCCAAAATCCTTCGTAAAATCCTCAACGCTCCTTATTTTGTTAAGAATAAAGTCATCCATAACGACCTAAATGTCCCATCAGTTGCTGATTTGGCCCGAACCCGGTATCTATCCTTTCATAACAAACTTCATTTCCACTCAAACCCTCTGGTTTCAAACCTAGCTTCCTCTTCAATTCCCGATAATCCTCCGAGGCGTCTGTAAAGAAGATGGCCACGTGACCTTCTTAGTTGAACATGCGATTTGAGTACTACCAGTGGGTAGTTTCTCTACTTGTCATTATATCATGTCATTATGTATCACTTAGCCTATTTACTAGTTATATTATTCTAATATAGTTGTAAATATCAATAAATAAATAATAATAAAAAAAAAAAGTTCAAAAGGCCCATATTTGATTAATTCTCTGGTTATGGTTTCTGGTCATGGTGATTTTACATTTTTTATGTTCTTTAATGCACACTCTAGTTCATCGACTGAGACTTCTATTGAGAGTGTGTCATATGCTTCTATGTAATCTTCCATTTCTTCCGACACGAATTCCTTTCTATCCTCCTTCAATAACGTTGAGAAATACTCTATCCATTGTTTTTCTTGTATGGGGCCAATTTTAACATTTTCCTGTTTTGGATTCTTAATTGATCTGAGGATTTTCCATGGTTCCATAGACTTTTGCCCTTGCATGCAACGATCAATATATTCACAGTTCTTATTCCATAACTCATTCATTCATCCTTTTCTGTTTCACTTCTCTACTACTCCTTTTATATTCCTGTAACACAAGAGGGTCGTGGTTGGAAAGCCACTTTGTGTAAAATTCCTTCTTTTCTTTAACTCCTACTGCCACTTCTTCATTTCACCGTTCTTTATTAACTGTCACAGGTCTTGCTTGTACTCCCAATCCCTCTAGAGCTGCTTGATGGATTGCATTTTTAATCTCAATATATTGATTTTCCATTTCGAGGGAATTTGCTTGCAACTTTTCTAGCATATTTTTTAATCTATTTTGATAACTGACTGAGTTATGTTTTAGGCTATCAAGCAATTACTTTTTCACGCTTTCTATCTGTCTTTTTTTTTATGAATCTTTTGGGGGAATTATACACCTTAGGCTTGGATGTCAAATGACAGCTGAGTAGGTAATGGTCGCTTCCACATTCTGCACCTCTCATCACTCTGACATCCAAAGGCATTACAAACATATTTTGCCTTAAGATTATGTAGTCAATTATAGACTGTAATTGCCTATGATAACAACTGGTTGTCCATAGACTTTTACTTCCATTTTAATTTGCCTTTCGTCAATACATTCATAATTACATATGTGTTTTTTTTCAATTTTTGTTTATCAAAATAGACACCCCAGCTTTGGTTCTTTCACTTTTTTCCACCCCACTAAAGAAGTGGATATAGTCATCATACATTTCTGTTCCATTTCCTTTTAATTTCGTCTCTGATAATACAACAATATCCATTTTTAATTTCTTAAACTCGCTTACAACTTCATTTATTTTTGTCCCTAAACCTTGTACGTTCCAAGTTCCAATTCGTATTTTCCATTTCCGTGCCTAGCCATTGTCGTTTCCTTTTTGACAGTCTTACATCCGAGGCTGTTTTATTGGGTTATCTCTCCGAGTTTTTCTTTCTACTTTCCACGATTCCCAAACAGTAAGATAGGATAGGAAGGAAGGACGATTTATAGACGGCCAGTTTGGTCTGCCTTTCACATCGCCTTGTCTTCTTCCCAGGAACTCCCGTCGGCCCAAGGTTCAAAAGATGGAGGAACATCTCTTGACCTTTGTTGCCAGCTGCTTTCCCTAGTCTTACTTTTCCAATGGCATCTTGGAGTTCCTCTTCACTTATGAAGTCGTCCTCAATCTAGACCTCTTCCAGTAGGTCTTTGAAGTATTCCCTCCATTTCATTATATGCTCCTCATGCCAGATTATGTTTCCATTCCTATTTCCGATTCCTTTCAGGGAAGTCGAACAAAAAATCCTCCCGAGATCTTCTTTTCGCTTGGATGACACAGTTTTGGCTTCCTTTCCTGGGTTTTGTATGTCTGGTTTTCTGGCTCAGTTAGTTCTTCCAAGCTACTTTCTTGGATCGCCTTTTTCATGTTTTTGGTCCACCAGTCGGTTCTCTTAAAACCTGATCTAACTCTTTTCTCACTGCAGACCAATTCGCTGGATCTTTTTAAAAGCTGGCCAGCTCCTATCGGTGTCATCGCAATCGATTGGTCTGTCCACTTCTTGTGCCATTCTTTCCACTTCTTCTTGGAAATATATGGCCATTTCCTCCTCCTTTAAGCGGTAAGATTTTATGACTCTATTCTTAGTGCTCCTATGTTTGGTTTGTGGTTTTCTTTCATTCCAGATCCTGTTCGTCATTAGTAGATAATGGTCACTTCTAATTTCAAGACTTCTTTTGACCCTGGCATCACATAAGTTGCGGATGTCCTCTTCACCAAAATATACTCTATTATAGACCTTTCATTCCTGCTTCGTTGTTTTCTCTAGTTAGCTGTAAGAAATCGAAAATATGGAACTACGTGGGGGACATTACAATGTAATTAGAAATGGGTGGGTTAAATGCCAGAGATCTATATGTGAGGATGAAGGGTGGTTGTGGAGAATAGGGGGTCAGTGGTGAGGGCTGATGGGTTTTTGTGGTCACGGATGAGTTCATTGATGTTATAGGGAGGAAAGTTATTTTTTTAAAGAATTTCTTTGATGCGATTTATGGGAGTTTCATGGAAACAGGGACCAGAGAAGGATATGCAATGGTGAATGATACTTTTAGCAGCATTAATTTTTGTTTGGAGGGGATGTTGGGAATGCCAGTTGAGGAGTCAGCCGGAGTTCACAACTGACTTTTAAGGACTTTAGGTATGAGGAGCCGTTGAGATGGGTATAAAGTTCTATCGATGACAGTTGATTTCCATTATGAGGAGGGCTTTATCTATAGTAGATCGTGTAGGTGAAAAGAATTATGAATATCATATAGGGTATTGTCTCTAAAAGGAAGGGAGTAGAAAGTCGATAAGTTTTATTGACTGAGAATGAATGTTGGATGTTACAGGGCGAAGGAGGTTGTTGGGTTTGTGGCTTTTGGAAGCCCATACAAACGGAAAGCTACAGAATCATCGGATATGAGGTATCTATAGACAGGATAAGTAATTAATTTTGAATTAGAGATGGAGAATGGTGCTTAATGTCAATAATATCTGGGTTGTTCAGAAGTCGTATTATTGCCAAAAGAGCGGATTTCGTCTGAGGAACTGACATACTGACATTCCATGAATTGTTTAATTCATTAATTGTTGACATACTGTTATTCCATGAACTGTTTTGATTATTTGCGTATTTTTCATCTGTTAAATTATTAATACACACTTTATAAGGTCTGAGGTCTGATTTCTAACTAGACGGGCAATGAAGGTCATCTTGATTAGCACGGTAATCACTAGTAAAATGGTTATTCTGGGCGCAATAAAAACAAAGACCAGCGATTCCAAATTTGAAATAGTCAAATCTAGGCTTTAGTCGGCATATCTGTGAGGTATTCTTATTTGAATATTGAGAACGATAAACTTTTAATAATAAAATAACTCTCACAGATAAACTCTTTGAAATGATATATCTAAATTTTGATTAGAAAGTCTATGGATATTAACATTTATGGTAACTGGTTATATTGATCTTTGATTTTCTATCCAATCTTGTAAGCCAGTTGCTTTCATAAAAACCTCCTTGAAAACTTTAGATTGCAAAACCTGTTTACGAATCTGTCTTTTAAGTCCCTAATAAATTGAGATATAAAAAAAATGCTACTGAAACAGGTTTAGAACACCCACGATTTACAAAGAATTCGGATTCAGTGAATTCACATTGAAGAGAAGCGAAAAATTCAGAGATTGATTTTGTCGTAAGATTTTTGATAAGTACTCAAGAAAAACATGTGAAACAACAACGTATTGATGGGGGCCCAACATGTTCAAGAATGCTTTCTACAAATAACTGCAGTATTGAATAAATCTTTGATGGCGTTGTCTTCTCCTACTAATCCTGGTAAGTTATTAAAATCAAGCACTGAGTTAATTCTGTTGAGGTTCAACGCCTGCGTGTTGTCACGGCCCAAACCTTGTGTGGAACTAGCCTGGACAGCCACCCCTTAAAGTAGCCAAGGGCGACACTCTCGTGAGGTCCCAGCCTTCTGTCGCTCGTTTGTATTGAAAACCCCCAAGGTTTTCTGGGCTTCCATATTCTAAAGATTAAAGACTGAGACAGGATTTTTCTTTCCTCCTTTGAAAGCCACAAAGTCTTGGCATGGGATTCTTTTTTAAATGAGAGTGAGCTTCACACTTACTAAAAAGCCAATTTGTTCTATAGAGTCTTGATTTAGAGTCGACCTCGAGGGCGCTAAGCTAAACTCAAGGAAAGACTTACTCATTACCCTTGACGTCTGAAGGATGGAAACAAAAAAATAAGAATGGGAAGAAAATGGATCTTACCCACATATTAGTGACTACCACTGCAGGGATTATCTTGGAGAAACTTCACAACTTTAAGGCCTGCTATGTTTTAAGGGAATTAAAGTGTTTTATTTAATTATATTTATTTCGGAATGCCAAGAGTGATTATTGATGATTAGCCAACTTATTATTTCTATTAATATACTAGAAATGAACTTTATTTATTTTAATGAAGAATAGAATTGGTCAGGGGGTGCATTCAATGATAACACAAAAATAAGAATAACTTAATTAATAGTGCCAACGTTTCAGCCTACGGTGTAGGCTTTTTTCTTTTTTTTCTTTCATAGTTCTGAAGATGGTCTACACCGTAATGGCCAAAACGTTGGAACTATTTTTAAAAAAATTATTATTTTTGTGTTATCACTGACCAATTCTATCCTTCATTAGAATCATCTAGTCAACTATTTTCCTCTAACTTTATTTTAAATTGGATTAATTTCTAGAGGCTAGTTGTGTGTTTACCAATTTACTAATCATTCAACATAATACCTTAATATAAATATCAATAATGTAATAATGAACTTAGGGTGACTAAGCGATGATATTGTAATGACAAGCAGTTTTTCTCTCGGACTACATACTTGTTTTGTGGCGGGAAAGTGATGAAAGATACTAACTCCTGGTTGGAACAAATAGGTTTGTGTGAAAGGGATTTGCCACAGCCTCAATCACTTTATTTATTTTTTACATTTATTCCGAATACATCCATAAATTAATATTTATGTTTTAGTTCTTTGTTTTATAGTTCTTCTTTATTTATTATTATTTATATCAATGGATTAGCCTCGAATTAGTACAGTCTACAAGGTATGAACTGCCCTCTCAAGGATTTAAAATTAGCTACATGGAATGTACGATCGTTATATAGGCTAGGATCATTGAAGGTGGTACTGGGTGAGCTGTCTTGGGTATGAGGCATAATGGAGATGAAATGTCACACTGTACTACAATTGACACAAGGATCAAAATACAATGGAAAGCTTCTATAGTAACCTCGAAAGTGCTATCGAGGAGGGTCATAAAAATAGTTATAGGAGACCTCAATGCACAAGTCAGAGGAGATTCAGTACTTGGCCCTTGGTTGGTAGAAATAGCCTGAATGATATATCTAATGATAATGGAACTATGTTGGTCAACTTTGCTGCATTTCAAAATATGGTTGTTGGTAGTACCATGTTTGACAGAAAAAACATTTACAATCCTACTTGGGTTTCTCCAGGCAATCATTCCATAAACCAGATTGAACATGCGCTTATCAGTAGAAGACAGAGTTCAATGCTTACGCGGTTATAACTTACAGAGGAGCAAACATGGACAGTGATCATTATCTGGCAATAGCACGCTTACATGCCTAAATAAGCAATGTACAGGAGACCAGCGCGACCCGCTGATGTAGAATAAATACTCGGAACTGGAATAAAAAAAATAAAGTCTATATTTATAGTATAAAATACAGTTTTCCAAAGCTGGATGCAGCTTTGGTATAAAACTTTGGATAAAATATAGTGCCGGTGTTAGGACACAATTAAGAAAGTTTGCTGGGCTTAGAAGAGCCACCTCGGAGGTATGAATGGTTCGATCGAGAATGTCAGGAAGCTACAGAGAGAAAAACCAGGGTCTACAAGACAATGATTAATATTCATAGGAATCCTAAGGCGGTTTCTAACCAGTCTTGAGATTAGAGGAGAAAAAAAGAGGGAGAAAGAATGAGAGGCACTAGACCAGCTAATACTAGAGTATTCTACAAGACAATTAATGAAAAGGATTCAAACCAACACCTAATATTTGTTGAGGTAAGGATGGAAAATTGATCACAGATGAAGAAGGGATCCTGGAAAGGTGGTCTGACCACTTCGGAAGTCAGCTGGGAACTGTTCAGAACCCTACCCTGGAAGATGACTCTGATTCTGATTCAAACATTCGTAGGAGCTTCTTAGCGCACCAGATGATGGGAAAATCGAGGATGCGATTCAGGAGCTTACAAACAATCGAGCACCAGGATCTGATGGCATACAAGCTGAACTTCTGAAGGCTGGTGAAATAAATGATAAAGGTGATCCGAGATCTGCTACACAGTGTTTGGATAAGCAAAACTCTCCCGGACGACTGGTGCATTACCCTCCTTCATCGCAAGAAAGGACCCTTAATGATTTGAGAAACACTCCTGCTACGCCTACAAGATCCTATCCAATGTGGCATACCAAAGACAAATCCCCACGCCCAGAGAGCGATAGGAATGTACCAATGCGGATATATGCGCAGTTGATCTTGTATTGATCAAAATATATGCCCTGAGAACTCTAATGGAAAGGACTAGAAAGAACAATATTACGACTCACCACCTTATTTGTGGATTTCAAAAACGCTTATGTCTGCATCATCAGGGGGAAACTACATCAAGGTATGGAAGAAATTAATGGCCCCAGAGAATAAATAAGCCTTATGGAAGTGCTGATGAGGGAGTCAAGAAGCCAGGGTAAGATCCAGAATGACTGGTCAGAAGTCTCCATGACATCCAGCGGTCTGCTGTTTAATTTTGCTCTCGGCAGGTTACAGGTTACTGGTAAAATTCTGACAAAGTTCATCCCGATACTTGCCTATGCAGATGACATAGATATAGTTGGGAGAACGCAGAGGGATTTATAACAGGCATTCCATGTTTTGGAGAGTGCTGGACAGTGTATAAGTCTTCATGAGAACCAAGCAAAGACCAAATATATGTCGTTGACTACCCCTTCAAGGCAATCAGTGACTACTATCATGTATGATGCCTACATGATATATGTGGTTCCTACACACATTTGAAAGGTCGACAGTTTTATCTACTTTGGGTTTCTGATCAAAGCTGATGACTTAACCGGCCCAGAAGTACAAAGAAGAATTTCGGCCGCTAATAAATGTTATATTGGGATGGAAAAAATTGTAAGAAGTTATCTGATATCGAGAAGAGCCAAGGTCAAATAAAATAATTATCAGGCCTGTTTTGACTTATGGATCAGAAGCCAGGCCTCTGTCCAGGGAAGATAGCAATAGTGTACTGCTCTTTGAAAGGAAAATATTATGAATGATGTTTGGACCAGTAAGACTTGGTGATCAATTGAGACGCACCACTCATGCAGAGCTATATCAAATCCACTATCAGGAGCCAGATTTGGCGCAGCATATAATAATAAAAAGTCTAAGACGGACATGAGACCAGAATGGACGACGATGCAACTCTAAGAAACTGCTATGTGGGTTGATGGAAAAAGGAAACGTGAGAGAGAGTCCACTACTTAGATGGGCAGGCGAGGTCGAGAGAAATGCACATAGCATCATTGGATCAAGTCAGAGAAGAGTGGAGGTGACGTCTTGATGTGGCTAAGACCCACTGGGTTGTTGTTATAATTCACAAATATATATCAGTGTCAAATCCATTAGTAACCTATCCTCAGCTCTAAAGCCATGTAAGTTCACAGGTTGAAGTGGTACAGGTTTTCTTTTAAGTCTTTAGTTAATTCTTTTAAAAACTAATGGTCCAAACATATTTGTTTAAATATCACAATGAATATTTATGGAATAATTAAAGAAATATATGGATAAATGAAAATTTTAACAAAAAGGTAAAATCACAATTTTTGATAAGTACATTCATGATTTGTAACTCATACACGATAAAAATAATTATAACCAAATTATGAAAACATCAATAGCCGTATAATTCATAATTGAATAACTGATTTTCCCCTTTTTTTCCAGTAATGATAATAACCTAAAGAATGGTCACGTGGCCAAGTTTCTCAATGTAGTAGAAGAATATGAGAGGAGCATAGCCAGGACTTGACTGACATCCTTATCATAATAGTAAGAACAAGTATAAAGCATAATATAAATCAAAGGTATATTTGTACAGCTGATACAATCAAAATCTGGGTAATTATATGGGCCAAGAAAAGGAACAGAATTGAGTAACGATCATCATCGATAAATTAGAAAAACAAATTTAAGTTTCATTTACTAACTGCTGAATATTAGTAAAAGAATAAGTTAAACAAAAAATAGAAATGAATTTCTATTCATTATTTATTCATAAAACAATAATTGTTGAAATAGCATATTACTTTATATAGCAGTATATTTAAATTCAAGCAGTGTTAAAATGAATCAATGATATGAAAATATTTAGTAAATTATTTAGTTGAAATCAGTTATGATTAAATTTACATGAAAGTAGACTATTTTTCCAAAGTTGAAGGATTCTTTGTAAATTTATAAATAAGATAAATTGATAAGTAAAGTACAAATAACAATAAATTCACCGAACAATGTTATATTTTGACAACTTAAATTATAATTTCCTGGTATGTACTTATTTTAGTTTTACCAAAATATTGGTTTCACATAAATAATACACAATTTATACAAAATAGTCAACAAATGCTCACTGGCAGAGGGGAAAAGTAAACAAATCCTCATTGGCCAATAAACCTTTTACATTAATTAAAACAATTCAAGGAATGTATAAATATTTAAAAAATAAAAAAACAACACTATATTTGAATAGCTATAAAATGTACAATTTTACAACAAAACTAGAATTACATGGTGTACAGTCAAAGTGATTAGCTTTGAACTAAAAAATCTGAACAGAATAAAGAATTTTATCATATCATTATAATAAATTAGTCTTACATAAAGCATAGCTTGGTAAAATAAACAAGCCATATTATTTGTAAAATAATACATTCTTATTTGAACTAACAACTAATATAACACATACTGGAGGAATGGGATGGATGCACCTTTAAGTAACCAAATACCTTATGAGAAAAAAATTTAGGTATTGCTACACTAACCAAAAATAATCTTCATGCCCTAAAATAAACAAATTAAACCGAATACATAATGAATAAATTTAAGTATAGTATTTAAGAACTGGAAACTGATAGCTTTATATTAACGATTTAAACATCATTCACACATGGATTGATTAAATTCTGGCATTTACAATGGATGCAACACAATGTATAAAATATACATGGCTAGTTTATCTTCCTTGCTGCAGTGATCAGTCGAAAGTGAGTTTGGTTTGACTAATTATGGAAATCCTCCACTTCTGAAACAGTAAATCAAAAATGTAACCCAATTATAATTAAAATGAAACTAAATACTTCATAACTACTTTTAAATGACAATAAATTAATTATGGCAAAAAATTAAAATTAATCATGGCAGTTCATTCTATTAAATTAATAATAACAATAATACATGGATGTTATTGGCAATTTTAATTCCTATTAAGAATTAGATGAGATTTTCAACTCCATAAAATTAGAATATTAATAATAAAACCAATCATTCCTGTAAACACTGAAAATAGTCATGCATTGCCTGAAAAAAATGTGGATAAATTGAAAGGATAAAATCCTTTCAAAGACATCACAAAATGAGAGATATCAAATCCCAACATCTCCAAAATTGTATGGACAGAAAGCCATAATTAAGTGCATCACAAGAAAGGAATGATTATTAAAATATATTTTATTTCATTTACTAGATCTCCTAGATTTTTAATTTTCTAAATCATTCTGCCAAATTAAAGCTATTCTGCTTCACGAATAATTTTAATAATCTTGTGCAGGACTGAAGAATGTTCTGTTGGTGCATAAACTTGGATATGCGAGACTTTTCTTATACTCGGATTAGATCGGATTAGGAAGGGGAATAATAGTTCCAACACTGTCTTTAGCAAACTTCCCTTGGGGCACTCCACAATATAATAGCATGTAATCTTTGTCCAGCTAATCCTTCCATTTCCTTTATTCTTAACTTCACCTATGGCAAGTATGTTTAATCTAAACTTATTCATTTCCATGCAAGTTCAGCTTCTTTTCTCATCAGTGTCCCGATATTCCATGTTACGATTCTTAAGTCCTTTTCTGTTCCTGATCATTTCTGTTGAGGCAGTCCATTTCCGAGGCTATTTTGATTTCTTTGAATCAGTTTTACTCTGGCATGGATGATTGGCTCGAAGCAAGATGCCCCATTACCTCGGGACAACAGGCTCCTTTAGTTACCTTTTACAACAGGAGGAGATTCTGTGGGCAAATTCTATCCCCTATCCACAGGGTGGGAATACACCTGTGAACTTAAGTTGATACTTTTTATTTATTCTTAGTATTTAGTGATTTGATTAAACATTCAATACCCTTTTTTCATTTTTGATCCATTTAATGAATAATTTCTTAATTTCCTAGACACCACAATGTCTAAAAATCAAGGTATATTGTTATAAACTTTTTCTACCATGACTTTAACTTTACAGTTTAGTTTGGTTATTAAAATTATTCCAATACTATCCCCCCTTCTTCGCAGTTAACATCAACAAATCATCTTTATATTTTTTAATAAACAGCGGTTTTAATTTTAATTTTAAGCGGAACAACTAACATATCTCTTACTATAAAAACATCAAAAATGTATATTTAATGATAAGTCATTTTCATAGAGAACACCTCTAATCATTGCAATTTTAAGTATATCTTTATGAATTAAAAATGATATCATTAAAAGTAAAGCATTATATAGTGATATTGAAATTAAAAATATAGTATTCAATCAAGGATTTTTTTTAAATATTGCCGTGTATACCATCTATATGTTTGACCATAGCTAAATATATATCCCAATAAGTATATGAAAGGAATTAATAGAAAGTTCTACAAAAGCAGTGGACAACAAAACTTCTGTAGTTATCTATCAGTTCTATAGTTTTTTTTGCATCAAAAATTATTTTAGGTTATCAGATTACCAGCGAATGGCCGCATATGACAAGTTATCCAGAAGCACTTGTTAGGGCTTATCAGTAGATTTAATAAAGGCCTTAAAAATTGTACAACAGATCAAAACAGCATTACCTGTTTTGACATGTAATTCACTGTCCAGTCCATAACTTATATTTAGCATTACTAAGATAAGAATTAATTGTATTCAGTTAATCCAAGTTGGACGAACAAAATAAGACTTTAAAAAAACCACTTCCTCTTTAACCACTTCAGGGAATTTAACTTTAACAAACAGTTACATAATATAAATACCTACATATTAATTTACCTAATAATTTGTTCCATCTGTTACAATGAATTGTTATTATTTGCAACATATTGTTACTTTTATTAATTCTTTTACATAGTTACTTATTAAAATAATGAAACTTTTAAAAAATCTTATATCTGCAAGATCATTAAAAAATTAATAAAATATTAAATTGTATTAAATCAAAACAAATTGGATGAAATTTTACAAGAACCATTCATAATCACTAAAAAACTGTTGTATTTAATTGAAGAGAACTGTAATAAGAAACGAAAAAATGTGAATCTCTTCCAAAGTATTAAACTATCCTTTAATCTCACTCTTTTTCTTATGCCTAGCAAAAAATGCCGACCAATGGAGGTGTGAAACTATATTTATTACCAGATGACTGCCATATGGTTATTATATGTTAGTGACAGTATAAAATTTCCCAAAATAGGAAAGGACAGTCCATAAATTGTTCAATACATTAGTTGCTGTTACTACAGGTTTATCATTTGATTCTATGTCCTATTATTATATCTAAAGTTACATTTTGATTCTAAGGCTACACCTACATTGGATCCGGTGTGATACGGTGAGACGTCATTAGCAAACCAAATGACTGAAATATATCGAGAGTTATAACATTCAGTTCTTTAAATTTATAAAATTAAGATAATTTATTAATTATTTTTAATACATTTATATTTTACTATAATATATAGTAAAATATGTATAATGTATACACCCCAGCATCGTATGTGATAGAATCACGTCGCAGCAAATCGGATCCAATGTAGGTGTAGCCTAACAAACAATCAGCCGCTGTATTATTGAAAATATTAGATCCATAATATAGCATTCTTGTTAACCTGTTCATTGCTGATAGTAGTTAAAAGACCAACTTTGACTTTATAAGCCTCAATCCCATTACTTCCAATACCATTACATCAATTGCATTAATAGTATACATATTAAACAATTCCCCATTACATAACCCCCTAAATTCCCCAGTCCACTTAATCTTTTTCCAACAAAATATTTTGAATAGTTCAACATAATAGACAAAATTACAACCATTACACAGAAATTGTATCATGAAACCACCGACATAAACATGTATCATGTCTTTTAAAATTATAAACCCGGAAAATACAAAAAAAAACCCAATTTTATTTGCAATTTTACATATACAAGCAGCATATTCACACTTGTGTTCACATGTTCCGGACTACCTTTACATGTTTAAAGAACAGTGATTTTAATTAATTACAGTTACCTTTTATAAATAAGTTTTACAATAGCAGGAAAAATGTAGAAAAAACCCGCTTAAAAAAAAAGAAAGAAAAAACCCGCTTTAAAAAAACAAAAAAAACAACAACAGAAAATACAAATTTTGGACATTTTTCAGTACTTTAGTGGAATAATTGACAAACAGATATGAATCATAATCATTCTAATAGAATGATGAAAAAAGATAAACAGAACACTGTGTGAAAAACACAAATAAGAATATCTAGAATGCTGATACAAACATCATCATTCACTAATGAAGAAGTCCAAAATTGAAACTCTGAAGGAGTACTATTCCAACATTTTGAACCCATGAGGTTTAATTTACAAAAAGTTATTGGATAAAACTAAGAGGTACTAAAAACAGTAGTAGCTAATAAACATCAATATTCCAGTGAGTGAATTGTTAATTATTCGAAATAATTATACACAAAGACAAATGGTTCAAAAGTTCACTCTGAACTTAGACAAAATTCTAGAAATTGTAAAAAACAAAAAAGATAACATGCAAAAAAGCAAGGAAATACTACATGCAATTAAGCAAATCACCAGAAAAAATACACCAGGGTATAATAATATTACTACATTAAATGACTAGAAGCTACCCAAAATTAATTATCAATACATATTAAACAATCTATGTATAGGAAAATACCACTAGGGTTTGGAATAAAAAAATGCTTAACATATAACTAAACATGGTTCTAAAAAGCTTAGGACGATAACGGTATGAGTTCTGGATAACATTTTGAAAAAAAAACAAAAAAACAGTTCATTATTTAATTACTGAAAAAATTCCCAGAAGCTACCAATTTGATTTTATGTTTAAAAATTTAAGAGGAAGCAGCGAACAGCCGCAGTTGCAGCGAAAAGAAGCTTAAGTCTGACTTCAAGGACATGGAACAGCAGTTGGAGATCCATTCCAAGCTCAAGGAAGATGCTCTCAAGCAGTTGAAGAAATGCCAGGTATGAGAATATTTAGTAATAATAATTGTTTCAGATTTATATGTAATGTAAGATTATTTTATTGCAAAAAAAAACAACAACTTAAGTCTCAGATTAAACATTTTCCCCTATAATCTTTATTTATAGGTCCTAGAATAAAGAACTTGAATAAAAAAATTTAAGCTATCGCAGGACGCCTGGTAGATGTGAAACACCATCCATGATTATCTGTCTCCCATCATCTAATGTAATTTGAGAAGAGCATTTAATGAGGCACTTAAGCACTTTTTTTATTTTTCCTTACCCTCCTAATTTATTAATATAACACTTGTAACTGATGCCTACATTTACCCTAGGGTATTATAAGGCACTTTGCTCTTTCTGTTGTATGCGGGAGCTTTTATTTTGTGGCTGTGCCTTTCCCTTGGCTTTTACAATGGGGAGGGACCATTTTCGGGATAGGAGAGGAAAGGGACGGGAAAAGGGAAGGTAGGAAAAGCATGAGGAAGGGTGAAGGGATAGGAATGGGTAATGGGATTGAGGGGGTTTAGACTGCAGAGTCCAGGCCCCCTCCCTCGATGACGTCTACCATGGGGAGTGTGCCTTGCCATCTCCCAGCCCTGGGAGAGGGTGATATAGCGTTAAACAGTGGATTATTACACGCCTTTAGCCTGTCGAAGAATTTGATGTGCCTCCGGCTGATGTACTCAGGCACTGTGGGTAGTCTCAGTTACTCACGGATGATGTTGTTCCGTTCCCTTTCAAGTGAAGGCCCCCTGACTATTCGCCTAAGGACGGAGTTCTGGAAACTGCAGTATTTTAAGGGATGCATTCCAGAGGTACAGCCTCTTCTCCGTGCGGATCGTATGGGTGCTGAAATCGGTGATTCCAGCATCCGTTAGGTTCTTGTGAAGGCTTGTTTGAGAAGCCAGGGGCTTGATATGCTGGGCGCAATGGGCTCAATACGGTTGGAGACCGGCACAGGCGTGGGTAAGATGTCCACTGCGATCTTTCTTTTGATGGTCCTCATTCTCTGGACCGGGATCATGGCCTCTTCTGTCTCATTGGCCATCTTCGAGCCTCGTACATCCTCTAGGTCCATCATGTCTTCAGTTGATGTAGCCATGGTGTGGGGTCTCTTGTTAGCGCAAGGCTGCCCATTTGGCTGTTGAGGTTGATTCCACAAGATACATGTGGACCTCGTCAGCATAAGGCGCAAGCTAAGCAAGAACAGCACACAACGCTGCAAAAGTGAATGGAAGGATAGGTGTTTTTTATAGACCCCTATGCCAAAAGTTTATTACGGTTCGAACGTATTCTACGAGATTAGAATCTTAGCAATTTGAAACTAACTTAAATTTGAGCACATTTAATGTTCAATTAAATAATAAATTTAACGAGAAGCACAGCAACGGGGCTGCTCGAAGTTTTCGCATCACGACATTGCCAAAGGCGCCATTAGATGTTTCACATCACTTAATAAAAAAAATTGATGTGAAACATCTAATGGCGCGTTAGGCGAGTGAGAGCAACTGTTGATGTCGTGATGCGAAAACTTCGAGCACCCCCATGGCTGTGCTTCTCGTTAAATTTATTATTTTTTGGTTAGGTGAAATATATACAACAACCATGAGTATCTGAGAAGCACATTTAACGAGGCATTTAAGCATTTAGAGCGTAATTTTATAAGGATAATAATTGTATTAATATTAAATAAATGTTTAATATTATAATTTTAAAGCGTAATTTTAAATAACTTAAATTTGAGCACATTTAATGTTCTATTAAATAATAAATTTAACATCAACAGTTGCTCTTACTCGCCAAACGCACCATTAGATGTTTCACATCAAAAATAGTTTAAATAGCGTTAAATAAGTTTTTGAAACTTAATAATGTTGTAATCGGGCATATCAGACATACTTGACACTTCTTCAAGCCTAAAAATTCTTGAAAACTTAAAAGATGTGTGTACATAATCAATATATTCAAATTGATCTCAGACTTCTTACTAAAATATAACAGTAGAACTAAGAACCAACAGCTGATTGCTTACTAAACTATTGACTCTAGTGACATCACAAGGATCTAGATTAACACCTACCTAACCTGAGCTGTCTTTTTATATTATCATATATGGTTTCTTTTTATATTAGCATTTTAATTATTTTAACTACCGGATTATTTTTAGAAATATAAAAAACACCAATAAAACACTGGTGATTCAGGAAAATACATAAACAAAACAGACTTGATTTCAATACAGACAAATGTAATTACATTATCATAACTAAAAATTGTCAAATTCCTCAAATGAATGTACAAAGGAGTCCTAAAACATAGGAATACTAAAATTATAATCCATACTTAGGACTAGACTTTGACAAAAATCTAAATTAAAACAATAATTATCTTGATATTATGACACAGTACGTAAGACATTAAAAACAACCAACGCACCAGCAAACTTAGCCAAACTAAAATGAAGGTTAGAATTTTTAATTTTAAGATGATCTATGTAGGTGCTATCTGACTAGTATTTTATGTGATATCACAGGATAGGAATCAGAACTAATTTTTAAAGCCTACAAATCTTCTATAATTATATTAAAAAAAGTTAAATTGTAAGAGCTTGTATTTGATAGGTGTGGATGAAAATATAAAGAGAAAAAAAAATTGTAAGAGGATTAGGAAGCCTTTCCACAAAATGTTTTATGAGGCTGCTTGCAACCTTTCTGGGATAGCACCAATTGAGCACAATATCTAGCAAACATCTACCCCCTTTACAAATACCTAAGAAACAATAGCACCATTTTAACCAATTTAAAATAGATAACATAACATTGGATCTCAACATGCCACAGTTGTGGCTTAATCCATCTGGTGCCACAAAAGTAACCATTACTTTGGAACTGACAATAACTGAAACACGAAGCTTAAACAAAGACAGCGACAAAATTGGAGAATATAATGATCATTTATTCCAAATGTAGGTAAGGTATAACATAACAAACAGCATCAATGGGGTAAGAACCCAAGCAATCAAGCAGAAAAACAGCTTTTAAAAACTAATGATGGTATTCTTCAGGGCCCATACTACTAACTTCCATCTACAATATTTCAAAAATATAATGAGAACAAAATTACAATATATAGTACAAAGCAACCTAATTATGACTTATTTACTGAGTCAATTAGACAAAATACATCAAATTTATTTTGACATGGGTGCAAAAGCTAATATAGAATGACCTAAGGAATATAAATCTATTCCTGGAAATGAGGCAGTTGATAAATCTGTTTCATTAAAATTCAGTTGTCTGTAGAAAATTATTAACTTCCTACATCCCAAATTAAAAAGTAGATTTAATAAAAAGTATACTATAACAAGTATCCGTCCGGGGTCAGAATAGTCCTGGGGTATCTCCTGCCTCTCGTAAAAGGCGACTAAAAGGGGCACAGAGGTGGGCCGGCAACCCAACTGTGTAAACTATATTGCTAAAAAACCTCAAAATAGCCTCGGATTTGGACTGATTTATGGTAAACGACCCTGCATGAAAAGGATTAAAAATTTGTTGACTATTGGAACAAGTATCAAGTGTCATGGCCGCATACACAGTTCTCTGTCAATAACGCTCCGCATTTGTTACTATTTATACAATGAACAACTCAACAGCTACAACTGAAAATGTGTAGGAAATAGTTTATCAACAATATGAACCTATTTTAATCCAGGATTGTGAGGTGAGTGACTATTATAAAAAGACAATTATTAACTGGCGGACGTTTAAGCAACATGGCAACTAATCCTTACAGGACTTAGCATAGTCGCAACGCCAAGTTCAAGGTCAAGGCTTGGTGCGTGGATCCCTTCCGATCCTCCGATCGAATCCCACGAGAGACATTAATTTTTTTTTTTAAATAATTAGTTTAATTATGTTTAATACAGGATGCATGGATATAATTTAGGGATAAGAATTTATTTTTAATTATTTATATATCTTATAAATTATTTATATCTTATAAAATTATTTATATAAATATATATATATATAATTTTGTTTTTTCTTTTATTATTATTAATAATAGACAATGAATGACAATACGTGTAGTGAAGTGTCGGAGGAAGAAACTCCTTTCTCAGAAATAAGTGAAACGGACTCACAATACTTAAAAAGACGAACTCTGCAGAAGAGAGAGAGAAAGTCTGCACCGGGCTCAGCCGGGAACTCTCTTAATAAAAAACAAAACAAGACAACAGCTTTAAAAAAGACACCCACACAAAACAATGAGGTATCAGGGCGTCCTAAAACTCGCAGTAAAACTACTGCAGCCAAAAATTCAATTAACAGCCTAGAAAATAGACCACCATCAGCCTCAACTAGCGGCAATTCTACTTCAAATAATTTAGCTCCTAAACAGGAAACCATAAATTAGGGATTCGTTGATCCGAAGCCACCACCAATCTTTATTTCAAAAATAAATAATTTCTATGCCTTCGGCCAAGAAATTGCAGAATTGGTTGGCCCGACAAACTTTAGTTGCTATTCCAGAGTGAAGGACATCAAAATAAACACTCAAAACAAAGATACATACAAAAAACTAATAGATCACCTGACTGTGAAAAAATACGATTTTCACTGTTATCAATTGAGACAGGACAAATCATACAGAGTGGTGTTGAGAGGGCTGCACTCATCCACCCCTACGTCAGCAATTAAGAAAGACCTAGAAGAAATAGGCCACAATGTGAGAAATGTCTCATGCGTATTGCATCCCACAGAGAAATATCCACTACCATTATTTCTTCGTGGATTTGGAACCAGCACGCAATAATGAGGATATTTTTCAAGTCTCAAGACTGGTTTATTCTACCGTTCAATTCGAACAGACCAAACAAAAAACAACCATAGTACAATGCACTAAATGCCAAAACTTGGGTCATACTAAGAGGTATTGCCACCACAAAGCCAGGTGCGTCAAGTGTGCAGGCTCACACCCAACTGACACTTGGCAAAAATCTAATGCCGAACCTGCAAAATGTGCCCTCTGTGGCGGAGATCATCCCGCAAACTATAGAGGCTGTATGGTCTATAAAAATGTCCATCGCCAGAGAACTTTTGAAATAAAAGATAAAATAGAGAAGACTACAACTCAGGCACCTGAAGTCGGCAACGTCACAATCTTCCCTGAATTACCAAAAATGTTCCAACTGCAACAATTTACTAATACAACGTCCACAGAGGACAACAGCACTTCAACTAATCTACAACAACCTCGGTGTCGGGCGCCTCAAACCTCCCAACTCAAGCCTCAGACTTCCCTTAACAGGACTCATACCTCCCAACCCAAGCTTCAGGAATCCCAACCTCAATTCCAGACATCCCATCCTACAGCTGAACCTCCACGTCAGCAAATTCCTCCCTATCATCTACCCTTACGGCTCAAATTGCCGCCGCAACAAAAAAATCCGGTCCCGTCCTCTCAGAACCCTCAAACAAATTCCCTAAATCATAATATTACAAAAACAAATCCAGCTCCACAGACTCAACTCCCAGCCAACCATCCTTTCCAGATAAATCATCCACCCCAACCTCCAGATGTATATCCAGTCCACCATCCAACAGACATAAACTTTATCTTATCTTCCTTCCCGAGAGATCTCCAGGACACCATCAAACCACTCATCGTCCTACTCACAAGATTTCTTTCCGAAGTTCCACTTAACCTTCCACGATGAGCATAAAGCCCTTAACTATCCTTTTGTGGAATGCAAATGGACTACTCAATCACCGTGACGAACGAGACATATTTCTTCATAACAAATAAATAGATATAGCTTTGCTGACTGAAACTCACTTCACTCAATGTACGCAATTCTATATAAGGGACTATATTACTTATAGATCAGACCACCCAGACAACACTTCACATGCCGGATCCAGCATTCTCATCTATAAAACTCTATCTCATTCCCTTGTTCCTTCTACTCCAACTGATGCTATTCAATCAACATCAGTATCCATAACATCACGCCCTTTCCATATCACACATTCAGCTGTATACTAGTTCCATCTCTCATAACCTTTTAGATTCCCTATTCCAATCTTTTGGACCGCGTTTCATTGCTGGAGGAGACTACAATGCTAAACACCAACAATGGGGTTGTCGAACATCCAACTCCCGTGGAAATATTCTATCCTCTCTCACATCCTCAAAGAGTTACTCAATCCTTGCCCCAAAAAATCCTACCTACTGGCCTACATCCCTCAAAAAACGTCCCGACATCCTTCACATATTTGTTACATCCCAGATTTCCCCCGCACAAGCCAATATTGAATCCTTGGACGACCTTTCATCAGATCATAGTCCAGTCCTCTTTTTCTTGCACTCAAGTTTTGCTCCCAAGCCTTCCCCTCTCTCATTGATTACAGGACGTGTCAACTGGGACGATTTTGTTATGACTTATCCACTGCATGACAGTTTCCTGGATGAGAGCATGTATTTTGTTTTATAATTTTGTAATCATTGCTTTAATTTTTAAATATTTTTATTTTAAAGAGAAAAGATTTGCCCCCAGCCGGGATTCAAACCCGGATCTCCGCCTACCGTGGCAACGCTCTAACCATTTGAGCCACCAGGGTTGCTTCCTACCTAGGACAAATCTGTTCTCTTCACCGATCCCTCATCCCCCGTGTTCTCGCAATTTTGCGATGTATACACGAGGAAGAATGTTCATTGAACATTAGTTTTAATTTTAGGATTTTTTTGACATATGTCATTATATTATTTATAATTTATTATAATTTTTTAATCATTGCTTTAAGTTTTAAATATTTTTATTTTGAAGAGAAGAATTGCCCCCAGCTGGGGTTCAAATCCCGGCTGGGGGCAAATCTTTTCTCTTAAAAATAAAAATATTTTGTTTTATCTTTATTTATAATGAGCCCTGCCTTCCTAGCTGCCTTTTCACATTCCCATAATGCTTCCAAGAGCACTTTTACATTTCTTGCTGTGATAATCACATCATATACGAGGTGTTGGGTCATGTTATAAATAGACCCCTCTCTCCTTGCGTTCATTGTCATTATTATCTTCTGCAGTACCAAATTAAACAACACTGGAGATATAGGGTCTCCTTGTTTAACTCCTTTTTTAATAGGGAAGTCTCTGGAAATTTCTCCCTGGACATTAACCACACTGCTACTGTCCTGCAGTGTCATCCTTATCAAAAGTATAAATTGCGGAGCGTCGGAATATCGACTATTGTGCAGTTTGATTTTAGGTATAAATGCGCACGCTATGACACGTCCGGACAGATCGATACCTAAAATCAAACTACGCAATAGTCGATATTCCGACGTTCCGCAAATTATACGCATTAGTAGAGAGTCGATTTATCGAAGGTTCGCACTCTAAGGGTTAAGTATCTTGGCACCATTATTACAGAAGATAACATACTGGAACATGAAATAATGGGGAGGATTGAAAACGGTAACAGATGATATTGGTCCCTCAGAAACGTGTTCCAAAATAGAGCTATATCCCGTAGCCTCAAAATAAGGGTATATAAGATGATACTTCGTCCTGTAGTCATCTATGGTGGGGAGGCGTGGACTCTATCCAAACAGCATGAAAAATTATTGAATACGTGGGAGAGAAAGATTCTTAGAAGAGAGTATGGCCCAACCAAGGAAGGAAATTGTTTCCGCATGAAAAGGAACCACGAACTGAAGGACCTATAAGGAGAACCTGATAAAGTTTCTTGTGTTAAAAAAGCAAGATTGAGATGGTTGGGGCACGTTCACAGAATGGACAAAAAAAGGCTCCCAAAGCTCATTCTGGAGGGACGTCTAGAAGGAGAAAGAGGAAGAGGAAGGCTTAGAATGCAATGGCTGGGCGATGTGGAAGCAGACCTTAAGCTTCTGGGGGTAAGAACATGGAGAAGAGCAGCAGGAGATTGTTTAAAGTGGAAGAAAATTGTCGAGAAGGCCAAGGTCCTCCATGGACCATAGCGCCATGTGATGATACTTTAACAAGAAGCCAGCTGGCCTCCCTGCAAGAAAGATATCATGCAATATCATTCAAGAAATCTACTAGAGACAAAGTCAGGATACTGATGAAAAATATATTAAGGATGCTTTCAGTGCTTGAACTTATCACATCAACTGGGTTAAATGCCACAACTCATATTAAATGATATTGCTATATTCCCTTTAATTAAAATACATTGGGGAGTCATAAAATCAGTACAAAAAAAAAAATTGTTTGCATATAATATCAGATATACCATAAGATAACATGTTAAATTTTTGTTAGAATTTGAAAACTGGAAGTGGCACTTTATTTCCAGCTCTGCTGTCCATATCAGGGTATTTTGTATGTACTAGTAAACCCGTGTGGGAGCTCTCACATCAGATATCATCCTTTGTCTTCTTGATACATTTGAAGTAAAAGCATTATTTCAAAACAATAAGGAATTACCTAGAATGCTTATTTAAGAAATACATTGGGTGTTGTTAAATAGTATATAATGATAATGAAGTTTGTTATTTTAAACTGCAAATAAAATAAATAATGTTACTTCGATTAAATGATTAAAAAAAAGAAAGAAAAAGAAGCATAAAATAAAGAAAAGAATGTCAATTTTTAATGTTAACAATATTGATAGTTAAAATTGTATACAAATAGAGAAAGAAAGATTATGAATTCAAGAAAAATATAAAAATAGATGTGGAAAATAGTATTCACCTGTTTTCCCAATTATTTATTCATGTTTAATTTGGATTTGCCTACAATACTCAATATCCTTTAAATAGTACCCTATAATATGTTATTCAGCCTCATTTATTTACAGCATACATTTTCAATGAGTAAAATTAAAATGATAATCAATTTTTATAAACAGCAATAAGGTACCTAAATGCAGTAGGAATGTGCATGACCGAAACATTTGATAAATTTAGGGCTGACTATTACTTTTCAGAGAAGTTTGAGGTTTTCTCGGATTTAAAACAACATGATTCGCTTTAACCTATACTATTTAATTAAACGTTAAATAAATAGTAGTTGAGCAAATAGTAGGTGGCTGGCCTTTGCATTATATAATGCAAAGTTATAAACCATGCACCTGGTTAGTATAATTGAAGTGATAATATCATGAAAATTGAGAGAGATGAGCTGTTAAAGTTGTTAGGCTTAATAATAAACTAATCCCTAAAAATATAATTAGTGCTGAGCCGACTAGTAAATGTCCAAGGGGTAGATGAAGTTGTAGGTGTTAAGATTCCGTTAAGGGTTATTTTATGGGTTTGGATTTTCACCTAGATGAAAATTTTGGGGAACAGAGGGAACTGCCAGAGAAAAACTTCCAGTACATATGAAGCATATTATGAAAGAAGAAATGCCAAAAGAATAATGCGAGATAAGAGAAGACCACATTAAGCAAGAACACGCGATGAGATGAAACAGCATTTCCAGGCGCGAGAAAGCCGCAAGGGCGGTAAATGGCTAAGACAGAGCATTACCCAACAGACTGAAGTATGTCTGAACCAGTGTGGAAATCTTCACACAGAGGCTGATCGGATCAAATATAGGTGGCTCGAATACTTTAAGGAAATGCTTTACCCATGCTCCCCCATCAGGCGTGCCGGTTTAACGATAATGAGGATACAGATGAGGAGGTACCACTTAACAAAATCGTAGACATAATTTTGCCACTAAAAATAATAAGTCTCCAGGTCTTGATGAAATTCTTACAGTATTAATAAAATACACGAGAGGAGACATTTGGGAGGAGAATTTTAAGGTGATATGGATCAGATGGATGGAGGAAGAAATGCCAGCTGACAGGAAAGAAGTTATGATAGTCCATATACATAGTGCCTACAGGTAATAGGTTTAATTGCAAAAATTATAGAGGTATAATACATACTGTCATAAATAAATAAAGAATAAAGGCATTCTGCCAACAATTTACAAGGTACTGTCGGTGGCATTATGTAAGAAGATAGTGGAGAAAGTGAAAAATACTGTGCAAGTACCAGAGTAGATTCCGCTCGGGGTGACCAACTACAGACCACCTATTCTTGATCAGACAAAACAGGCGTATGATAGTATGGACAGAGGAAGACTAATTGCAGCACTGCACTCACAAGGAATACCTAGCAAGCTAATGAGATTGACGAAGACGACCCTGACGAAGTTGCAAGGTTAAAACTGGAGTAAGCATCTCAAATAGCTTTCAGGTTAACAGTGACTTATGACAGGGGGACCCATAATCCCCGGTACTATTTAACCTCGCCCTAGAGGTGGCCATTAGAATATAAGGCCAATAAGACCATATGAAATCAATCCTTATATCCCCATTAGCCATAGGCTAACACAACACATGGCATATGCTGATGATGTAGTCATTACACAGAGAACCAAAACAACACTGGCCAAAGCTGTGGAAGAATTCAGGAGAGCAGCACAAGACCTAGGACTCAGGATGAACCCTGGAAATACAAAATATGTGAAGACCTCTTGACCAACCAGGGAAAGAGGAAATATTGTTGATTGGGATGAGAACACATTTCACCATTGTAGTACGTTCAAGTATCTAGGAAGAGTAATGACAGAGAGGAACAATTTAGAAAAAGAAATTAGGGGCAGAATGGTAGCAGGAACCAGGTGTTTCTGTGCACTCCTAAAAGCTTTCCAATACAAAGGTCTTTCCAGGATAGCCAGAGATATGTTATACAACGATAATTAGGCCGGTGGTAATGTATGGCTGTGAGACATGGACTTTGACCAAAGAAAACAGAACAGCTCTTATAGTTTGAGAGAGAGTCCTGGGAAAGAACTTTGGACCTGTCAAAGAGCACATGTAGAAAATCAGAAGCAATGCCAAACTAATGTAACTGTACAGAGAGCCTGATATCATCTGTGCTGTAAGGAGCAGATTAAGATGGGTGGGCCATGTAGAAATAATGGAGTCCAAAATATCCTTGGAATGTTATCTAATTTTGGAGTTATTCTTCAACACTAAAACCTGAAGGATTTTGGATTTACCAAGGTTAATAAGAGTTTCCAAAGTCTCTCTGTTTAGATTTTTGTTACTTGATTATTACTGAAATGTAGATCTCCTGAGAATGAGCATACTAAGCACACGTTTCAATGTTTGGATCTAATATAAATTTTCATGGGAAACAAATCATTAACAGCTATCGTAATGATACCCAAACTTTTCTGAGGATTTCTCAATCTCTGTAAATGATATCTGGATTCACCAATTACTTTTTCTAAAGTAATCTTTTCATGTGCTGAGACAGTCTCAAATATAAAAAAACAAAAAACAGAATTAATTGTATAAATTACTTATGCCTTTTACAAATGGGTTATACTGTACTTTTAGGATATTATAATATAACTTCAATTTTAAAATTATAGGTATTATATTACTACTGTAAATTATATTGTAGGTAAACAATTTTTGGCTAAACTAACTCAAATTTTTATGTATGAGTTTGATTTTTAAAAATATCACAGATCAGGATCTGGAGTATAAGCAAATTATTAATTCATACTGTGATTTCCTAATGGTAAGCATTGGCCTAAGGGTCCAACCAGATACTAGCACAGCATTAGACATTATTATAGAATAGAAAAATAATTTTATTCTGGGACCAGGTCTCTTAAGAAAAAGAGAAGTGTACAGAAATTAATAAACATATATCTGGCCGAATGACTACATAATTAGAATACTACAATAGTTTGTTGAGGTTCAAAATGGGTTAAATAATATATCAAAAAATTATCGATGTTTGGCATATCAATCAGACCGCCGTTAAGTTAAAGTAAATTTATGAGGATTTTATTTAAGTAAATAAAAATAACTTTAAAACTTAATAAATACTTATTTAATAATTTAATATACTGGTTTGTTCAATAAACACAATTTTTATATGTAACTGATTTTAAAATTATACCCACTACCGGCAAGCTCCTGCCATATTTCAGCCCCTGCCAGTGAAAGCACCTCCTAAGTTATTCTCTTAGTGTTTGGGCCTCCTGAAGATAGGACCTCCCAAGTTATTTCACCACTCTAGAGTATCTCCAAATGGTTGTCATTCTCAGTGTGGATGTCCCCGAGTAAGGACCTCTAAGTTATTTTACTTGACGATTGGGTGTTCTGAAGATAGGATCTCTCCAAGTTATTCTACTCTACCATTGGGAGTCTAGTGTAAGGATCTTCAAATTGTTAAGAGGAGTTGGATGGTATTGAGATTCGGAGGCTGTTTGTGAAGGAGTTTTAGGACACAGATTGAATGAGATACATGTGAGTGTTTATTTAGTCAGTATACTGTAAAAATTGTGTTTAAATTTAAATTATTTTATTTATCCCAAATTGTAATTTATTGTCATTGAACTCACGGAGAATAAGGATTTCATGTTAAATAAAATATTTTAAAAGAATTTTATTTGACTGCACCCCCCAACTATTTTCTTCCTTAAAATATTTTAAGATCGAAAACTGTTCTGTGTAATAATTTAAAATGTTTGTAATAAAATAAATGTATAACTAACGTCAAATTTTAACTAACTATATATATATATATTAAAAGTTAAAATATATATATATATATATATATATATATATATATATAAATTCTTAACAATTTACATAACATGAAATTCAATATGAACTAAAAGATATGTTCTGATAGAGATTAAAAAAAGTAATAAAAAAAAAAATAGCATACAAATTTACAATAAAAAGAAATTGGGTAATTGAAAAATAAATAAGTAGATAAGAACATCTAATAATAAAAAAATAATATCATTATGAGTGAGGAATATTTACAGGAATTCATCAATCAATTGTGTTGAATATAGCTATCAATTGTGTTGAATTTAGGAGATATATGAACAGGTTTGGATTTGAATGTGAATAAAGAAGATACCTGACGGATATGGGGTGGGAGTTAGTTCCAAAGAGAGGTAGAACGGGCGAGAAAGGAACTCTCAAAAGATTTGGTTCTGTGGGAACGGATATAAAGGTCGGAAAGGCAAGATCTTGTGCCCTAGGATTGGATAGAGGAGTTGAATTGTGGCCTCCCACTTTAAGACTAAAATAGAGGTCCTAGTTTATATCAGTTTAAGACAATCCAGTTTAAAAAATGGATAAAATTCGTAACAAGCACAATACAATTGTAAAAAATTACTATAAAGAGGAATTATTGCGTAATAGTCATCATATCTGAATGATAAAAGGTTGGAATTAGTAATCAACTTATTGAGGATTAAACAGTCAGTTTTAAGAAAATTTCACAAGTCACAATAGGAAGTATGCAATAGTAGAATAAAATTCATGCATAACTAAGTTTCCAACAGAATATTTCTTATTCTACCTTAGCCAAAGCTAGCACATTTTCTCTAACATTGTTAGAATGGTTCAATGCCATATTTCATATTAAAAAAAGAAAAGTTTTACATGTAATTGATTACATTCTATCCCAAACCATAATTATTCAGGTAGTTAACAAGTAATAGATAAAACGGGCAACAGAATTGCTAACCATTGAAACTGCTTATTTTAGAATAAGAAAGAAACACCAATAGACAGAAGTATCAAAGCCAAAAAAATGGAGCATGCATACCTGAAACCTTAATACCTTGATGGTTGGTTGAATTGAGACTGTACAGCAGCAGTTGCAGCTGTACTAGCAGCTCCCCTCACATGTTCGTTCTTCATTATTTCTGTAGTGAACTCTGCACGTGCTTTTGCCATACTTGCTCCAGAACTGCGATAAATTCTGTGAACCTATTAATACAAAAATAAGTGATAATAAATTACTAAAGATTACAAATTGTAATAGATAGATACACTGACAGGCAACAAAATCCAATTAATGTAAACAAAATGGTCATCCTGTGATTCTGTTACCCTAGGCCATCCAAAACCGGGCCTAGGGTAACAGAAGGGTTCTATGGCGTCTCGTAAAGTTTCATAGGGAACTCCGATGGCATTAGCTGCATATCTAATGGAACGTCCATCATCAATAAGTGCTACACCACTCACAACATCCTCAGCACAAAGAGGCATTTTTATAAACTTAAAATTGAAAAAATTAAAAGCCGAAACTAAGAAACAGCACTGAACCAATGACACTGAACAAACATTTTAATTCCATAGAAAGTGAACATTGGAATCTGTAGTCCTTTCATTGAATTAAGGATTAAGGGTTATTATCCTCTATATTGGCATTCCTAATTGAAAAAAAAAAATACATATTTATTCAAACAAAAAAAAATAGACCAATCCAAACAAGAAATATTAGGTGGAATATTTTGCCTGTCAGTGTATTTCTTAGAACCAAATATTAGTATTATTTCGCTTAACTAAACAATGCATTATAATCGGAATTCATAGAAAGAAATTAATCATTAGCAGTATTCATGAATAAACTAAGAAGAATAATACCTTTGAGATCAGAATGAAATCTAGAAGAACGGCAGTAATAAACCCAAGTGTAACAGAGAGCATAAGCACGCCAACAATAATGCCACTGACACCACCAATCTCAAATGTTGTTATAGTTTTAAACAGACCACTGAAAAGCATAGATCATGTACTTTTTATAAATTTGATAGTTTTATGATAATTAAAATCATACATCTTCCCAGTGCTGAAAATTGGAAAATTCAAAGAAAATGCACACTTATAACCAACAAGAAATTGTGTAGAGAAGAAAATGGCACAGACGGAGGTAAAAAAAAATTTATGAAATATTGGAAATATTTTTCAGAAATAAACATTTTTATTCATGTTGCAAGTCTTCTTCCAATCCTTTTGTATGATTTATCCAGCATTGTTATTTCTATTGGCAATATCTTTTATAATACAAGAAGCATCATAAGACACTGTTTTAAAAATTTGGAATATCCTGATTGCTACTAGTTTCCAAACCCATTGTAGTTTGATAAGATTAGTCTATCTTTTATCACCTGATTCCTAAACATGTATTGATTACAGTGCAATAACTATGGGAATGAAGTACATTCATAAATAGTTTATAGTATCTCAATCATTAGTCCCCAACAAAGTAAATAAATAGTAAAGGCAATCTGTTTACAACCGTATGTTTTTATTTTTCATTCAATCTCCTATTGAACATTACGCCTACATAATTCAATGTTCCTGTCCTTAGGTGGCATTTTTAAGTATAGAATAATATTCAGATTTGGTAACTTCCCCTTTCTTTCATAAACTTTATATTGTAGACACTGTGTTGAACTCTAGCCTCTTTCGATTGACAGAATTGAGACATAAGATTATTTAATTAGTATTATATTGCGATGACTATGGTTTTTTTAAAAAGCCTTCATCAGATTTCTGTTTTGTCATCAAATTACTAACTAATAAGAATGAATTTAGACTGTTCAAAAATAATCTTTATGGTACAGATATCGTATTCACTATGCTGAGAAGGTAAAATTTCATCATGTTTTTCATGTTATGAATGATTGCAGATTTGAGTTTGCTATTTTGAAGCTGATAAACCTGAAGCCTATGTTAATATCCAGGCTTTAAGAGATAATGTTTGTATTTGTCTGTAAAAGAGAAACATGTATATAGTTTTGTCTCTGTGTATATGTTCTTGAATGATGAGCATTTTAACTATATGCTCTTTGGAACACTGTTCATGTGGCAAAATAGTTATATACAAATTAACTAAAGTTATTAGTCAGTGTTTTGAAACAATTTCTTAATTTTTTGATTTAAGAGTGTATTTTTGATCAGAATGATTGACATCTATTTTGTTAGATATCATTAAAAATAATTTGATCTTGTATCTGTCTGTCTATAAGTAATAAAAGAGATAGTAGTAAAACTACCATTACCATAAATCAAATCAACACAATATTATTAACATACTAAAGTCTCCAACCAAATGGAAACAAAAAAATCATTATTACTTGAGATATAGTCTATTGAATTTTGTGCTTATATAATAAAATGTTCTACAGACATTCCTGTAGAAACTTGTAGAATACCAAGACTCGTCATCAAGATTTAATATCATGATAACTAGTACATTTCATTTAGTTAACTGACCCTACAGAAGGAAATTATACTGAACTACTTCAACATATTTTTGTTTATAAAACATTTCCCTTTATTCATTTAACTGTTCAAAAATGAATTTCCATTTATCAATCTGTTCAAAAATGCACATTTTTTTTCAATGCTGAAAACATTAGAAAAAAAATCATCCAGTATGAAGAAATTCCTATTTTCAGAGCTGTATACTAGGTGTAAAAATAAGAATTTATGAAATTAAATTCCAACTTACCAGGAGCCTCCACCAGTCATTCCAAAGGCCATGACTGTTGTTACAAGCATTTGAAATGCAAATATAAAAAAGAAAACCATAAAACTGAAGGAACTGTCATCTCTGGAAAAGAAATATACCATTTAGTTAATTTTTAATGCATTAAAGAAAAAGTATAAATCTAAACATTTAACATGCATAAGCCACCGCAATAGTGCATTTTTGTCATTATTACCTGTTCCACTACAAACCACGAGGGGTCAGGAATTCAGTACATGGTCAAGACTTTACTCTTTCGCGGACAACAGTTGGAATAATTTGTCATTATTAGGGAATGGTAAATCTCATTATTCTATTTGCAACTTTTCCATTACCGTAAGAGAGAGTTATACATTACAAATAAGAGTTTAATCAGAATATTCGCTGGTCAGATACTCGACCACGATGAGCATGTAATAACGAATGATGCAGGGTATTCTGAGATATGCATCTCCCACAACCTTTAATAACATCTCACACCGGCTGAAGCGTTGGGTTGTGATGGTTAAACGGATGACTCTACTCCAAGCCATTTGTCATAAATTGCACTGCATTTGAGGCACAAAGAGCATTGCTGAGTGAACTGGACCTTAGGTCTTCTCAGAGAATTATTTCCCTCAGCTAATGACCCAGGGTAACTAGCTACATTACAAATGATTTGTGTATGAGAGTGTACCTAATTTGAGTTATTACTCTCAACTTTTTAATTTATTATTAAAATTATTTTTTAATTTATTCTTCAGGTTCCTCTTGACAAAACAGAAATTACAAAATGTATTTATAAAAAATAAAAAAAATCATTTAAACATGTAAAATTATTTTCATTAGTAGTAGAAATAAAACACAATTTTGATGTAAAAGAAGTTTAATTATTTATTTTAATTAGCCTGTTCATAATGTTTCTGTTAGTATTACCAATATGTTACTAGGTTTTGCGATAACAAAAAACCTTATGACTGAAGAGTATTTTATTTGGACATAACTCATGAAGTATACATTCTTTGTTATTAATACTTTTACTATTGAACCCAGCCTCTACAAATGTCTGGGTGACTTCAACTGGGGGAAAATCAGGTGGTTGAGCATTATCTTGATAATATCACCACACTAATGGCATGGGGTGTCATTGTATAAAAGTTTTTAAAATTAATTCTAGAAAAGTTCATAAGTACTAAAGATAAAGTGGTCTATCTGAAAATTTTAGGATTCAGCATATGAGATTTCGAATTTGGTTGCCTTACTTTAAAAAAATAAGGTAGCTACTTCTTTATTTCAATTAGTCTGATTTTGAAATTTTTATTAAATTTCTGCTGACAATTAAGCAATAACAGAACAAAATAATATTGGTTGTTTATTTAAACTCTATAAATAGATCACAAAACTTATAACTATTATCAATCCATTATGGTCAACAATTTCAATCCACTTGAAATGGTTGACGATAGATACCCTGAGGAATGCAGACAATTTTGGGGGATCCGGTCAACAGAATTATACACCAACAAGCTAAGTCATGTGCCGATGTTTCAACCTACTATTTAGGCCACCATCAGAGGTAAGAAAAAACAATATTACAGCATCAAAATTGGAACTCCCGTTCCAGAGGTTGGTGAGGGAGATCGCTCAGGAGTTCAAGACCAACCTGAGATTCCAGAGCTCCGCCGTCATGGCCCTCCAGGAGGCCAGCGAAGCGTATCTCGTAGGTCTCTTCGAGGATACCAATTAAAGACAATAAAATAGTTATGCAGATAGAAAAGATTGGAACAAAATAAAGTCAAATATAATGAACAAATGGTTAAATTATTGATAAAAAATAACAAGAATGAAATAAAATCTATGAAGACATTAAAAAATGAGAAATAATTATACAATCAATAATGTATGGCATACATACAAACAATTTTATGTATTTTTAGTGCTCATTTTTTAAAAATCTTCATAGATTTTATTCCACTCTACTTACTTTACATCAATCAATTATTTTATAATTTAGCCTTATTTTTGTTTATTAAATTATATTCTTGTTCATTGCTTGTCTGTCTATGCACGGTTTTTTTTTTGTCTTTAGTACTGGACTGTTGATCCTATTTTGTTTTTCTCAGTCCTAATGACAGCCTATATATCAGGCTGAAACACAGGCACATAATAAATAAGTTTTACTGCACTCCCCTCCACCCCAACCATTTTTTACATTACCCAGGATTAATCGGCAGATGGTATAAAGTACCATGCTGTGGTTGCTAATAATGTAAATAAAATTAAAAAAAGAAAACCACTGTAAATAATTTAATAATAAAGAGCATTTTATATCTATAACTATATCTTACCCAGGATTAGTATGAAAAATCTTTTAAAAAAGAAATGAGGTAAGAGATTACCTGAATGCCTTATATCCAGGTCGATACCAGCATACAAATGAAAAAGGAGTAAGTATTACAGTATACAGAAGTGATAATCCAAATGTTTCGAAGTCACTAAAGGTGATAACTCGTATGAGGGCGATAAACATATTGGCCAGCAACAACAGGAAATGAACTGTTAAAAAATGTAAGAGCCATTAATGAAACATAGAATAATTACTTTAAGGGGTGAGAAGCCAAGAAATGCAATTTTTTATCTTTCAAAGATAACAGTTAAGTGTGCTTATGTATATTGATGTATATTAAATATTGTTAAAGGTTATACTGTTCAAAATTCAAAAGAAATACAGTAGAGGCAAAATATAAGTAGGATACAAACTTGAACTTTAAAATTATAAAGTTGTCCCTTGTATTCCTTTGCTTCTCAGTTTCTTATGCAGTATCTAATTACAATGTAAAATTAAATATAATAATAATATATACTAGATATATCTTTTATTACAGAATAGAGTTGGGATCAGCAGGTATGTATTTTAATGATTGTTTATACAAAATCATTATTATAGATTTATTGGTGTTGATTATTTTAATATAGCTGTTTAAATTACTTAGTATTCTTTTTTCTTTATTTAGCAAAGATCAGAAATTTTATAAACGCAGAAATATGACACTGCCTAAATTATGGCAAAAGATCATTAACAAAAACAGACAGTATCTAATTGAATGAAGTTACATATTTTTAAAACTTTTATTTTATCCAAGGCATTGAGTGCCTTATAAGGGGGTGTTTAAAACATGATCTTAGAAAAACCTACAAATTTAATTATATAAGTAAGATTGACTAATCCACTCAGGACTAGTGATGCATTCCAGACCAAAAGCCAAGAACCTGAGGCTGGTCAACCTATCACACAAGTAGATCATGTGATATGGCATTTCATCTTCAATATGTCAAAAAGGACACAGCTGAGTACATGCCAGCAAGTTATAATTTAAAGTAAACATTTTTAATTTTCATTCTTATTTAAAAAATGAAATCATATCAGTTGGCAACCTTATAGAACCAATATTTTTTTTTTTTTACACTGATTAGAGGTTTGTTTGTACACCCTTACCTAATTACTAGAACATTTTCAAGTCTATTTGAACCTTTTCAAGTCAACTGCAACCTTTTACAAATCAAATGTTACCCTTTCCATATGAGTTGAAACCTTTTCCAAATGAGTTGAAACCCTTTTTATTTTAATTGTAACCGTTTCCAATTCAATTGTCACCCTTAAAAATGTTTTGAAAATTTACCTTAGTGGGGAATGGGCAAATTTAGGGCCTCAGAACTCGCCAGGATAAAATCATCACAACCTTTTTTCTTTACAACTCTTGTTTTTTAAAGATTTAAAAATGAGGGAAATAATTCAAAAAAGAAATAGTTGATTTTTTGTTTCTGAGAAAGTTTATTTAAAAAAAGTAAAAACATGTAATCTGAACTTAACAACAGTATCTTCATAGTTTTGGTGATAAAATAATAAACATAATAATATTCTTGTTTACGAAAAATTAAGGAAGACATTTGAAACAAAAAGTTGATTTTGTTTATCAAGGAGTAAATAATAAAAAAAAAACAGTTAATTATTTTATTCCCAAAACTAGACAGATACTGTTATCAAGTACAGATTACATGTTTTTACTTTTTTTAAATAAACTTTCTCAGAAACAAAAAAACAACCATTTGTTTTATGAATTATTTCCTTCATTTTTGTCCTAGCAAGAGTTGTGAAGAAAAAGGTTGTGATGATTTTATCCTGGCGAGTTCTGAGGCCCTAAATTCCCCAGTACGGTAAATTTTCAAAACATTTTCAAGGGTTACAATTGAAATGGAAACGGTTACAATTAAAATAAAAAGGGTTTCAACTCATTTGGAAAGGGTTACATTTGCTTTGGAAAGGGTTTCAACTCATTTGGAAAGGGTTACATTTGATTTGGAAAGGGTTGCTTGTGACTTGGAAAGGGATTTGATTTGTAAAAGTTTACTAGTTGACTTGGAAAAGATTCAAATAGACTTGGAAATGCTATATATAACAAGCTGTGTTATTAAATATATGCATATGTATATTTTATGACTTAATAGTATTATATAATTATGACATATTTTTCTGAATGGAAAGTTTGAATCTAAGGCTATAGGCATAACACTCTACTGGAGGGAAAAAAACTCTGCTTGTGAGAGTCGCTTAGCGGGAATCAAAGCCAGTCCCAAGCCCGGAAAAAAGAGGAGGGTTGTACAAAGAGGCTAACAATCCCATCCACATAAAAAAAAACCTATAGTTCTGAAAGCTCAGCAAAATAGCCTCGGATTATGGACTGATCAACGGCAATGACCCGCCAAACGTCAATTGGACACATCTCAAATCTATGCATTAGTTACATGGAATGTGAGGACACTCTTCAGACCTGGGGCCTTTGATGAACTAAGACTAGAGTGCACTAAACAGAATTACGATATAGTGGCTCTTCAGGAAGTACGATGGTTAGGAGTGGGCATCCTTAAGAAGAAGGATTATACGCTATATTACAGTGGTAGTAAAGATCGGCATGAGTTTGGCTGTGCTTTCCTAGTGAAAACAAGATATAGTAATGCGGTAATGGACTTCGATACGATAGACAACCGTATCTGTAAAATAAGACTGCGTGGGAGGCTATTTAACATTACTATCATTAATATCCATGCGCCATCAGAAGATAAAGATGACAACACAAAGGAAGAATTGTACTCAAGATTGGAGAGGGTTTATGACTCTTGTCCTCATTACGACATCAAGATTATAGCAGATGATTTTAATGCCAAAATCGGAAAAGAAGAAATTTATAAGCCAACAATAGGAATGCATAGCCTACACAATATTACCAATGACAATGGAGAAAGATTAATCCAGTTTGGAGCTTCCAAGATGTCTACAATAATGAGCAATGTATTCCCGCGTTAGAGTATACACAAACAGACCTGGCAAACGCCTGATGGGAGAAATGCAAACCAGATAGACCATTTCTGCATTGATAATAGGCTTCGCAACTGCACAAGGGATGTCAGAAACTCCAGGGGGCCCTGCATTGATTTAGATCATTGCCCAGTAGTAATGAAATTTAAACTAAGAATAAGAACAGTAAGGATATCTCACTATCCATCTAAGACAAAGTGGGATATAGAAAAGCTAAAGAATGAAGAAACGACAAGACAGTTTAAGGAAAATATTTATTTATTGATATTTACAACTATATTACAGTAATATAACAAGTAAATTGGCTGAGTAATACATAATGACAAGTAGAGAAACTACCCACTGGTAGTACTCAAATCGCATGTTCAACTAAGAAGGTCAGGTGGCCATCTTCTTCTCAGACACCTCGGAGGATTATCGGGAATTGAAGAGGAAGCTAGGTTTGAAACTAGAGGGTTTGAGTGGAAATGAAGTTTGTTATAAAAGGATAGAATGAAGGGCCAAATCAGCAACAAATGGGACATTAAGGTCGTTATGGATGACTATATTCTTAACAAAATAAGGAGCGTTGAGGATTGTACGAAGGATTTTGGATTGTAGGGATTGGATACGAGAAGAATTCGATGGCTTAGTGGAGCCCCAAAGCTCTACTCCGTAAGTCCAAATAGGTCGTCGGACAAAGGAGTCTTTTGTAATTAATTGGGAGCTTAGAGCATTTGTCTAGTAAGTGTTAAAGTAGCCTGAAACGTCGAGCGGTTTCTTGTCTTTTCAGTCTTGTATGAGGATTCCAGATTAGTCGTTTGTCGAGATGCAACCCTAAGTATCGGATCTGTTCTACAGGCACAAGTGGGATATTATTAAAGGATACTGAAGGGCAGGAAGTCATTGGTTTACGACATAAGGTAAAAGTGATTTGATGGGATTTTTGAGAATTTATTTTAATTCTCCAGTTCTGGCACCATTCTTCAAGATCAGTGATATGGGATTGGAGGCTTTGGGATACAATAACTGGATTGGTATTGACTGATAATACACATGTATCATCAGCATACGTGGTAAGGATAGTATTAGGATGAGTTGGGATGTCAGCTGTATAAACTGTATAAAGGATTGGGCCAAGGATACTACCTTGAGGAAGGAAAAATAGAGAGGAAAATGCATGAGTATCACCTGGAGATGGCTGGAGGCTTAACTATTGATGACAAGTGGAACAAAATAGAAGAGATAATCTCAACCGTAGCTGCAGAAACTCTTGGAGGAATAGAACCTAGAAGAAGAAATGGATGGTTCGATAATGAATGCAAGGAAACCATCGAAAAAAGGAACTCCGCTCGTCATAAGTGCTAGTACCGACATACAAGGCAGCAGGATATGGAATACCGTGAAGCAAGGCGACAGGCAAAAAAAGGTAATCAAGAAGAAGAAAAACCAGGCATTGGAGGAGCAGTTAAAAAACATAGAGGAGATGGCCAATAAGAATAAAAGCAGTAAGTTTTACAGGAAAATAGGAGCCATTAAGAGAGGATATGTGCCTATGAACAATTGAGTAAACAGCAAAAAAGGCCAATTGCTGACTTTTAATAAAGAGGTTCTGGAGAGATGGGAGGAACACTTTCAGGAATTATTGACTGGTGACCAAGGCAACGTTAATGGAGCAGCAATGAACGGATGGGAAGAAGAAATAGATGACAATGAGGCACACCAAATGTCAAGTAATGTGATGAAGGTATATAAAGGAAAGGTATTCACAACTAGAGCAAAGGGCCAATCAAGAGCTCGATGGAAGGAGAAGGTGGAAGAGGATATGCGACAGGGCATCTGTTGGGTGGAGGACAAAGCCCTGTGGCAACAAATGTTGAAGCAGGCCAAGGACCACTTCGGTGTGTAGCGCCAGGAGAAGAAGGAGGAAAAAAAACCAATATTACATGCTTGTGAAAGGACAATATAAAGATAGAACTTTAAGAATTCTTTAATGAACAGAATCATCCTGAAGAGTGTAAGAAGACTTGACATAGGTGGTTTAATAAACATATGTCAAATCAAAGTTTAGTAGAATAACTAATCTACAGATTTTGTAGCTTAAAGAATGATACCACCAATCAAATAATAAGCAGATATGATAATTTTGCTAGAATCAAGTAATTCCATTTTGTGAGTGACTGGATAATGGACCTAAAACTCTTCAGACTGAAAATTCCTCTCAGCCATGAAGATGCACAAACCCTGCTTTCTTTTACAGAGTACAGATAGGCTCAACCAGACTGCATGCCTGTTGAGTCTTTCTTCGCACCTAATTATTATGCCAAACCAACTACTGATAATTAAAATAGTAATTGAAAGATGAGGATTAATAAATGACAATTAAAAATAAATAAATAAAACCAATTACAACTGATAAAATGTTACTTACAAATCCATAAATTGTACATCTGCCTGACAACTGATTGGAAATCGACAGGTATATCAACATTGATATCTTGATAAAAGCAAGGTTCCAAACCACAAGAGTTGGAAGGAAGTGGTGGCCAGTTGTTTTTCCTAACTAAATTAACAAAACCAATACTATAAAAGCAGAAATATATATATATACACACACAAACAGAAACATATAATTAATAATATAATATTAAGCATATAATAAATAAATAAATACATATATATATAAATGTAGTATAGACATATATATTTTTTACTGTTCGTCCATGAGATTCAGTCTATTCTATTTAACTTCTTTTCACTGTCCGAGAAATATACAATATAGTCTCGAAACATCAACAAAATGAAGTTAAAAGAACAGACTGAATATCAAGAACAAAAAGTAAACAATTATTATTAAACAGTCAAGAAAAGTGATAGTGTTTATTTAGTTTTCAATACATACAGTTTTTAATTACAATTTTTTCAAGTTCTAGAGGTTTCAGTCAACAAATATTTTTGTCACTAATATGTATGTAAGTACTGTTTATGCATTAACATAATCCTTTTCAACTTTATATAATTATAATGTACAAATGATTGGTAATTATATGTTCAGACTAATATGTGATCTTAATGAGCATAGCTATCAACTGTAAATATACTGAAGGTGAATACATTTTTTTTTCAATGTTTGGATATTTCAAAACATCGCCAAAATATTGCTTTATTGATCTATTGACAGAACCTAAAAAACCTGAAAAAACATATATTATTAACAGTCAATGAAAAAACAACCAAAATATATATACCTATTCTGCTGGAGGGGGCGGCGTGCATGCAAAAGTGCACTCGCTTACAAACCTAATGGTTGATTGTTCTAATCCCCACTCAGGATTCCTTAAGCATGCTCCCATTGTCAGGTAAGACATGCCCATCAGCCTTCAAGAGGCAACTAACAAAGACCAGGCCTATGAGTGATGACCCAATCTCATGAACTACCATTGGAAATCATGTTTTTCAGGATGTCAGGTTTGGCCAAGGGGCGATATGTTTTAGGGAAAGAAATATAGGCCCTCATGCGCCGTCTTCCACCCCCCCCCCCCTAAAAGCTATAATTCATGAATTGAGATTGGTCTTTGAACCAAGCTATACATTGGTGGGAAGGACACTGGTGAACAGACCCCAAGTTATTAGAGTGGTTATTGAGTTATGAGGAGACTGTCAATACACCATGGAAACCATGGCTCACAGAAACATGAGGTTTGTAACTCTCTCCACTCCAGGATGTCTTTACTTCCACAAGCTATATATGTTTGTTAGGAGGATAAAACTTGTGTGCAAAGATCTTCATGGTCTATAGCCCCAACCGAAAAAAAAAGAAATATATACAGGGTGACTGGTAATTCGTCGCGGAGCCGTTAAGGGGTGATAGTATGGGGCAATTCCAGTTGATATTACCATGAGACCATCTGTCCTAAAGTTAACCATTTCCAAGATATTCCTACTTAAAGAATTTTACAAAAAAAACTTATTTAAAATCTTAAAATAGCTAAAAATCCTAAAAATCAGTCTTTCTGGCCCATTTTTTTTTTTGTTTTGCAACAAAGATATTCTAAATAAGAAGTATTAATAGTAAAATCTTCGTAATTGTCGGTATCTTACGCGAAAATAGTTAAACAAAAACATTAAATTAAACAAAAAAATATGCTGACTGCCTCTAAAACGTCGATTTACTAATAAAAGTCTCCCTAAATTATTACGTACATAATAATTTAAAAAAACCTCTACGATTCATTACCTTTCAAATGAGGTATTCAAATCAAAAATCGGTTAAGAAACCACGAAGACCTGATCAATGGAAAATTGAAAACCCCGGTAGAGCCCGAGAACAAAGGCCTCCGACGCAGGAGTCGAATGCCTTCCTTTGCCCTTTCCTGGCTCAATACGCTCTAACTGGTTTACTCTGTGCGAATGTGGTCTCTTAGCTTAATTGCTATCAGATTGGATTTTTCTAACAACTTGCCTTTTTCCTGGACTTTTGTGATTGATTCTTTTCCGATAACCCTGTACTGTGCCCTTCTTTCTGTGATTCCTTATGATTTGGCTGTTGTGTGACTGATTGTTAGGTTAATCTGACAAACACTGGCTGATAGAAAAAGAAGAATACCGTTTAGTACCGAAGAATACGCAGGAATTAAGAATACGCTGATGTGGTGGTTAGTCGCTCCACGATGGTGCCCTTATTAAGTGCCTTGACCTCGTCAAATTACTGGGGCAAACTGAGGCATCAGGGATCCTGCTTTCGCCAGCGTGTCCGCTCTTTCATTGCCGGCGATTCCACAGTGTCCTGGGATCCACTGGAAGACTGTTGTTCTAGCAAGGTTTGTCATCGAATTTATCGCGGAGACAAGGTTTTTTAGGCTTGCAAGTGCTTTTGATCTGTCTTGTATTGCTTGGAGAACAGAGCATGCATCAGTGAAAATGACCACGTTTTGGTCCAATGGTTATCATAGGAAGAAGAGGAAATTATCCTCCAGGCCTCAATTATGGCTTCCTCCTCAACTCGGTAGTTGCTGGAGTTTAGCCTGTAGCTATAGACTTTTCTACAGTTGCAGAGTTCGATTGGCAGGAGTTCTTTTTTGCTATTTATGCCTGGTATGCTGTCTGATATTCTTGCCTTTGTAGCAACCTCCCAGGGTGGGGGAAGAGCTTCACAGTCAATCGGCACTAGCTGTATATCTCGCATACTGAACTCTTCTTGTAGTGAATTGATGTGGTGCACAGGACTCTTTCTCTTGATTCGAGCTGAGTATCCGTGTGTAAGCCTCTCTTTTAGTGGGTGCTCCGGAATGTATTTGGCTTTTGATGCCAGGTTCAAGAACTTGAGGTCTCTTCTGTCAGTGAGCGACTGTAGTTTTGTCAGGGCTTCAAGTTTATTGAGAGGTGTTGACCTCATTGCCCCTTTAATCAATCTTAGGCCATGGTTTTGGACCGTAGTAATCTTTTGGAAGTTGGTGTTTGCCGATGAGCCCCAGCTGGTTATGCTATATTCTAAGACTGGTCGGACGTAGCCCACATAGAGATTTTGGAGAGTTTTGTGATCTGCTCCCCAGGCCGAACCTGTGATCTTTCTCATGAGGCACGGTCTTTTGAGGCCCTTTTTTGTGCATGATTCTATGTGTGGTCTCCACGTCAGCTTTTTATCCAACTTGATTCCCATATGTTGGGGTTTCTTCAAATTGTATAGCAGTTGATCCAATCTTGAGCTCAAATCTTTGTTGCTTACTTTTGGAGAGGGTGAAGACCGTATATTTGGTTTTATGGGAGTTTATTTTCATTCCCCAATCTTTAGACCAGCTGCTGATGGTATCGAGGGCTTTCTGGAGCTTGTATTTCGCAATGGCCAATGAGTTTGAGCGGAACCATAGAGCGACGTCATATGGAGGTTTTAACTCCTTTTGGTACATTGCAGATCATTGATGTAAATATTAAACAGTGTTGGTGAGAGGACAGTGCCCTGCGGTACTCCATTTTTTAGCTTTTTTTGTTTACCCTTTTGTCCGTTTACCTGCACTCCTGCTTGTCTATTGGTGAGGTAGCATCTCAAGCTTTTCCCTTTTATTCCGCAGTTGTCGGCTTTTAGAAGCAGTGCACTTTTCCAGACTTTGTCAGACGCTTTTTCCAAGTCGATCCAAACCGCCACTGTATGTTCCCCCCTCTGGAAGCCTTCCTCTATCTCCTGCGTGATGGTTGCCATCTGGTATTCTGAGGATCTGTTTTAACGAAAACCTGCCTGTTGAGGAATAATGGTTTTTTCTGCCTCCAGCATCCAAGTTAGTCGATTGTTTATGATCCTTTCCATGACCTTTCCCATGCAGCTTAGGAGACTTATAGGTCTATAGCTTTCCAGCTGAGCTTTATTCTTTCCTGATTTCAGAATGGGAATAAGGGTGGCTACTTTCCAACAGTTGGGGAATATTCCTGACTTCCAGCTGTTATTTAATAGTTATAGGAGTCTCTTCTTGGCCTTGTTTCTAATGTTTTTTTAGGAGTTTATTTGTGATCCCATCAGGACCAGGGGAGCTCTTTGCTTTTAGTCCATTTAGAGCCTCGTCCAGGTTCTCATTTTTAGCTTGGACTATTGCTTGACTTAGCTGCTTTTTGATAATTTTCTTTCTGGCATGGTTGACTTCTGTGGTGCATTGCTTGCATATGTTTTCGATTAAGAGATTTGCAGCCTCTTTGCCACTCTTCAGCTTGCCGCCATGCTCAAAAGTAATTTGTTTTTGGCATTGTTTATCATCTGCCAGACTTCTAGCAAGTTTCCATAGTTGTTGTCCGCTTTTGTCGATATTTATTTTTTAGTCTTCTCCTTCCGGAGGCTTTCTTCTTAGATGAGTTTATTTCCATTTTAAACATTGCTGTAAGCTTTTTTAATTAGATGTTTTGTTCTATGGAGGGAATCTGCTCGACTTCGTCCCTGGCTTTGGATAGCTCTTTATCGAGCTGTTCTATTTTAGGAGTCCAGTATGGCCTGTAGTCCCTTCTTGCCCCTCTCGGTATGCTTTCTTTTGCCGCCTGCAGTAACGCCCTCGAGAACATCTTCACTGACTTTTCCAGTAGTCCCTTTGTAAGGTTTATCTTTGAAGTGTATTTGGCAGTAAGGTAGGCATATTTTCCCCAGTCTGCTTTTTTATAATTCCATCCAGGGAAGGGTATTGTGAATGCAGCTTTATGGTCCAGATCTATCTCCAGCAAAATCGGTTGGTGGTCGCTTCCTCCCAGTTGGTCCATCACACTTCTGTTAGTTGCTGCAGCAATGTTATTTGTTGCAAAGGCCAGATCCGGAGTTGTGGTGGTGTCCTCCAGGTTCTGGAGTAAAATGTGGGAGGGTCATCTGGTTCGTTTATGAGCTGGAGACCTCTTTCCGCCTGCCATAGTTTCACTTCTTATCCTCTATGGTCCATACGGGTTGATTTCAATATCAATTTCTTCATCCAACATTTTCTTTGTGAAAACCACTTTCTTGTTGAGGATGCCTTCTGCATTCCATTGCATAATTTTTAGTGGTTGGGTAGTTGGCTTTGTTATTGTAGTTTTCTTAATTGTTTTCCTTCTTTCTTTTTTCTTCCAGTATTACCACCAGTAGTGTGAAGGTGGCCCCTCCGAGTAGGGCCAGGTGCTCTGCGAGCCTGGCGGGAATCCACAAGAGCAGCACCTCGTTCAGAATTAACATTCCTTATTTAGAATATCTTTGTTGCAAAACAAAAAAAAAATTGGCCAGAAAGACCAGTTTTTAGGATTTATAGCTATTTTAAGATTTTAAATAGGATTATTTTGTAAAATTCTTTAAGAAGGAATATCTTGGAAAGGGTTAACTTTAGGATATATAGGTCCCATAGTAATATCGACAGAAATTGCCCCATACTATCACCCCTTAACGGCTCCGCCACTAATTACCAGTCCCCCTGTATATATAATAAACAAAACATAAAGAGTTTTTAAATAGTATAAATGGCAAGTTATGGTTTGTATTACAAAATAATTATTTATGTGATCAACTTAAAAGCTAACCATTGTAGGAGTTATTTCGTAGTTCTTCTTCTCTCCGTTGTAATTCTGCTGCTTTGCGTTCAAGTTCTTCTTGTCTCCTCTACAAAAAATGGTTAAAAAAAGTTTTAAAAATATCAATTAAAAGAACAAAATCAAAGTAAAATGAAGTATATAAAGCATACTTACATTTAAAGCTGCCTTTATGAAAGTAAGCAATAAAAGAAACAATATATTAGTTACATAAGATTGACAAAAATTTAATTCATTATAAACTAAAAAAATGTAATACAATAAGATTAGTTACAATTTAATCCTTTATAGACACTAATTGATTTAGCTACCACATTGATATAACTGTTCTCTTACGGGCTTTAACTGGCACTGTGATTAGTTTATTTTTGGGCCTCTTGCTGAAGGCAGATGATGCTAATGAAAGTCAAAGTTTAGGGTTATGTTCTACATCATAAGCCGTTGAATTTTTGACCAGTATGCACTGAGATCCTCAACTGTCAACAGGTGCTTTTTTAGTTAATGGTTTTCCCTGATTTATTGGATAATTTTTTTTCACCCAAATCATAAGTGCAGTTTTGTTGATCTATTGATTACTTATTTATAAAACAAAATTAATTAACTTGTTGCTCACTTGTTATTACATTTCACAAGAACTTCGTGAATATCAGATTTACTTGTAACTGAAAGACTGCTTCTACCCTTTTTATTAGTAAATTTCATTTTCTTACCTGATCTAGTTAAATGACAAATAAAATGCTTTAGTACATTTATTTTAAATAATAAATTTCAATATATTACATGTATATCAGATTATCCGACTCCCTAGAGATCCGGGGATCCCAGTCCGAGCCGGTGAGACCCCTTCCGGCCTATTAACTAGTATCGGTGCGGGCCTAGGCATAACATTAAATTTGGAGGACCTGGACACAGTGCAACGACGGACAGCTAGAAATAATGACCCGCGACCCCCACCTATCATAGCACGCTTCGTGAGGAAATCAGTGAGGGATGAGGGATGACTTAATACATAAAAGAAAAGTCAAAAGAGATTTCTCTACGCGAGATTTAAGGTGGTAGGAAAATGACCGTCACTGTATCTATCTGAGTGAGGAGATGACAAAAGCAAACAAGCACCTCTACTGGTTAGCCCGTCAGAAGAAGGCAGCAGGAAAGATAAAGTATGTGTGGTTTTCCGGGGGCAGAGTGCGCTGTAGAAAAGAAGATGGTCACCAGGTGGTCTTCATAGATCAGGCTCAGGATCTAGACGTCTTAGGGTGACTACTAAAGTTTTGTTTCCCCGCTAGCTCTATGACAACCTATGGCGCTCACCACGGAATTTTAGATTTTGGTTTCCTCCTCTCTATACAATTAATCGCTTTTTATTTATATTTTTAAGTTTGTTCATGTTCAAGCAGCTATATATATTCTATTACCTTACTTCTCTCATTATTTATTCATTATTTTCTCTTTTTACATATTTTAACAGTATTATCATTTCTATACTATTAATATTCTTATCTGTTTTTTGTTTTATCTTGCATGTCTTCAACTATCTGGAACATTTCATAGCTTTTTACCTAATCTACCTGCCAAAATTAATTGTGCACAGCATCTTCTCCTCTTATACTGGGATCTTCTCTCCTACCTCACCATCATGTCCAGTGTCCAGACCTCTTGTCACGTCAACACCCAATCCTTACCTGCCCATTTTGACGAATTCCTTCAATATTTTACCCAAAACTTTTATCATACCATTGGAATTTCTGAAACATGGCTAAAACCCCACATAGCGCCCTCTGCAATATCCTTACCAGACTATTCATTCCTCCGCCACGACCAGGTAGACCGGACTGGTGGAGGAGTAGGTCTTTAGGTACACAACTCCCTAAAATCACGTATCCTTGATTCCTCACCCGCAACCGGTTCTCACACAGAATTCCTTCTTGTTAAAATCTCTTTTAACCCAAACCCTCTCCTGTATGTCGTAGTATAGCCCTCCTTTGGTCCCTCTTGATTCAATTTTTGAATCTACCCTTTACGACTACATTCCTCTCTATAACCATATCATTATCTCCGGTGATTTTAATACCTATCTCCTTGTCCAATCCAACGATCGACTATACCTGGAAAATCTCTTTTACTCTCTACACCTTTCCATTGTCCCATTTTCTCCCACCCATCACACCTTTCTATCCGACACCTGGTTACACCTGTTTGTCATTAATTCACGGCAGAACCTCCTTTCTTCCTCTCAATTACCCGTTCCATTTCTGTCCTCTCATGATCTAATTCATATTTCATACAATTTCCAAACTCCTGTTATACTATTTAAAACCGTAACCTTTCGCAACTTAGATGCTTTCACCCCAGAGAACATCTCACCCTCTCTTGAAACCTTGGATTGGAGAGAGATTTATTCTTGTGCCTCTATTGATTCGATGGTTGACATACTTACTTCCTATCTCAAATATATCCATGACACCCATGCCCCACTGAAAACCTCAACCTTCCGTAACCACCCTGCTCCCTGGATGTGTCAAAAAATTAAAGATCTTCAAAGGAAGCGTGATGCGGCCTGAAGACGCTTTAGACGGACAAGGTTAACTGATGACTATCAAGCGTTTAGGGCTCTCCGCAATTTGACACAGTCGACAATCAGGCAGGCAAAAACCAAATACTTCCACGAAGCCCTTTCATCTGCTCCCGATTCTAAATCCAAATGGCATCTCCTTCGAAAGCTTTCTCTTCTTAATTCATCTTCTTCTAGGCCCTTTCCAGCCTCTCCCAATGAAATAAACGCATATTTTTTGTCCACTTCAGTTAATACTTCAAAATCATCCTCTCCCGTATTTTCCCTAGCACCATCTTTCAACCCTGACAACTTTTACTTCGCTGACATTTCACCCAACGACATTATTTGCTCTGTTCTGAAATCCCACTCCAACTCCACAGGCTTCAATGGGATTCCTGTCAAACTGCTAAAATCCTGCCTTATTGAAATTATACCTGTCCGACTCTTTATCTGTCCGACTCTTTATATACAATTTTTCACTGCAAAACGGAATATTCCCAACCACCTGGAAAAAAGCCATAGTCCACCCTATCAATAAATCCTCTAACCCTGTCTCACTCAAAGACTACCGCCCAATCTCAATCCTCTCCAACCTTTCCAAGCCTCTAGAAAGAATAGTCCAGTCACAAATGTCAAATTTCCTCAAACAGTCCAAACTCCTTGACCCACTTCAACAAATGTCAAATTTCCTCAAACAGTCCAAACTCCTTGACCCACTTCAATCAGGTTTCCGTCCCGGTTTCTCCACACAATCGGCACTTACCAAAATCACCAATGACATACATACCGCTATGGACGACAAAAAACTAACAGTGCTTATCCTTCTTGATTTTACTAAAGCTTTTGATTCCTTGGACCATTCTATCCTTTTTAGCAAACTCAAATCAATGTCCCTTTCTAACAGTTCTATCCGATGGTTCCAATCCTTCCTCTCTGATAGATCTCAAGCAGTTTCCATACCTAATCATCCCCTTTACTCTTTCCTCAGGCGTGGCACAGGGCTCAAGTATCTCTCCTCTTCTGTTCAACTGCTATATCAATGATCTTCATAAATCTGTTCACCACTGTTCCCATCATCTATATGCTGACGACTTCCAAATATATCTGTCCTTTCCTCCTTCCGAGCTATTTATTGCGTTCGCTAGTATTCAGGAAGACCTAGATAGGATCTGTGCCTGGGCAAAGCTGAACAAGCTGGAATTGAACGCATTGCATTGTTTTAGGTTCCAATTCCCTCCTTACATCCATCCACACCCTCCCAACATTACTCCTAAACGATCATCCTATCACGATTACCTCCTCTGTGAAAAACCTAGGCATCACCATCGACCAAAACCTTTCTTGGAAATCCCACATCGCCCAGATATCCCGACGGTCAGTTAGTTCCCTGAAGTTGTTCCATCGTTCTCGTCATCTCCTTACACAATCTTCCCGTAAGCTTCTCGTATCTTCTCTCATCTTCCCCCACTTTGACTATTGTAGCGTGGTATATGGAGGCCTCTCTAAAATGCTTGAAGACAGACTAAAGAGAATAATGAACTGCTCTCTAAGATTTGTGCTTGGTACTCCGAAGCGATCGCGCGTCTCCCACCTCTATGATGAGTTAAAGTGGCTCTTCCTTCCCTTCCGAAGACAATATTTCCTCTGTTCATTCTTATACCAATCCATTCACTCTCAACACCCTTCATATATCTACAGTCTCCTCCAATTCAAATCCTCAGTTCAACACCATAAAACAAGATCCCGCCTTTCTGATCTCTATATACGTTCACACAGAACTAAAACATTCGAACGTTCCTTTCTCGCCTGCTCCACCACAGTGTGGAACTCAATCCCACCTAATATCCGTCATACTCCCTCTTTATCATTATTCAAATCCTTGCTGTTTCAACACCTCTAAGATTCCCAAAAGGATAGTCTCTAAGCAGGTTAGTTATTTGCTTAGAATGTAATGTTTAGAAGAACTCATTGTGTTATTTAGTTCTTTTAATTTTGCTTTTTGAAAAGCTGTACATCATGTAAAGAAATTATTGCATGCTAGCTCATGCATCTAACAAAAACTATCGATTTATCTATTGTCTGTAATTGCTTAATATCCTGTTGTCAAGATCTGCACTGTTTATTTACTTACTATTATTTTTGTTTTTATATTTCTTTTTAAATTGTTTTCTGTCATGTTTTACACACTTTATAATTTGTAACATTTAGCCTTCTGGCCAGATAAATATTATGTTTTTTTTTCCTGTTCATATCTGTTATTCTAAAGGGACTTAGTCCCAGAATAAAGTTACTTTTCTATTTTATTATATTCTATTCTATATATATGTAAATTATAATTTTTATAACCGTGTTTACTAATTTTCAACTTCCCTTATAATTCCCATTATTCATTTTTACAAATGTCAAAGAAAATATTCAATTAGAATATTGAGGACAATCTCCAAGAGGTGATTCAACTATTGGTAATCACCGAAGATATCAATGGAAATTCAGACGTAGGTGGAGATTCAGATACCGAAGGACAGGATTTCACATCATTGTCTTCATGAAGTACATTTTGCTCAACATAAGATGCAATTTCAGTAAGAACAATTCATCTATATAGTATAATCCGAATAGTATTATAAAAATTATCCAAAAAATTTGAAACCATACAGTTCACTGGTTATAATATTGACCATGTCATTGTGGCAATGATAGTACCAGTTTAAAAAATAGTTTTTGGCAATAAAGAATAATATATTTATTTTCACAATAACCTTATTTCATAAGTACATAGCCATAGGATATAAACAGGATTATATTACATTTTGTTAAAACGATTGGTGAGAAACGTTATCTATTGAGATCACATCAGAATATCTTTCAAGAGTCTTGGTTTTAGTCTTGGGGATGAAATAGGTTCGCCTATGTTGAATGCTACAGCTCCTTGGACTGCTGGTAATCCGGTCTTAAATCTGCTGTAACGTTTTTTAATAAATTCATCAATCGACTCTAGGTTTAGCTCTCGGTGAAGTTGACTGTTTCGTACAAACCAAGGCGCGTTTACTGCGATCCGTAGGATTTTATTTGGAAAAGTTTGCAATTTTTTTTTCTTTGTTGTAGACACTGCACCCCACACTTCACAACCGTACATTAGTAGAGGTCTAATTATGGTTTTATAAATTAATAAGGCTGTTTCTGGTTTTAATCTGGATTTTCTATTAATTATGGGATAAAGTAGAGCTAGTCTTGCGTAGGCCTGTGTTAATTTAGTGTTGATATGCTGGTTCCAGGTAAGGCAACGATCTAAATAAATTCCGAGATATTTTACAGCTTCCTTATTCCACGGGAGGTTGCTGCCATTGAGCACTAGCTCAGGTGGGTCTGAAGGGCGTCTAAGGGTGAAAATTTTTGCGCAGCATTTTTGAACGTTAAGGTCAAATTTCCATTTTAAAAAGTATTGTTGCAATTCATTAAGGTGACTTTGAAGTGTGTTCCTGGCTATTATTATGTCATCACTCTGCGAGAATACTGCTGTGTCGTCAGCGAACATAGCTATGGAGGTAAGTGGAGACTGTGTGATGTCATGAACATAAAAGTTGAAGAGGATCGGAGAGAGAACTGAGCCCTGTGGGGTACCGCCACTGATTGGTCTAATGGTTGAATTAGTGTTGTTAATTTTAACTGACTATGATCGATTGTTCAGAAACGAGCATATGATGTCGTGAAGGAATTTTGGAGTATTTGATTTTTTGAGTTTGTAGAGGAGACCGGTGTGCCAAACTTTATCAAATGCTTGTTTAAAGTCTAGGAATGCAACTAGCGTGTGTTTTTTCATTTCAAATCCGTTGACTATAAACTCTTGATTTTGACTGATTTTCTTGATAATTGGTGTGATGTAGAATGGTTGAGTTGAAAACCAAACTGAAAGTTTGGGATAATGTCTATAGATTGAAGATAAGTAGAGAGGCGCATTTTAATAACTGATTCGAACAGTTTTCCTACGATTGGCAGTAGACTAATGGGGCAGTAGCTGCTTAATTCTTTGGCATTTTTGCCAGGTTTGTTTATAACCACCATTTCTGCTCTCTTCCAAGTATCAGGAAAATATCCTATCCTTAAACAGCTGTTGAAAATTGCTGTTATCAGAGCAACTGCTTTCCTGGGTAACTTTTTAATTGCAATTGCTGGTATCAAGTCGTGTCCGGGACTTTTCCTAATTTTGAGCTTCCTAATTAGTGACTGTATTTCTTTAGGAGTGGTGAATTCCACCTGCAGTTGTACTGTTGGTAGAGGTGACCGTAAAAACTCTTCGATTTCAACGTCTGACCGCACTCTATCGGATTGTGAATTTGAAAATGTTAGCTGGAAATAATCGGCAAAGGCTTCGGCTTTATCCAAGTCGCTGGTGATATACCCTCCATTAATTACTAGACTGGGGATATTTCCTTTTTTATTTAAAAGGCGTTTTGTAGCTTTCCATAATGATTGGTCTCTTGGGTCCAGGTTGGAAACATAGTTTTTGTACTTGGATATCGTGAATTCCTCTAACTCCTTTTTTACGGCGCGTTTTAGAAAGTTCCATTTACTTTTGTCTTGAGGATTCCTGGTTTGCATCCATCTCCTCCTTGTTTTATTTTTTTCCTTTATTTTAAGAAGAATGGAACTAGGCACACTGCTTGTGAGAGTTATCCTTTTTGTACGAAATGTTCTTGTGGTTGACTGCTTTAAGCATTCAGCTATGGTTTGCTGCAGTTTGTTTATGCTTTCATCGATTTCTTGTGGGCTTGCGAAATGATTTTTGGGACAAACATTATGGTAAATCAGGTGTTTATAGGTATACCAGTCGATTACTCCTTTAATAAGAGAGTTTCGAGTAGGAGTTTGTTGAATTTCGGTGCTGAAATGAATTAAGATGGGGATATGGTCAGAGTTAAGAGCGGATAATGTTTGAACTGTTATCGGTAGATTGATATTTTTAGTTAACACTAAGTCTAGGATATCGGGTGAACAACCTCTTCTGTAAAATGTTGGTTCACTCGGAGTGATAATATGGATATTTTGCCTGGAGCAGATGATTTGTTTCCGCTCGAATTCGTTTTCCGGCACCCCCAGTAAATATGTTTGCTATTCATATCACCAATTACTATTGTTTGTATATTTGGTTTAAATAACTCGAGAATTTCTTCTTCTGTGATGTTTTTGTTAGGTGGCTTGTAAACAGCTGTGACAATGGACCAGGAGATGTATCTAAACAAATTGAAATGGCTTCAATATTAGACACATCACAAATAACATTTTCTGAAAATCTGATGTTGTTTTTTACTATGAGAGCCACACCGCCGGAGGCGGTTGCACTGTCTCCGTCGTTCCGAAGAGTTTTGAAGCCAGGTATGTTAAATTTGTCAGTTCGGCAAAGATGAGTTTCGGAAATGCATGCTATATCGACAGAGTTTGTTTCTAGAAATATTTTGATTTCAGTTTTTTGAGAGGAAATACCATAAGCATTCCAGTTTAAAATTATTAATTTTCTTAATTCAGTAGCCATAAATGCGTAGAGAGCGTAGTCTTGATAAACGATGACAAAAATGCAAATAAAAATAATGATAATAGCTGGTCTTGTAGGAATTAGTAACATTAGATAGATTGTTGTTTACTTTACGGCCCATTTGTAAATAACGTGGTAACAAGGGAACTTAACTGGCTAATTATTTGTGAAAAGTAAGGTTTTATCGCCTCTATAATAATGTTCATGATTTTTGATAAAACGTTTTCAGTGCTGTTACTTTCTATGTTACTTTCTTGAACATTTTTTTGATCAGGCGTTAGGACGGAAGAATATTTCAAATTTGGTGTAGTTCTCCTGGCTGGCTTGCGGTTATCAACAGTTTCAGTGTTATTCATATTTTCGACTGGAGGTGAGTTAATTATTTTTTTTTTAATATTTTGATAATAGGAGCAACCTTTATAATTGGCAGCATGCCCTTGGTTACAATTAACACAGTAAGGTTTGTCTGTGAATTTTAACGGGCATTTAGAAAAATGGTGGTTTTCCTTACATTTAATACACCTAGGTTCTAAATGACAGTAATTTTTTGTGTGGCCATATCTTTGACAGTTAGTAAACATGGGTATATCTTGATTTTTATGTTTTGGTTCTACAGATATTATAGCTAAAAAAAAATTAGTCATATTAAAAATATCTTTGGCCTTTTCATTATTAACTAGCGAGACGGAGCAGAGAGGTGTGGGTTTTTTTTCCTTATTAAGAATTCGCGCAACATGTAGAACATCTAAATGTTTAGATTTTAATTCTGCTTTTAGTTCTTCTTCTGTTATAGAATATGGGACTTTTCTAATAACTACATTAAGAACTTTATTTTTTTCCACTGAATAAGTATGATATTCAATTTTTTCACTATCATAATATTTAGTTACTCTCCGGAAATCTTCGATAGATGAAAGCATAATTTTAGTGTCTTTACCGACTAATTTTGTAGTGAAAGGGTTTAAACATAGTGCATTTAGGTCCTTTAACAATGCTTGATAGTTATTTGCATTATGTAAATAAATTGGCGGAATTATCGCTGTAACAGGCTTAACTGTATTGTTACGGGTATCAGTAACCGTGTTTGTGTTTGAAGTAGGATTATTTCGATCTTCAAGATTGATTTCTTTTAATAATTGAAATTTGTTACTTACAGTTGTAGGTGACATTTCTAGATAATATTTACCCATTTTTTTAGCTGGGGATAGATTTAGTGGAGAGCCTTCGAAATTACGTTTCTTTGAGGTGGTATCGTCTATAAACTCGTCATCTGGTTTAGAAGCATCGGTCTCAGAAAAGGATGGCGAAACACCTACCTCATCGTCCCTCATCATTAATTATGTTCCATTACACATAATTGAAAAATAAATAAATAAAATAAACAAAAGATAGTGTTACGGTCAGAGCGGGGACGAGGACCGGCTGAGAAGATTAGGCAAACAATGGGATTAAGCGGAAGGGATTATAGAATGTCGTAGAGCCTACTCGATCGGCCTGGAATATTCTAGGTGCCCCCACCCCAATCTCCCTTGCCTATATAAAAAGGACAGCTGTTCTGGCCGCGCAGTCAGTAATAAGACGAGTCAGTAATAAGACGAGTCAGTAATAAGCCAGTGAGTAGCAGTCGTTAACTAGTGGCAGTGTGTGTGAGTTAGTTAGTATTAGTATCAGTCTGTATTAAGTGCTTAGTGAGCAACAGTGACAATTAGTGGCCGTGTAATAAGTGTAATAAACTGTGTGGCAGTTTGTCATATTTGGAGAGTCTTACGGTCGGTGGACGTTAGTTAGCGAACTGTAAGTGTTAATTTGTAATTGTAAACTATAGTGTAATATTATTGTATTTGTGCAAATTTATATATAAATAGTTTAGTTATTTAGTATTACCAAAATCTTATATTGTTTGTATATTATTTTAGAAATTAGATAACATTTAGTAGAATATTGTTATTGTAAATTGATATTAGTTTAATAATTTAACTGTTTTAAATAATCTCATTGTATTCTTTTTAATTTGTTAATAAATATTAGATTCTTGAATTAAGTAATAGTTTAGTCCATTTTACACCCAGTAGCCCGTAACAATAGTTATGAAGAGTTAGTTAATCTACTTAGTTCTTCACGTCACAGTATAACCGCACTCTATCAAAGTCAGAGGCCAACTGAACAATATTTTTCATTAATTATACTATCAATCAGGCTGATTATTGAATCAGTCTAGAGTTCAGTGCATGGTAGAGACTGTACTGTTTTTTGGACAACGGTTGTGCAGGGAGGTGATTTGTCCTAGATCACGCTTAACTGCCTGATTTTTCCCCTTTATTTTGGGTACCCACTTCAGAGAGGTTGGGTGAGCCCCAGGAAAGCTCTAGATCCATCTACAGCAGCTAACAGATTAAATAAAAGTCTTGCCAGCAGCGAGATTTGAACCCAGGATCTTCAGCATGGCAACTCAGCTTTCTATCATTGAGCCACTCTGCTCCCAGCAAATCTACTGATCTAGTCAAGATTCCTAGTTAAAATGATCTAAGAGGTCTAACACACACTGTGTTGTTATGACCTTAGAGATCCACTATTTATAACAATTCATAATGCAATATTTTTACTAAATTCCTCATCCTTTTATAATTATAAACTAGTGTATAATACCTTTTAAAGGCCAATCTTTTATTTTTTTTAAATACTTTGTAATCGATTTTTTATAATTCAATTTTAAACAGACCTTAACAGAACATAAATTTTAATTAATAATTACAGAGGTTTAAATTTTTTATTCTAAGCAAATCACTACCAGCTATAGAATAATTCCTTCGTTATTAATGTATAAAAAAAATAATAGTATCAATAATAAAATATAAAAATAATTAATAAAAATATACCTGAAAATCAGCAGGAGTCATATTAGAAGCTGCATTAGGTGTTGGTACAGTCACAGTTGTTCTAGTATAAGCAGGGGGAGGTTCTTGTGTAGCTGGCATGACAGCCGGCTCCTTTCTCTCGCCCCCACTTCGAACCTGAAATTAAAAAAATACAAATTAATCCAGTACAATAATACTAATGAGGCCTGCTCAAAAATTATTCACCAACCATTAATAATAATAATAATTATGCAATACATTTTGTAATCAGTTTAGCTTTATTAATTGAATAATATTAGATGACCTAATACATATACATATATACATATATATATATATATATATATATATATATATATATATATATATATATATATATATATATATTGGTTTCTACTTATCTTGACTGTTGTGGAAATATATTGTTTATGGTTCTTGAGTTTCAGTCAAAACGTCGCCTAAGAAGTTGAAATAACTGACTGAAACTCAAGAACCATAAACAATATATATATATTTCTTCACTCTCTCTCTCTCTCTATATATATATATATATATTAGTTTTCCCAGCAGTGTTATTTAAGAAATTAATAATACATTAAGAATTTAAAATATCAAGCTTTTGAGCTTGATCTAAGTATATAGAAAAGAATACATGAACACAACTGAAAGTTCGAAGGAATGGTGGGAATTATATTAACCCTTTAGCGACCGTGAACTACTATAATGGTCCGAGCGCGCTGTGCCGTGGGGACAGTTGACTATTATAATAGTCCAGTGCCAGGTGGCCTCCACGGACCATGGACTATTATAATAGTTTTGCTTCTCTGGCGTTTCTAGGCCGTAAGCTACTTTAATAGTTCTGTTTCCCCCGCCATCTAGTTTTCCCCATCACAAGCTTTAGTACTTTTTCTTGACAACAGATGTTATGGGAATCTATTTTTGGCTATATTAATTTTCGTTTGTTGTGTCTGCTACCGTTACGGTCATGTGTTTCGGCATTTATCACATTCAAAAGAAATTTTAGATTTTGAAAAAATTAATATTCATATTTAAAAAAATAATATAAAAAATAAGTTTAGATAAAAAAAATGAGATTAAAAAAAATTAGATTTAAAAAAAAATTTAGTTTTAAAAAAAAGTTTTTAAATCTACCTTTGCCGGTCCGGATCAAAAAGGATGATGGGAAACTATGAGGAATTAAAGAAAAAAACACGTTTGCAGATTCAAAAAGTAGTCGGTCCAGCTGGCACAGTTCCCATCCCTACCACTCAGCCCGCTCAAACCCTGCTTTATTCGGTCGCCAAAGGGTTAACTATATTACTAAAATATTCGAACAGATTAATCAAATATTTCTTTTTAAATATTCAAAACTATGATAGTGATAGTGTGGAAGAAGAGGCTCCTAATAATAATTCGCTAACCTTCTATCCGAGCAAATTTGCCGGTCGTGAATTCAATAAAAAAACAGATATATTTATTCCCCTCACTATATAAATTAAGGCTATAAAAGAACTCATAAAATAAATACAAATGAAAGAAAATACAAGATAAGTAAATAATAGCTATATAATGTAAAAATAAAAGAGAGAACAATTACAAAAATATGAATGTGCACATCTAAAACTAAGGAAATACAAAAAAAAAAGTTATTTAAAAAGTAAATAAAAATTATAAAAAAGAGAATGCAATAAGCATGTACAATTAATTAGTTTTACAAAAACAAACTTGAAATTAACTATTTAATAAAAAAAAAGAATGAGTTTTAAAACAAAAAATATTGATAGTCAGTGAATCAATAAAAATAACTGAGTTCTTGAAGATGATGAGATGATAATTCGATATGATGAGGAGTAGAAATAACTAAATGTCTCTTAAAGTCCAAGGTGAGTTGAAAATAAGCAAACAGTTTTACTGGTGAGATTTGAGAAGATGAAGAAGAAGGAGAGAGAAATTGGCAAAAAATCAAAGTGTAGAGTAGCAAGCAACCTTACCACACGACAACTGTCTTAAGACTGATCTTGTTTAGTTTTTTCGAACATCACACTACTTACTATTGTAAGTATATGTTTTAATTACAATGTGAAAATTAAATTACTATCTGAATTATTTTATTTTCCTTTTAGCGAATTTTACTATTGTAAGAATTGTATAAAACAAAAATTATATCTGGTTTTTAATGTAATAAAATATCCGTTTGGAAGAAAAAAAATTAAAATAAATAAAAAAATAGCTATTGATACTCGACAGATAGGTGTTAGGGCAATACAAACTAAACCTATTGGAATGTAGGAAAGAAATTCGTTGACTGGTAGATATTATAATAGGATGTAATTAGTTGGGGGTGCAGTCAAGAAAACACAGCAAAATAAGTGAAACTTATTGTATTTTACATGTGCCGACGTTTCGACCTACTGTGTAGGTCATCTTCAGGGCCAATAGGAGTGGCTGCTCGGTGCAGAAGGTAACTGACCAAACCTAAACCTATTGGAAGTATTTATAATCGACTCACACATTACTTGGCATATGCAGATAACGTTTTCATAATAGCTAGAAGCACAGCAATGCTTGGAGGAACTTTTGAAGAGTTTTAAGAGGGAAACGGTAGAAGTGGGTCTTCATATTAATGGAGGAAAAATAAAATATTTAAAAACTACCAAGAACCAGCAACTGGAACACCACAATTTACAGATTGGCAAACACAGTTTGAAAGGACAGGTACTTTTTAAGTACCTAGGTTCTGTCAAAATAGATGACAACATAATGACAGAAGAAGTAAATGTGAGTTTGTCGGCAGGTTAAAAATACCTTCATGCCTGGCAAAAATCACTAAAATTTAAGGCTCTCTAAGAAGAAGCAAAAATCATTATGTACGGAACTATCCTGAAACCCATGGCAATGAGTCTTAGGTATTAACAAATGAAAGTAAAAGAAATCCAATTTTTGGGAAAGGAAAATACACTGGAAGATATATAGACCAACTAGCTGGCCCGTCGCGCGTTGCTGCGATAGGAAATTTTTAACAGTGTTGCACTAAATTAAAAAATCTGAAATAATTCATAGTAATTGTTCTATCATTCCCTCAGCTTATATTTTTTTGTCGAGGAAAAGGATTTTTTTTTTTATTGTATTTTTAAAATTGTAAAAGTTTCCGTTCATTTGAAATTGGTGCCTAAAATGTTTTTAAAAATATTCAGTTGTAAAGTGAAAAAACCTTTTAATTTAAAAAAAAGGAATCTACGTTAATAATTGACAAAGTTATGAAGAAAAAACGGTTTTTTAAGTTTTATTTTTTTAGGGTGAATTTTAATATTTGAAGTTAAAAATTTGGGAATCTTCATTATTTTTTATGGCAAATAAGATCCAATTTTTTTGTTCCAAATATCGCCTGGGGCATTTTTTATCTTATTATCTGGCTATACCCTTTGGATTGTATGTTCAGAACATATATTGCTTAATAAATAGGTTGTTAATATTTCCCAACATAATCGCTCTTAGGTTATCTTTAATTGCTTGGTTTAGAAAAAATAAGTGAAGCTGAGATTTTGCAGAACATAATTCTTTGAATCGAAAATAACATTTATAATTGAATTCAAAATAATTTATATTTCCGATTTGTTCTCGCCTCCACTTTTTCTTTCATTTATTTTCTTGAAAAAAAAGTGATCTTATCGAATAGAACTTCCGGTGTATTGTAAGTTAAAATGTACATAGAAAGCTATAAGGTGGAAGAATGTTACTTAACAGAAATTTCTTCCCAATTTATGCCAGAATAATAAAAAGTTAGTTTAAATAAAACAGTATTCAGTGGTAGCATTTATATTTAAGAGTTTTAAAAACATTTGTACCATAATGTACAGTTTCTGCTCTTGTATCTAGCTGACCCGTCGCGCGTTGCTGCGATAGGAAATTCACTTGTAATATATAATTTTTCTTATTCACAATCATTTTTATACATAAAAATCAATTTTCTTTATTTACTCAAGTGCTTTTGGTTACACAATATTTTTTGTTTTTCCTACTGGTGTGTAAACAAATAAATCTGAAGGTTTTCCGACGCGAGAGCTGGTCACATACAGTTGTCCATGTGCGAAACATGGATGCTCCAAATCTAGACCACACACTTGTAGTGATTGCCCTTGCGCTTTGTTGATGGTCATTCCAAAAGCGAGTCGAACCGGAAATTGTAAGCGCTTGAATTCAAATGGCATATCTGTTGGAATCATAGGAATACGTGGTAACAGTACATCTTCACCCTTAAATTTCCCATTTAAAATTGTAGCTTCGATGACATTCTTCATCATCTTTTAAATTGCAAGTCTTGTACCATTGCAAAATCGTGGTGGATTGATGTTTGAGTAGAATGATAGGCACGCCAATTTTTAGTGTTAAAATGTGCGGTGGCATACCTGACAAATCAAGGGAATTCAAGAATTCGGTTGGGTACTGGACAATTTCGTCTTGATTACTCACAGTATCGATGGACTTATACGTTGTTGCTTCACCTGGTATTCGATTCTGAATGCTAAAATTGATGACATTGACATCGTTATTCGTAGCTGCTAATATAGCATGTGAACTGAGTCTCTGATGGTTTTTGTAATTCTGGGTGATATTTGGGAAAACCCCTCCAATTAATTCGTCATTTTACAAAAGTTCGTTGGCAATGTGATACATTGTGTGTTGATTTGTCGATTGCCATCTTTCCATTCCCAATATCCAGCAATTGCCTTTCGAAAATGTTGGCTGATGCATCAATTTGCAATTGAACACACATATTGGTGTTCAAACTTAATTTCTTAACATGTCTCAATCGTGCCTTCCTTTACACTTCACTGTCATTACTATTTTTATTCTAATTTCTCTTCACATATATTTATTTCTTTCGTACGAAATTTGTTCCTACTCTCCCTTTATTATTGACTCGATTACGAAAGAAATGACTTGATTTCCGACAAATAATTATTATTTTTTCTAGAAATTTTTGAAATTTAAAAAAAAAAAAAAACAGGTAGAAACCTTCCCTAGAGTGTACTGAACAACTTCCCAAAGTTTCATGACGATCGGTAGATTGGTGCAGCAGTGCATAACGGACAAACACACATATATTCATTTTTATATATATAGATAAGAGAAAATGGTATATGGCAATTAAGGAAGAATGGTGAGCTCAGCGAAATGTATGGGAAATCAGACCTGGTACTATTTAAGAGAAAAGCCCGCATCAGATAACTGGGACATGTGGAATGGATGGCAGAAGCAATGATGCCAAAACGCCTGCTATATGGAAAAATTGGAGGAAAAGGATATAGAAAACTAAGAACAAGATGGTTGGATGATGTGAAGGAAGACCTCAAGTTGCTTGGAGTAAGGAGATAGTGCCCAAAGTACATTAATTATTCAACTCAGAATATAAATATTAACTTTTTATTTTGCTTTGGAGTAAAGTAGCATAAAAAATCCATCTCGAGATCATGCTCAACCATCTGGTTTTGCGCGAATAAAGAATACACAATTTATGAAAGCTGAGTGAGCCCCAAAAGAGTCTCAAGATACAACAGGGTCGATTCACAGCTGTTGCCAGAATAAACAATTCATCTCCACAGAAAGCCTCAAATTTGGGGTATGGAGATTAATAATTAAGCACAAGGAGCTATCCAACTCACTGTCAAATGAAAGTGAAAAATAATTGAAACATTTATAATAAAAATAAAATTTACAATACTTCTCTAGTCTGAAGTTGCTAAACATCCTGCTAGAATTAAGTTTACACTACAGGGATTAGTCCCACAACAGAGTACTTCCCAATCCACCCCACAATCATGTTATAGAGAGAAAACTTTGACTGGCACATAAAAAATAGAAGACTGCCAAAGAGAAATTTAAATCACAGGATTTCGAAGTGCATCATAGTGAACAGATTGGAATTGTGGAAATGGAAATATAACAAAGATGATGTTTTACCTTAATGAACTCTTGTTGTTGATTTTTGATCAATTGAAGCTTTAGACTTTAAGTTCTCCCCCAAAAGGGCAGTCCTAAGAAGTTTAAACAATAACATACATCCCAAAAATGTACTTGTCCTACACAACCTTTTGTTACATATATACACCCTTAAGAAGAAAAAAAAAAAGTTTTTGATCTCTTCCTTACTATTACACCTTAAACAACCGCAAAGTTTTTTTTCAGTTTTACATGCCACTTCCTTTCAAGGAGTGTAGTTAAGGTAAATATTTATCATTACTTCATCCTGAAAGTTTTGCAGGTAATATTTTTAAAATAAAATTGAAATAAGAAGGGCTTTGAAAATTTTAAAATTAGAAGTGAGTAATTTCATATTAGATAGTGTTACGGTCAGAGAGAGAGAAAGACCAGCTGAAGGGATTAAGGCAAGCTGGAAGGATTAAGATGGCTTAGAACAGCCTGGGTGAGCCGAGACAATTCTTGGAACCTTCTAGGGCTCCCCACCCCCTGCAGTCTCGAACATTCGATGGGCCTTTATATGCCGCCTGCTTCGGCAATAAGGGACAGTTAGTATCAATCAGTGTATCAGTGAACTGTAACAGTACAAGAGTGTAATCAACTGTTTCTGCTTATTACTGTGTTTCAGTTTGTCATATTTGAGAGTCTTACCGTCGGTGAACTTTAATTAGAGGACTGTAAGTGTTAATTTGTAGTTATAAACTCTAGTTAAGTTTTATTGTATTTGTACAAATTTATGTAAATAGTTAAGTTATTTAGTATTAACAATATCTTATATTATTTGTATACTATTTTAGTAATTAGATAACAGTTAGGCCTAGGTTATAATCTTTAGGAATTGTTATTGTAAATTTATATTAGTTTAATAATTTAATTGTTTTAAATAATTTCATTGTAGTCTTTTTAATTTGTTAACAAATATTAGTATCTTGAGTTTAGTAGTAGTTTAATTCATTTTACACCCAGTAGCCCGTAACAATATGATTTACTTAAAGCCCACATTAAACAACAGATGCTCTGAATCCTACAGAAATTATTCTGTCGACATTAGGAAGTGACATTCCACAGTGGGAATCAACAGAATTCAAAATCAGTGTCACACCTGTAAGGAGACAGAGCTCCTATTCCACAAATGAAACATAAAATGATACCTTAATACTTAATCACTACAGTCGCTAAACTGCTTTAAACACCTAAAATCTCTCCATAAAATCGTGAATGGTCAGTAAAAGACGATCAATTTATGGGTATAAGCTGTATATTGGGATATATGTACTCATCAAGGCAGCCAATCCTTGCAAGTAGCAGGCCCCTTCCTACTGTCAGAAATTTTTTTTCCATATCAGGAGCATCTGTATTTGTATGTGTTGGTTGGTTTGTTAGTTCATTTCACATCACTATATGCTACTATGGCTAATCGGACGATGGTACCGTGAGAGCTCTAACTTTTGCCTATCCAGGTTTAATCAGGATAGGGTTTTTTAATGAGTACCTGACATCATACAGACTCGGGACCCCCGTTTAACGTACCTTCCGAAGGACGGCATAACTAAGGATTTTTTACTCCCTTTAAAAAATCCTATGGCCATCTGCCGGGCTACGAACCCGCAATCTTGGGCTTAGTAGTTTGTTATGCTAACCATTAGACCACAGGTTGCCCCAATATTTGTATGTGCTCTAGCTAATGTAAAACAATGTTATATCCAATTTTTTTTTTATTAGGGGAAATTTTCAAATTGTCATGACCACCTACTTTCTTATTACTATAATAAATAAAAGTAAACTAATAGTAATCAATAATTATTACGAATAGAATAACATTATCATTAATTAAAAGGGGAAATAATTTGTAATTAGAATCAATATCAAGCTATAAATCATCATATGATCCATCAATTATATCCATGATAAGTAAGCATAAGATTCAGGTACTATTGAACTTTTTCCAACATAATAATCAATATTACTCTATTTTCAAGAAACAAGGACATCATATAATATCATAAGAAAAATGTTTTTGTTTTTTTTAAATGTATTAACTGAAACTTACAACTGTATATTGAATAGATCAAGTAAATATAATAAAAGATAAATAATGTCCTGAGATAAAGGCAAGTAGAGAAACTACACAGTGGTAGTACTCAAATAAGAGAAATGTAAATGAAAAATTATTAAAAGATGAACCAGAACAATTAAAGCAACAATATATGTTCTACTGAAGTCCATAAAATACTGTGTATAATAAACTAAAATAACTAACTATAATGATTACATAGAACATAATTAGTAATAAACCTTTATTAAACCTATTCAAAATAATTGGTTCAACCATAATAATGCAAGATAAAATTAACTTCAAGATTAAAAATTATGTTAAGTACTACTAAATGAAATTAATATATATTCATTTTTATGATTAAACCAACTGAAATTATGTAAATTATATACAATTATGAAATTAAATATATTGTGTAACAATATATTCCTTTAAATAATAATTTTCCAAAAATCCAGAATGCTACATACAGCATTTACCGCAGCTGGAGATGGTTGGTCCGCAAAAGGATTATATTCTTCTAGACCTCTCTGAACACTACTGGTCTGTTTTGTGACTTGTTGGACAGCCGGATCCTAATATACACAAAAAACTTTACAAATTGTATGAAATAATCATAGACTATTAAAAACTTAGTTTCTTAAATTAAAAAGATTATTTTGGGTTTCATGAGAAGATATGTCAAATTAACATAAAAATGATGCATCAATAATTTTAAAAGATCATAACTAAAAAGTAACCCATAATTATGATTCATCACAATTCAAAGAGATATATAAGAGGCATCAGTCCAAAGTTAATATCTGAATAACTTGTGCATGACATTACACAAACATGAACTGATTTTATCATAAGCCACATTAATTGATTGACTTTCTGGCTTAAATTAATAACTATATTTTATGCATTACTGCCATTTTGAGCATATCTTTACAATGTATTAAAAATTGTATTCATAATTATTCAAAAGCTTTTTTTAATTCCATGATTAAAGAACAAAACAATATATTGTTATAAACTTATCTCACTTAGGGCAATAAGAAGATTTAGCCACTCATTTTAGTTTGCGCATCTATTGAGATAAACTCCAAGGCTTAAACAGTACTTCTGAAAATTCACAAACTAAAAAAAGTATAATGTTGAAATAAACAAAATTAATTTGAGTATTGATGGCCCTCCAATAAATCGTGACTTATTATTTTTTGTGATTTATTTTTCAGAACAAAATGATGAGTCATAATACAGGTTTGAAAAATGCTATAGGCTAAGCACAAGTAAATGTAAGTTTCGTAGCCTAAAATTTAAATTTTACACTAAACGAATATCTACCTTAGGTAAAATGTACTTACTGCAAAAGGGTTGTCTACAGTTGGAGGACTAAAAGGGTTGACTACATCATCAAATCCGGACATTTTGGGCGATCAAATTATGAAACCTAAATTAATATTTATCGAGTAGACTATAAACTAAATGTTGTAAAGAATTTCATAAATATGACACATTTCTTCAATAATCTGGCACTATAACTTTTAAATACACAAAATGACGTAACAACTAAGGTAGGCTCTCCTATCTGTTACTTCAAACAACTGCCATTATGATAACACTCAGTGATATCAGCTTCACGCTTTTAGCCCAGACATTTGGACTAAAACTGAGCATTAAAAAAAGGAATCCACCTAATATTAATTAATATTCGCCTTCAGCACATCAAGTCTTTAAAACTCCCATTGGATTTTGGAGTGAGGGATTAGGTATAGTTAAAACCATATGTACCTTCAGTTTTTTCGCTTATATTCCGTACATTAATAGGTTTCGCTCAAAAAGGTGTATAACATAATTCAAAATTTAATGCTATAACTTGGTCATATCATATTTTTTTTCTAAATGTATTAGGTCTCTAGATCTAGAGAGAAAAATATTTAATCATTAGCACCTCCAATATGAGTAATGTAATTCATTTTATCCTGTCATGTCTTCTTTTTTCATATGTAGGGAGACCACTTCACCCTAATTTACTAATTGATAAGTAGTATTAAGTATTAGTTTATTTTGGTTTGTTGGTCTCAGAAAAAAACGTGTGACTGAAACTTTAGCGATAGTTTTAAAACTTAAGTCATCGCATTCGGCATCGATTTTAAAAAGAACAAGGCACTGATTGTGATGAAGGTATTCCTTGCCCACTTCGAATAGGCAGAATAGCCTTTTACCTGCATTGGGTAGAAAATCTAATATACTCCTTATTTTTTAAATTATTTTTGCTTTATCTATATAGTGTAAACTCTTACAATTTCCAGTGGTTATAACATATAGGGACCCCCCCCCCCATATTTATCATGAAATTATAATTTATTACTTTTTGTAAAGTAATCTCATTTCAAAGTAAAAGTAAGCGTTATTGCTTTTTAATATTTAATTATTTACATGTTTTGTAATATAAAATATTTATTATCACTTGCATTCGTAGAATTATTACTTTCTATAACACACCTTCATGTCATAGGAAAAGTAAGAGTGTGTAACTTATAATCTTACATAGGTTTAAACTACAACATTACCATTATAAACTATAACGTAACCAATCTAATGACCTAAAGATTATTATCTACATTTAACAGTGGGACATATAAATACAATACCGTGGGAACGGGTAAGTGCTAACTTAGGAAGTATGCGCCTTAACATTCCCCTTCTCAATAAGCGAAACTCCGGAGAACATTATTTATACTTTAGGTAATTGGATTTCTTATGTTTGTTGATTCGGTAGTTTAGACCTTGAGGCACATTTACAATGATTTAGAATAAGAACCTGTGTAAGGCCTTCGTTGGTCGCCTCCACAGCTGGTGGATAAGAGTAAACCCTCCCAGAAATGGGTGGCACCGGGGAAATGAAATACCCGGGGTGAACCAAAACTCTCAACTGAGCAATGTCTCAGAACTGTTCACAGGCAAAAATCATAATGATTTGCATGCCAGTGATAACAGACAACAAACGATGTACTGGGAACCAAGAAACAGCATTTCAACAGATATGAAAAAGTTGTAACGGGAGTGATATAAACATAGGGAAGGTTATAAACAGCAGGGTAACCAACGAGGCTTCATGTGAAATAGATTTGCCACTGCCTCAATCATTTAATTTATTTTATAGTATTCAATAGTAATTACCTAACCATCATTAATTAACAATTATTTTTTAGTCCACTACTGCATAGTTTTTATTCATTTACATTACAGTGGCCAATCCATGAGTAACCTGCCCCCAGCTGTGATATACCCTTTTGAAAGTGTAACACTCACGTTGGTTGTATATAAAAAATTGTAAATTGCTTTATTTTGTACCAGACAAAAATAAAGAGTTTTAAATTGAAGCCTAGCTCTTTAAAAAGTAAAAGGGAAACCACTCCATTAAAAATTTCCATAGTGTAATCGTCATGATGACCCTCAGTCCCCGACAGACCTTAAATGGTCAGAGGGTGCGAAAAACTACTGGGAGGGGTTTAAAAATCTTTTTCAGGCAGATTAACTGCAGAATTTGATCATAATGATCTTGATAAATGATCAGAATTTGATAATAATGAGGCATCGGAATTGCCAGTAATCCATTTAGTAGTGGATACGATATCGTTGATAAAGCCTCTTTTTTGTATGTTTGAGGCATACTTGCAAGAGAATCGATTTTGGATTTTACGAATTGAAGTTGCTAACGTAGGGTGTCAAAAGTTGTACTAGTTTTAAAGGAGTTCAAATTTTTATATACTAATATTAAGCATTATAGTAACCATTTAAGCTAGTAAAGTTTATGTTGTGTATCAAGGTTTGATATTTATCTTTAATGAATACTGGTGATGGACGAGTCAAAAGAAGTTTTGAAATAGGTAGTGACCACTAGCTATTGAAGATGGACGTCGTGTGGAAAAGAGTCCGCAGGAATGTAAGAAGGATTAGCAAAGAAGTGGTCAAAGCACACAGGCTAAAGGAAGAAGACGAATTCGCTACCCTCTTCCAAGAAGAAATTGAGAGAATAGGCCTCAGATTACAAATGGGACTCTGATGATATAGAGGCGTGCTGGATTTACTTAAAGAAAATAATAAAAGATGCAGCATCATTAGTTTGTGGTAAAAGAAGAATTGGGCTCCAGTATATGCGGTGGTCTGACGAGGTGAAGAGAATTATCAGGGAAAAAAAGACTCTATGGAAAGAATATCTTGCGCACAAAACGCCAGAGAACTATGAACGGTATAAGAAGAAAAGGATTGAGGCCAAAAACAGGGTTATAGAAGCCAAGAGGAAAGTCTGGACGGGTTTCGGACGAAAGTTGGGATCTGACTTTCATCAGAATCAGAAAGTATTGTACCGTGTACTGAGAGGAACGAGGAAAGAAAGAGTACCAGCTTTGAAGTTTGTAAAGGACGAAGATGGAAATATTCTCACGGATAATGAACAAATAATGGAAAGGTGGAAAGAATATTTCCAAGAGCTGCTGGAGGGAAACGCACAGATTCCACACATAAGTGAAGTACAGAGAGATGGAGATCTCTGGGAGGACGAGGGATATATTGATGTGGACGAATTAGAAGAAGCCCTGCTAACCATGAAGCTAGGAAAATCGTATGGACGAAATAAGTCTCGAAATGTTAAATCTCAAAATAAGTGTGCCAAGCAAGACTTACTCCAAAATCTTGGAAAATAGAATAAGAAGACGAGTGGAAGGATTGATCCAAGAGGAACAATACGGCTTTCATGAAAATCGAAGCACCCAATACCTGGTTTTTGCGATGAGACAGGTTTTTGAAAGAGTCCTTGAAAAGGAAAAGGAAATGTCTTTGTGCTTTATTGATCTCACAAAAGCGTTTGACCGTTTAAGAAAAACAGATGTCTTAAGAGAAAAAGGGATGGATAAAGGTCATATACTTGCGTTCGAAAGTTTATATCAGAAATCGAGGAGTGTAGTAAGATTTGCCATTTACACTTCTCAGGAAATTGAAACCACCATTGGAATCCGACAGGAACGTAGTCTGAGTCCCCTACTGTTCATTTTGGTAATGGATTCTGTTTAGTTCGATTTTGGATTTTCTATGATTTCTTTTTGTATATAATTCCGGGTGATTTGTACACTGCATCCTAAATTAGTTGTTTTGTTAACCGCTTACAAAAATATACAGTCATATGTTTTATTATTATGATTATATGTGTGAACGTTGTCTGAACCTCAGTAAGTCAGTTATCCCGCATTTTATAACCCCTTCTTTGAAAATATCTTTTTTCCGAATTGAGAGGACCGGCATTTTTTGACGTACGCTACGGTGAGCTCACCTGCGAGACGTCAATGAAGAGAGGAAGCTCTGACAAGATTTAGGTAAGCCACTTTCATTTAAGTTCCTTTCTTTATTGGCAAATTGTCCGAGGACGACTTACCGAGTCGTACCGTATCTCAATTAAATATTTTATTAATTTCTCAACCGCGTTTCATACAAAATTTATGGTCCTCCGGGGCCGGATTAATTAATTAAGAAAATTAGTTAATTATTTTCTCAATTCGGAACTTAACCAAACAAAATTTAATTTTTCATTTTTTTTATATGTCGCATAGCAACCACTAGGCCGTTCAGAGAGACTTGCTTACGCCTCTTCTAACCTCACCTCACGCTGCTTCTCCCAACTATTACGACTTCGTTAAGTTTCGGGAAGAAGCGAACTGCAATTTTTCTATAAATTTGGTACAATTTAGCCAATTCATTTTTTCTCTCCAGAAAATAGTACAATTAAATTAGTTGATATTTGAACAAAGTTAAACTTTGTTTTTCCTGAATATTTTTCTGTACAGTTTTGTCTAACTTTTATTTTAAATTATTTTAGATGGCGGAAGATAAAATTAAGTTTTTAATTAAAAAGAGGGAAAAATATTTTCATAAAATTCAAACGGCTTATGACTTATCGAAAAATCTTACAAAGGAAAATTTTCCCATTTTTTTATCCCGAATGGAACAAATTGACATGGATTACCAATCATTTGATGAAATTCAAGATCAAATTATGGAATTTGCTTCTAAAACAGAATCTCTCGAAAATTTCGACACGGCTGCTAGATCTCAAGCCTGCGACGAGTTATACTATTCAGCAAAGGCAGTAGCCTCGCAGTATGCTAAGCCAGTTACTAGTACTAGCTTGTCTACGAAAAATGAGAGGCCCGATATAGGACATGCAAAACTTCCAAAAATCAATTTACAAATATTTTCCGGTGATCTTCAGGAGTGGCCCAATTTTTACTGTCTGTTTCGGTCCCTTATTCATGAAAATCGACAAATGGCCTCATCTGAGAAATTTTACTATTTACGCTCATTTTTGAGAGGCCCGCCTTTAAAATTAATCGAATCGATTCGTTTGTCCGATGATAACTATCAGATTGCATTTGAAACTTTAGTTAATCGGTACCAAAACAACAGGCTATTAGCTAATTTTTACTTGGAAAAAATTACGAATTTTAAACCGCATTCCCAAGAAAATCTTCAAAATTTGGAAAGGTTATCTGACGTTTTCCTAACCAATGTTGCTGCACTCAAGGCCTTAAACCTACCAGACTTATCTGATACACTTCTGCTTCATTTCGGTCATCGTTGCTTGGATTTGGAAAGCAAAAAATTATTCGAAGCCAAGTATTCAGGGGTTCAGTATCCAACGTATAAACAATTTTCGGATTTTTTAACTGAACGTTGCAAAATTCTCGAACTGAGTTCTCCATCTAGGACTGAGTCTAATTCAAACCAACGTGCAAATTTCCCACGAACAACCTCTTTGATCACGACCAACCCGCATCACAGTCGAACTTCTTCTTCACCGCCAAATAAATCTTCTTCCACCGAATGTTCCACCGCTCATATTGTATGCCCGCTTTGCTCATCTTCACATAAGTTACATCATTGTGAAACATTTCTGAAGCAAAGTGTAGATGCCCGCTGAGAGACTGAGAAAATGTTTTAATTGCCTCGGAAACCACATGTTGTCAAAATGTAACTCCAAAGGTAAATGCATCTCATGTGGATCTTCGAAACATCATTCGCATTTACACCGCTCTACTTTCACAGCCCCACCTAGGGAGTCACTTGAAAATCCGCCTCCTACGCAAGCACTATCTTGCAGTGCCCATACTCCCCCATCCAGTACTGCGCACTCCACCGTATTGCTGGGCACAGCAGAAGCTTTTCTTACAGCTTCGGATGGTAGGAAGGTTCCTATACGTCTAGTTGTGGATCCTGGTTCTCAGGTGTCATGCATAACCAGGGAAATGGCCCAACGGTTAAATTTAAAGCTCAAGAATTGCCCACTGAACATCACAGGCATCGGCAACCATGCTACGACTAGCAAGACGAAAATGGTTTCTTGCACTCTGACCCCTAAACACACTCGAAACAATTCTATATCCGCAGAAGCCGTTGTTCTTCATGAAATTTGTGCAGATTTACCGGTTACGACGCTCTCAAATGAATTCAAAAATCGATTTTCCTCCATGTTATTGGCCGACCCGGCTTTCCACGTAAAAGGGAAAATAGATTTTCTTCTGGGTGCGGATCTCTATTCCGAAATCCTTTCCGACGACAATAATTCCGTCATCAGGGGTAATCCGTCAGCTGTGAAAACTTCCTTTGGGTGGATTTTATTGGGGAAAATTACCGAACCAGCAGAAAAAAGGGTCGTATCGCTTTTAGGTTGCACCTCGCAACTTGACATTGCACTTCAACGTTTCTGGAAGACTGAAGAGGTCGCATCAGTAGCACCGCAGAACCCGGAAGACGAATTGTGTGAGCTACATTTTATGAACACCCACCAAAGAACACCCTCTAGCCAATATATAGCTTCTCTTCCTTTTAGAAACACCAAGGCTCCAAGGCTGGGAAATTATCGCGAAACCACTCATAAACGACTTCTGAACATGGAGATCAGGCTCAAGCTGACAGATTTAGAACCTCAAAATAACGCCTTATTCCAGGAATATTTGGACATGCCACACTTGAATTTAGCTTGCCAACCCTCACCATATGTCATCCCGCATCATGCTGTGGTAAAAGGTACCAGCTCTAATACGAAACTCCACGTAATTTTCGACGCTCCGGCCAAGGATACCCTTGGATTATCATTGAATGACCGCTTATACACCAAGCCGAAGCTTCAGCTGGACTTGGCGAATATAAAAATTAAGGCTAAACGTAGAGTCGGACCCCTTAAACCAAGCCTTACTATTCCCAGTTTGGAACTCTGTGCATCTTTGCTGTTAGACCGCCTTATTGAATCCCTCCAAGTGTTCCGAGCCGCCATTACCATCACGGCGACGCATTTATATACGGACTCCACAGTCGCTCTCTCCTGGATCCATACTACGCCACACCGATTGAAAACATTCATCGCCAATAGGGTAACCGCCATTGTAGAGATCGCCCCACCTGACCTGTGGAGCCACTGTTGCAGTCAAGACAATCCAGCTGATTGTGGATCCCGAGGTCTGATGCCCCGCACCCTGATGCAGTTTTCTCAGTGGTGGGAAGGACCTTCATTTTTGCAATTACCCCTAAACTGCTGGCCAGATTCTCACTTTGATCAGCTAGAAGAAATTCCTGAAATCAAAGATGAGACTACTGTGATGGTAGCCACCGCCGAACCGAACGAACTTGTTACCACCATTAGCTCTTTTTCATCGCTCCAACGCCTCAAAAATGTCTTCGCCTATGTTCTCCGATTTGTTAACAACTGCCGCAGCGCAAAACCTCATCGTAAAACCGGTGTACTGTCGGTTTCAGAACTGCGAGATAGCATGAATTTATGTGTCCGTCTATCCCAGGAACAATACTTCCATTATGATCTTAAGACTACGTCCCCTGAACAAATGTCTCAAGCTATCAAACCGTTATCCCCTTTTATTGACAAGCTGGGTTTTCTCAGGGTGGGCGGTAGGCTGAGGCATTCAGATCTCACGTATGATGCCAAGCACCCCCTCATTTTGCATAAAAAATCGCATTTAGCAACCCTCATATGTGACTGGTATCATCAGACCACTATCCACGGAGGCCCTCGCGTAATGCAGGCGTTCATTCAAAGAAAATTTTGGATACCAGGACTTCGTCAACTAATCAGGATGCGCATATTTAGGTGTCTATCATGCTACAAACTCAAGGCCAAGTCAAACCAACCTTTAATGGCAGATTTACCACCTTCCAGATTTTCCCAGGTCCGCGCTTTCACCAATATTGGGGTTGATTTTGCTGGTCCTTTCCAGATAAAGGAAAGTAACCGCCGGAAAGCTGTGATTTCTAAGGGTTACATTTGCCTCATCGTCTGTATGGCCACTAAGGCGATCCACTTGGAATTCGTCTCCGATCTTAGCACCAGTGCATTACTTGCTGTGTTGTACCGTTTTATCGCTCATCGTGGATTATTTTCGAATATCTCTATTCATCAATTTCTCCAGAGACACGCTGAAGATATTCACTACAATTTAGCCAAACGTGAGATTATTTGGCATTTCAATCCGCCCGCGGCTCCTAATTTTGGTGGCATTTGGAAAGCTGGTGTCAAATCCGTGAAGCGCCACCTAGTTCGCGTTATGGAAAGTCGGACACTAACTTTTGAAGAATTCACCACGCTGATCACCCGCATCGAAGCCGTTCTTAACAGCCATCCGCTTTGCGCTATTTCGTCCGACCCCAACGACGATGTCGACTATTTGAGCCCTGGACACTTCCTCATTGGAGGACCACTATTGGCTGCGCCGGAAGAAGACTTGACAGACACCAATCTACACCGCTTATCCCGCTGGCAAGTTCTCCAACAATCGCTCCAGAGCTTCTGGAAGAGGTGGAGTCATGAGTACCTCCAGACTATGATCAGTCGACCTAAATGGACCCAAAATTCCCCGAATCCTGTCATAGGCGATGTGGTTATGATTGTTGGGCAGAACACCAAGCCTTTGCAATGGCCCCTGGGAAGAGTTGAAAAACTTCTACCTAGTCATGATGGAGTAGTACGGGTGGTGCAACTACGAACCACCTACGGTTCAATTACACGGCCTACCAATAAATTAGTTCCCCTTCCAATAAACTAAACTTTACTTTACTTTTCGTATATTATGTTTTTGTTTTGTTAGTTTTTTTTGTACATATTTTACATTGCAAGTTCGCTTCTTCTGTTCTAAAGTTTATTGTTACCTAATTACAAAATTGCTATCAATTTTGGGTGGGCGGTATGTTTAGTTCGATTTTGGATTTTCTATGATTTCTTTTTGTATATAATTCCGGGTGATTTGTACACTGCATCCTAAATTAGTTGTTTTGTTAACCGCTTACAAAAATATACAGTCATATGTTTTATTATTATGATTATATGTGTGAACGTTGTCTGAACCTCAGTAAGTCAGTTATCCCGCATTTTATAACCCCTTCTTTGAAAATATCTTTTTTCCGAATTGAGAGGACCGGCATTTTTTGACGTACGCTACGGTGAGCTCACCTGCGAGACGTCAATGAAGAGAGGAAGCTCTGACAAGATTTAGGTAAGCCACTTTCATTTAAGTTCCTTTCTTTATTGGCAAATTGTCCGAGGACGACTTACCGAGTCGTACCGTATCTCAATTAAATATTTTATTAATTTCTCAACCGCGTTTCATACAGATTCAGCTCTTCGAAAGGCCAAGACAAAAATGAGGAAATTCTACCTAGGGTGCGCCAATCTGAGTCCAATAAGCCTCGCACTCCTGGCATTTGCGGATGACATTGTGGTTTTCTCAGAGAATGACAGAAAGCTCCAGCATAGCAGATCAAAAGAATAATTGCTGGCTATAAATGTGACCATAAACCCTAATAAAACAAAAGTGACGAGGGTAGGAAAGAAGCCAATGAGGGTCATTAGAGTTAAAGATAAAGTTCTGGAACAAGTGGAACCTCACAGTGTGAACAAGTGAAACTTCAAATACCTGGGAGCGCATCTAAGCGAAAACGAATACATCTATTTGGAAGTGACCGAGATAATCGGTGCTGCGGGCAGGATGTTTGAAGCGATTAAGAGAGAATTTCTTAACCGAAGAGAAGTTGAAAAGGAAACGAAAGTGGCTGTATTTAAATCAACATTCCTCCCTTTCCTCACGTACTCTTCAGAATCATGGACGCTGACAAAGAAACACCAATCCAGAATACAAACAGCAGAAATGAGATTTCTCAGGAAGATAGAGGGCAAACAAAAAGAGACCGAGTCCGGAACAGCACTATCAGGTCGAACCTGAATGGTTAACCAGTCAACCATATAGAGGAAAACAGACTGAGATTGCTTGGACACCTCCTGCGGATGGATCCCAGCGGAATTGTTAGGGAAACCTACCGAGCCAAAGTGGAGGAAAAACGAGGAGGAGGACGACGTAGGAAGAAGTGGGAAGAAGAGGTGAGGAAGGACTTTGAGAAGAGGGGACTTCATTGGAGCAGATCACAGTTGGTAGAAGACCGGCAGAGGTGGAGAAGGCTGTGCAGAATTCCTCCTCACACCGCTTAGGCGGTTATGAGGAGTGATTATGATGATGATGAATACTGGTGACAATTTTATTGTTGTTATACTTGGTGCATTAGTCAAGACTGTAACTTCATGAGCAGGTATTTTATGTAATATCGATAAGAGAAGGATCATTAGCATTTTCTTCATTACCTGAAAGATATAATGTTTGAGATTTTGTTTTATTTTTATAATTTTTACGTTTCTTTGGATATTACTGGACTGTACAATCTTTATTTTTATTCTCATCTTTCACCTTATAACCTGGTTTGAAAGGGTTGTCTTTCTTATAACTACTCCTAACTACTCATAGCGAACGTGACGTCTGGAATATCAGTATCTTCCTTATTTTGATGAAGTAATGTAGTTCGTCGACTATTCTTGTTTTTATTTGTTCCTGTATCAATTTTACATTATTGTGATATTAAAAAATTTAAAACCTGTACCACTAAAACCCGTGAACGGGTCTGGGGTTCAGTACATGGTAGAGACTGAACTGTTTCTTGGAGAACGGTTCTGCAAGGAGGTGACTTGTCCTAGGTCACGCTCAACCGCCTGACCCCCCCCCCTTATTTTGGGTACCCTATTTTTATAACATTTTATAGAGGCTGGGTGAGGCACAGGAGGGTCCTAGATCCTTCTGCCCTTGTCCTAGATGTTCCATCTCCGGCTGCAAACAGATTAAATAAAAGTCTTGCCCGCAGCGGGGTTTGAACCAGGATTTACGGCATGGCAACTCAGTGCTCTACCACTGAGCCACTCCGCTTCCATTTGTAATATTATTCCAAGAAATTTTAAGGCTTTTAGTGTTCCGAATGTAATGTCATTTAGTGTTAATTTTAATATTTGGTCTAAACTATTATTGAATGAATTACAACAAAACATAATATCTTTCTTTATATTACATTAGGTAGTATTATTTTTTTTAACTCTTCAGAAATGAAGTGTTGAATGTGCTCTATTAAGGATCCGTAAGGAATCAGGATGATTGGGAGTGACATAGCTTTCAATCCCTTAGGATCTTGGATAGTTACGGAGAGGAAATAATGGCTGTAACGTCAGCGAGGTACATCGGTTCTTCGAATAACAGATGTATAAAGGGAATAGAGAATAGGGCTTAAAACACTGCCTTGTATTGAGGAAAGAAGAAGGAAATAAAAGGAAGTACAGAAGAATCTAACTAGGAAATATGATTGAAGAATTAAAAGTGTTAGGAGGTAAGTGAGGTTTTATTTTCCGAATTAGACACTTTCAGCATAAAGGGTAAAAAGGTGAAAAAGTTCAGGAAAACAACAGTACAGCTTATAACGATACGGGTACAGATTTATTAGATATATATATATATATATATATATATATATATATAAGCAATATATATATATATATATATATATATAGGAAAAAGCAAATTATACCTACAGCACCTGAATTACATGAACTAACTTTGCAACGACAGCGTACATATGAACCTACGGTTAGATATAAAACAATTTCAAAATACTACAAAGCTCCAGGAGTAGCTTCAGATCTTCCCCCTGGAGGAGTTAAATGAGGTAAATCTGGAAACCAAATGTGTGATCATAAACAATTCTAGGAACTGTTGTGCAGGTGCAAGTTGCAGCTGGCTTACTAGTAAACAATACCACGAATTAGAATCAGCAGTGTAAAAACCTATACAGGACCTCTGACTAGGAGCACTCTCTCTTATTATTTCTGTAGCACGTTACGTTGTTAGTTTTTAGTCTCTCCATTTTAATGTACATGTTTAACTTGAATAAAAGTTCTTTTTAAAAAGTGCTTAGTTTACTAAAGATATTTAACTGGCGCTCGAACACAGGGACTTGAGGGCTTATTATAGGAGGACATAGAAAACTTCACATAGAAGAACTGACATTCATCGAAGAATCTCAAGAATCTTCTGAAGGTACTTATATTATAAATTCTTCCTTCTTTGACTTCATAAACAGTTAACGTCACTGTGGAACTTTGTTCAACAAACTGCAACCTGTATAATTTGCTGATATTTTAATATCTAAACTCAAGTTGATTTATAATTTAAATAACTTTAGTTCTAAGAATACTTATTAAGTACTTATAAGTTGCATGCACATTTTTTATTGCCATTATATTTAAATGCCAATATCTGGGAGACTAAATAGCATAAGATTTGGATATTTAAACGCTATAAGCGAAGAAGAAGATAATATTGATTCTCAAATTACAAATAATCAATTAGAAATGAATCCTAACTGACTAATAACACCGGGATAATTTAAAATTCTGCCCACGTATGACGGTACTGCAAAAAAATTAAGAAAATTCGTAAACGGATTAGAAAATTTACATGAACGTTTTTGTCAAAACACAAATGCCTATAAAATAGAAAATGAACAAGTGATGCTTATTACAGCTCAAAGTAAATTAATCGGGGAAGCCGAAGATTGTAGGGATAAAGCGTTTGAAGATATTCATGAATTAATAGATTATTTAAAGAAACAATTTTATGATTCGAGAACCATTGAAACCATTAAATACGAAATATTAACGATGCAACCAAAACATAAAGAACATCCTGTTGATTATGTAAATCGAATAATAGAAAAACGACAGGATTTAGTAACGAAATTATTTGCTGAAAACAAAAATAATGAATTAAGATATCATGATAGCGATATAGCTCATGCAGCGATTCGTAATTTACATCCGGTTCTAGAAAGACAATTTACACATATCATTTGCAACAATATTATAGGTTTTTTATTAAATTAGCTTTGAAAAATACATTTAACGCTATCGTATATCAATTATACGGAGAAAGAAATAGGATTAATAAAGAAACATATTTTAATAAACAAAATTTTAATAATTGAAATAAAATAAATAGTTCTTACAAAAACAATAATAATCAAAACCATCAAGTACAACAACAATTTCAACCTAAATATGAAAAACAATGTTTATAAGATCGAAAGATACACAGCATAAATAACTGAATTACCGGCGCCATCCATCCTGAATTACACGTATATTCCCCATCAACGACACCTTCCGTTCTGTCGTTTAGAATTATTAAATTATTATTGTCACAATTTTCCAAAAACATTTTCCCTTTATCGTTAATAGTGAATTCTTTGTTAGCTAATATGACTTACGTACTTTTTTTTGATGATATTATTATTTTTTCAAAAACAAAAGAAGAACACTTTAAAAATATAGGGGACGTACTTGTATTGACAAAACATTACACGTTGAAAAGTGGATGGAGCATTCACCAGTTTAAGGCCATACGAGTAAATTCATAATGTCTGTGTCGGTTGAAAAGCCTTTCTTCGGAATAGCCATCTCAATTTGGTGGATTCCCGAAGCAAAATATTTTGATCCGAAGCAAGATATTTTGCTTAAAAATATCTTAAAGCAAATAAGTTGCTTTAAAAGGTCTTCGATGTTTTGAAGGGGAAATCTGTCCAGAATAGTTTCAGCATTTAATTTTCGGCAGTCAATAACGACTCTAATTTTCCGTTTACAGGTCGCGTCAGGTTTTTTCGGTACGACCAATATTGGGCTATTATAAGGTGAGTTGCTTTCCCGTTTTATACCAGAATTTAATAATTGTTTATTTCGCGATCTACATCTACTTTAAATTGTAGAAGGTGTCGATAGTTCCTGATTTAAATCGGACGGTCGGTTTTTAATCTTATTTCGTTTTTTAACAAATTGGTTTAATTTTAATTTTTCTTCTTCCGATTTTATAATTAGCGAATATTTATTTAGCAAATTTATTATTGAAGTTTGATCTTCTTTATTTAAATGCGAAACTTATTGACTCTTCTATGTTAATCATATTTAAATCTTTTTCATTTTCTTTATTACTTATATTATTTACTTTATTTTCATCTCTTTATTAATTCAATTATTTTTTATTTATTTCTTATCATTTACCATATTTTTATTTTCATGCATTAGTTTACTTAATTTTAATATGTTTCCATTTCTAATACATATATCTTTAATTACAAGGTCATCGTTCTCTTTTATATTTAAATTCATACCAATATATATTCTATTAGGTACCAATGCCTAATAGAATGAGAATATCAAACATTTTGTTAAAATCAAAAATCTTACACTCAATTAATAGTTCTTGTTCCAGTCCTAATCTGGGGACGAGATCCACAATGATCGCTCCATGTCTAACTATCAGTAGGAGTGTTAAAATAAACTCTTCCAAAAGTATTTTAGTTCCGTCGGGTGCAGAACTTGGGTTTATAAAACTAATTCGTGAGCCAGTGTCGACAAGCCACTTATCGTCTTTTAAATCCGTAAATTGAAGTTCGTCGCATACATTTATGTCGTATCGTTCGGTGGCTCTGGTTCTGGGCTGCCAAGTCCTAAAACATGTTCAAATTTATTTTCAAGTTCTGAAATTCGTGCTCTTAAATTATCTTACTCTTCTAAATAGTGTACTTCGTTACTACCGACTGTTCTCATAGATACTGTATTTTGTGAATTCGGATTAAACGGTTTTTATGGAAATGGTTCGTTCGTTTTGACTCCAAATGTTCTTTTGAGGTGAAAATTTTGTGGTTGACGGAATTCAGGCGGTCCGTATTGATAATTATTTTGTGGATACCGATATTCGCGATTATCAAATTCATTATAATGTGGTTGATGAAATTAGGTTGTCAAAATCGGTCGTTGTTGTTGTTTTATTTTTCAGGGCAAACAACTACAAATGGTTATTATTACCCTCACCACTAGAGAATATGCATATTTAGAATAGAATAGAATAGAATAGAAAATTAACTTTATTCTGGGACTAAGTCCCTTTAGAATAACAGATATGAACAGGGAAAAAAACATAATATTTATCTGGCCAGAAGGCTAAATGTTACAAATCATAAAGCGTGTAAAACATGACAGAAAACCATTTAAAAAGAAACATATAAACAAAAATAATAGTAAGTAAATAAACAGTACAGATCTTGACAGGATATTAAGCAATTACAAAGAATAGATAAATCCATAGCTTTTGTTAAATGGATGAGCTAGCATGCAATAATTTCTTTACATGATGTACAGCTTTTCAAAAAGCAAAATTGAAAGAACTAAATAACACAATGAGTTATTCTATACATTACATTCTAAGCAAATGACTAACCTGCTTTGTGACTATCCTTTTGGGAAGCTAAGAGGTGTTGAAACAGCAAGGATTTGAATAATGATAGAGAGGGAGTATGACGGATATTAGGAGGGATTGAGTTCCACACTGTGGTGGAGCGGGCGAGAAAGGAACGTTCGAATGCTTTAGTTCTGTGTGAACGTATATAGAGATCAGAAAGGCGGGATCTTGTTTTATGGTGTTGAACTGAGGATTTGAATTGGAGGAGATTGTAGATATATGAAGGGTGTTGAGAGTGAATGGATTGGTATAAGAATGAACAGAGGAAATATTGTCTTCGGAAGGGAGGGAAGAGCCACTTTAACTCATCATAGAGGTGGGAGACGCGCGATCGCTTCGGAGTACCAAGCACAAATCTTAGAGAGCAGTTCATTATTCTCTTTAATCTGTCTTCAAGCATTTTAGAGAGGCCTCCATATACCACGCTACAATAGTCAAAGTGGGGGAAGATGAGAGAAGAAACGAGAAGCTTACGGGAAGATTGTGTAAGGAGATGACGAGAACGATGGAACAACTTCAGGGAACTAATTGTCCGTCGGGATATTTGGGCGATGTGGGATTTCCAGGAAAGGTTTTGGTCGATGGTGATGCCTAGGTTTTTCACCGAGGAGGTAATCGTGATAGGAATATCGTTTAGGAGTAATGTTGGGAGGGTGTGGATGGATGTAAGGAGGGAATTGGAACCTAAAACAATGGACTGAGTTTTCAATGCGTTCAATTCCAGTTTGTTCAGCTTTGCCCAGGCACAGATCCTATCTAGGTCTTCCTGAATACTAGCGAACGCAAAAAATAGCTCGGGAGAAGAACAGATTTAGGGAGATCATTGATATAGCAGTTGAAAAGAAGACGAGAGATACTTGAGCCCTGTGCCACGCCTGAGGAAAGGGTGAAGAAAGAGGAAAGGGGATGATTAGGTATAGAAACTGCTTGAGATCTATCAGAGAGGAAGGATTGGAACCATCGGATAGAACTGTTAGAAAAGGACATTGATTTGAGTTTGCTAAAAAGGATAGAATGGTCTAAGGAATCAAAAGCTTTAGTAAAATCAAGAAGGATAAGCACAGTTAGTTTTTTGTCGTCCATAGCGGTATGTATGTCATTGGTGATTTTGGTAAGTGCCGATTGTGTGGAGAAACCGGGACGGAAACCTGATTGAAGTGGGTCAAGGAGTTTGGACTGTTTGAGGAAATTTGACATTTGTGACTGGACTATTCTTTCTAGAGGCTTGGAAAGGTTGGAGAGGATTGAGATTGGGCGGTAGTCTTTGAGTGAGACAGGATTAGAGGATTTATTAATAGGATGGACTATGGCTGTTTTCCAGGAGGCTGGGAATACTCCGTTTTGCAGTGAAAAATTGTATATAAAGAGTAGGACAGGTATAATATCGATAAGGCAGGATTTTAGCAGTTTGACAGGAATCCCATCGAAGCCTGTGGAGTTGGAGTGGGATTTCAGAACAGAGGAAATAATGTCGTTGGGTGAAATGTCAGCGAAGTAAAAGTTGTCAGGGTTGAATGATGGTGGTAGGGAAAATACGGGAGAGGATAATTTAGAAGTATTAACTGAGGTGGACAAAAAATATGAGTTTATTTCATTGGGAGAGGCTGGAAAGGGCCTAGAACAAGATGAATTAAGAAGATAAAGCTTTCGAAGGAGATGCCATTTGGATTTAGAATCGGGAGCAGATGAAAGGGCTTCGTGGAAGTATTTGGTTTTTGCCTGCCTGATTGTCGACTGTGTCAGATTGCGGAGAGCCCTAAACGCTTGATAGTCGTCAGTTAACCTTGTCCGTCTAAAGCGTCTTCAGGCCGCATCACGCTTCCTTTGAAGATCTTTAATTTTTTGACACAACCAGGGAGCAGGCTAGTGACGGAAGGTTGAGGTTTTCAGTGGGGCATGGGTGTCAAGGATATATTTGAGATTGGAAGTAAGTATGTCAACCATCGAATCAAAGAGGCACAAGAATAAATCTCTCTCCAATCCAAGGCTTTAAGAGAGGGTGAGATGTTCTCTGGGGTGAGAGCATCTAAGTTGCGAAAGGTTACGGTTTTAGGTAATATAACAGGAGTTTGGATATTGTATGAAATATGGATGAGATCATGAGAGGACAGAAATTGAACGGGTAATTGAGAGGAAGAAAGGAGGTTCTGCCGTGAATCAATGAGAAACAGGTCTAACCAGGTGTCGGATTGAAAGGTGTGATGGGTGGGAGAAAATGGGACAATGGAAAGGTGTAGAGAGTAAAAGAGATTTTCCAGGTATAGTTGATCGTAGGATTGGACAAGGAGATTGGTATTAAAATCACCGGAGATAATGATATGGTTATAGAGAGGAATGTAGTCGTAAAGGGTAGATTCAAAAATTGAATCAAGAGGAGCCAAAGGAGGGCGATATACTACGACATACAGGAGAGGGTTTGGGTTAAAAGAGATTTCAACCAGAAGGAATTCTGTGTGAGAATAACCGGTTGCGGGTGAGGAATCAAGGATACGTGATTTTAGGGAGTTGTGTACGTACAGACCTACTCCTCCACCAGTCCGGTCTACCCGGTCGTGGCGGAGGAATGAGTAGTCTGGCAAGGATATTGCAGAGGAGGGGATGTGGGGTTTTAGCCATGTTTCAGAAATTCCAATGGTATGATAAAAGTTTTGGGTAAAATATTGAAGGAATTCGTCAAAATGGGCAGGTAAGGATTGGGTGTTGACGTGACAGGAGGTCAGGACACTGGACATGATGGTGAGGTAGGAGAGAAGATCCCAGTATAAGAGGAGAAGATGCTGTGTGCAATTAATCTTAGCAGGTAGATTAGGTAAAAAGCTATGAAATGTTCCAGATAGTTAAAGACATGCAAGATAAAACAAAAAACAGATAAGAATATTAATAGTATAGAAATGATAATACTGTTAAAATATGTAAAAAGAGAAAATAATGAATTAATAATGAGAGAAGTAAAGTAATAGAATATATATAGCTGCTTGAACATGAACAAACTTAAAAATATAGAACATAAGATCCTAAGAACTAAAAATATGGACCAATAAAAAGAAATTAACTGTATAGAGAGGGCGTGGGCAAAATCCAAAATTCCGTGGTGAGCGCCATAGGTTGTCATAGAGCTAGCGGGGAAACAAAACTTTAGTAGTCACCCGAAGACGTCTAGATCTTGGGCCTGATCTATGAAGCCCACCTGGTGACCATCTTCTTTTCTACAGCGCACTCTGCCCCCAGAGAACCACACATACTTTATCTTTCCCGCTGTCACCTTCTGACGGGCTAACCAGTAGAGGTGCTTGTTTGCTTTTGTCATCTCCTCGCTCAGATAAATACGGTGACAGTCATTAATCAGATAAATAAAGGTGGGAGACGCGCGATCGCTTCGGAGTACCAAGCACAAATCTTAGAGAGCAGTTCATTATTCTCTTTAATCTGTCTTCAAGCATTTTAGAGAGGCCTCCATATACCACGCTACAATAGTCAAAGTGGGGGAAGATGAGAGAAGATACGAGAAGCTTACAGGAAGATTGTGTAAGGAGATGACGAGAACGATGGAACAACTTCAGGGAACTAATTGACCGTCGGGATATCTGGGCGATGTGGGATTTCCAAGAAAGGTTTTGGTCGATGGTGATGCCTAGGTTTTTCACAGAGGAGGTAATCGTGATAGGATGATCGTTTAGGAGTAATGTTGGGAGGGTGTGGATGGATGTAGGGAGGGAATGGGAACCTAAAACAATGGCCTATGTTTTCATTGCGTTCAATTCCAGTTTATGTATATTACATTCATATATATTTATATTACCTACATAATTACGTATATACATATTCTTGTTACATTAGTACTTAATAATAATATTGTTACATATTAAAACATTAACACACCATGCTATGTCAAACACATAATAGGAACATATTAACATACTAAACATACAATAGAAAGACAAATATTTATGCACACTTAATCTTACATATTAAACTTTTTTAAAAAAAATATATTTATTGAAATTTACAACTGTATACAGCATACATCCAGTAAATATTATGATTGAATAAATTGACATGAAAAGACAAGTAGAGAAACTACCCTGTGGTAGTACTCAAATAAAAAGTTCAGCTTAGAAGGTCACGAGGCCATCTTCTTTTCAGACACCTCGGATGATTATCAGGAATTGAAGAGGTTGCGAGGTTTGAAACTAGTGGGTTTGGGTGGAAATGAAGTTTGTCATGAAAAGATTGATATCGGATTCGGGCCAAATCAGCAATAAACGGGACGTTCAGGTCATTATGGATTACTTTGTTCGTAACAAAGTAAGGAGCGTTGAGAATTTTCCGAAGGATTTTGGATTGTAAAGATTGGATGCGGGATGAATTCGATGGCTTAGTGGAGCACCAAAGCTCTATTCCGTAAGTCCAGATGGGTCTAATGATTGTCGTGTATATGAGTCTCTTGTAATTAATTGGGAGCTTAGAGCGTTTATCCAGTAAATGTTGAAGTAGCCTAAAACGGCGAGATGTTTCTTGTCGTTTCAGTCTAGTATGAGGATTCCAAGTTAAGCGTTTGTCAAGGTGTAGTTCTAAGTACCGGATCTGTTCTACAGGACTAAGAGGGGTGTTATTAAACGATACAGGGGGGCAGGAAGTCGCTGGTTAACGACGGAGGGTAAAGGTGATTTGATGAGATTTGTGGGAATTGATTTTAATCCTCCAGTTTTGACACCAATCATAAAATAACATAAACATAAAATAGAAAGATAAATACTTATATAAATTAATTCATATTACAACAAAACGTTATACATCTATACTTACTAATATTATAAATGCGAAAATAACTCTGTCTATCTGTCACAGAAGTTATCACCGGCCGATTGTGATGAAATTTCATATAGCGATACTTTGAAGTCTTAGGATGAACATAGGCTACCTTTTTAATGCGATAAAAGGGTTGTAAGGGGTTGAAATAGGGGATGAAAGTTTCTATGGAAAGCTACAATTTATTTTACACACGTCCCTTTAATTACGGTAATTCACACATGTTATACGTATATTCGTTATAGAAGCGTTTATTTACTTTTTTGAAATTTAATATTAATTAATTTTTCATTGTGCTGTGTAATTAATAAGTATTAATTAATTAATAAAAATAGAACTATGAAAAATTTGAACAACAACGACAACCTATTCGGTGGTGCTGTTCTATTATTATCTGGTGATTTCTGACAGACATTTCCAGTCATCATCGATCTATTTTTGCCGATGAGATTAACGCATGTTTAATACAATCGTTTTCATGGCGAAATATCGAAACACTTCGATTGACCATAAACATGCGAGTACACTTACAAAATGATCCATCAGCACAAATATTTTCAAAATGATTGCTGGATATTGGAATCGGTGAAATAGAACTGCATCTGTGGAGGTAAATTTAGCAATGTTATGTTGGTACTATTGAGAGGGGATAACAGTCAAGAAAGGTAGAACATAGTGAATTGTATGTTATTGAAGTTGTAGTTTGTGAATCTGTAAGAAATAAAATGATAATTTGAACTCTGTCCCAGAAGCCAAGATTTAATTAATTATTGTACCCGATTCAATTACAATTGGTGACCCCGTGTGTGATTCGCGAACGTTAGTGAAGTGACCGGCGTGAATTAGTTATGAGTGACGACGACAACGATGTGGCAATTCCGGGTTCGGGTTTACGTGCAAATTCGGATTCGGAACCGCAGAATCAAAATAAAATTAATTTCGTTGATCGGGTAAGCATAAAAATTCCTCCATTCTGGGTCGAGAAACCCGAGATTTGGTTTCACCAAGTCGAGGCCCAATTTTCAATAAACAACATTACGTCAGAAAACACAAAGTTCAATTGTTTAATTTCTCAATTAGAACCCAAATTCTTGGAATATATTTGGGATATAATTCAATCAAATACTCTGAATAAATATACAGCTGCTAAGGAATGTTTATTGACGAATTTCAAAGAAAGTGAGGATAAGAAAATTAAACGGCTAGTCACAGGTTTGGAAATTGGTGATGAAAAGCCAAGTCAATTTTTAAGGCGAATGAAATCTTTGGCAGGAGAGGAAATCACCGAAAAAGCTTTAAAAACCTTATGGATGAAGAAATTGCCTGAAACGGTGCGAAATATTTTGATAATTAGTAATGAAGCCTTGGATAATTTAGCTGTCATGGCCGACAAAATAACGGAAATGAACTACTCATCACAAGTTTACGCAGTCACGACACCAAATCCTTCACATCTTGAGCACCAACCGGATTTATCTACGAAAATATCAAATTTGGAAAAACAAATCGAAGCCTTACAGTTTAGAGGAAGGACTCAAAACGGAAACAGCCAACATCGTTCGGGTCGAGGACGATCCCACAGCCGAAAACGATTCGACCCTAAAGGTAAATATTGTAATTACCATTTTCGATTCGGTGTTAATTGTAATCCAAGGAAATGCCGTCAACCTTGCTCTTGGACGGAAAACTCCAACAGCAACTGGATTAACGGCAGCTTCAGTTGCTGACCAATCTCGCACATGCCGTTTATTTGTTTCAGACCGAAAAACCGGATTGCGATTTTTAGTTGACAGTGGGGCAGAGGTATCATTATTACCCCCCAACGAAATATTCAAAATCAAGTCAAGAGTATAAACTTGATGCCGCCAATAACACCGAGATTTTAACATATGGAAGCAAAATATTAAATATTGATTTGGGGCTACGCAGTCAGTTCCAATGGCCATTTATAATTGCTAAGGTAAAACAAGGAATTCTAGGTGCTGATTTTTTAAAGGAATTTAATATTCTAATAAGTATGAAACAAAAACGTTTAATTGATACGACAAAGCTGACCGTTTGTGGCAAAGTCGAATCCGTTACTACAGAAGACCTTATCAGCACAGTGAACAAGAGCTTAAGTTTCCAAGACCTTCTTGCCAAGTATCCTAATTTAACTGTAACAAATTTCACACCTTCCAACATTAAACATAACGTCGAACACGTCATTGAAACAAATGGTGGACCAGTATTTCGTATACCACGACGAATGGATCCTGTAAAACTCAACTTGGCTAAAGAGGAATTTAAATTTATGCTCAGTAATAACATTGTTCGACCTTCAAAGTCCCCTTGGGCTAGTCCACTGCATATGGTTAGTAAAAAAGATGGATCAACTTGACCTTGCGGAGATTATAGGCGCTTGAACGACCTTACAGTTCCGACTCGAAGACTTTCATCATATTCTCAATGGTGAGAAGATATTCTCTAAACTTGACCTATTCAAAGCCTATTTTCAGATTCCAATTGCAGAACAGGATAAGCCAAAAACAGCAATAATCACCCCATTTGGTCTTTATGAATTCAATGTAATGAGTTTTGGCTTAAAGAATGCACCTTCAACATTTCAGCGGTTCATCAATCAGGTTTTTTCGGGTTTGGATTTTGTTTTCCCTTATTTAGACGATGTATTGATAGCATCAAACTCCTTGTCAGAGCATAGAAATCATTTAGAACAAGTTTTTGAGTGACTTGATAACCGTGGCCTCAGAATCAACCTTTCAAAGTCATTATTGGGAGTTGAACAATTCGATTTTTTGGGTTATCATATTTCACCGGAAGGATTTAAGCCGTTACCGGACAAAGTCAAAGTGATTCAGGAATATCCACTTCCGAAAACAGTACATGAGCTGAGAACATTTTTGGGCTTAGTCAATTTTTATAGACGATACCTAAAAAACGCTGCGGAAACACAAGCTGTACTACATGATTATTTGAAAGGTGCTAAGAAAAAAGATCACACTCCAGTTGAATGGACCGAACAAGCTAAGAAAATGTTCAATAAGTGCAAAGCGGACCTTGCTAATGCAACTTTACTTGCATACCCTAATCCAGATCTGCCTTTGAACTTGACAACTGATGCCTCAGAAGTAGCAATCGGAGGTGTCCTACAGCAATATCAAAATAGTGTTTGGTGTCCTATCGCGTTTTACTCGAAACAATTGAGCGATCCACAGAAAGCATATAGCACATATGACCGTGAATTGTTGGGAATTTACATATGTATCAAACAGTTCAAGAACCTACTGGAAGGACGCGATTTCACTATTACCACTGACCACAAACCTTTAATCTACGCCTTCAAGCAGAAAAATGAAAAAGCATCTCCTAGACAACAGCGACAACTACAATTCATATCTCAATTTTCTACAACTGTGTTACATGTAAAAGAAAAGACAATGTTGTTGCAGATACCTTATCACGTATCGAAGAAGTTAATCAATCTAATTTGGATTATGATTTAATTTCAGAAGCTCAGGTTAACGATTTGGAATTGAAGCAACTGATAAGCCAAAATTCTCAGAACAACCTCGCATTTAAAACATACCCATTACTATCAGGAAAAATTTTGTGGTGTGATGTCTCCACCACAAATGTTCGACCATTCATTCCAAAATCGTTTCGGAAATCAGTATTTATTTCACAGAACTATGAAAGCAGCCATCCGTGCAGATGATAACGTCAAATGGACAACAGCTCTGCCTACAATCCTCCTTGGACTAAGGAGTGCTTTGCGACCAGACACCCAGTTTACCATCAGTCAAATGGTATATGGAAAAACAGTGAGACTTCCTGGTGAATTTTTTCAGGCTCAGTCAAGTTGTGCATCTCCGGAAGCATTTACGTCGGACCTAATTCGACAAATGGACCTTTTGAAACCTACTAGTGCTCATCATAAAGCTAATTCATCTATCTATGTACACCCAGATCTTCAGAAGTGAACTCATGTCTTTGTGCGAGTAGATCGTGTAAAAAAGGGATTAGAGCCACCTTATGAGGGCCCCTTCCTAGTAAAGAAACGCTATGAAAAATATTTTCAAGTCCTTATTAAGAGTGGAATAGTCAGCATCTCCACTGACAGACTGAAACCAGCCTATTTACTTTCTGAAGATGACATTCTTCCACCACAACCTAGTAAAACCTCAATCAATCAGCATGAGCCAAAACCTCAACAACCTGCTGCACCACAATCTTCAGGAGCACACAATAAAACCACACGAAGAGGCCGTACCGTACGTTTTCCACCACGGTGCCTCCTTGCAGTGAAATGTGAATAAGTGTTCAAATCAATTATGTAAAATGTGATGTGTCCAAGTTATTTTAATGGAAAAGTAATCAAGTATAATAGTTTAATGTAAAATGTGTTAAGATTGATAATGTTAAAATGTTAAATCAATTAGTTATGAAAGCTCAAATTGTACCTAAATAATGTTTCTCTGTTTCCTTATTTTGAAATGTATATATTTTGTTCCCTTGTTACTTATTATTTTATTCCATATACTAATTTTTGTATTAAACATGCTAATTTTTGTATTCTACATACTAATATTTGTATATAATATATTGTATCGTGACTTAGTCACTGGAAGAGGAGTAATGTGGAGGTAAACTTAGCAATGTTATGTTGGTAGTATTGAGAGGGGATAACAGTCAAGAAAGGTAGAACAGAGTGAATTGTATGTTATTGAAGTTGTAGTTTGTGAATCTGTACCCGATTCAATTACACATCCGAATACAGAATCAATCAAATTGCCAGAAAATTTCAGCACTGTTGTTCAGACAAAAATGAATTAATTATGAGTATCTTCCCGGATGTACTAAATAATTACATGGACCATAATTGACTCAGAAATCGTGTTATTTTGGCAGCGAAAAATGCTGATGTTGACGAAATTGCCTTTCAAATAAAACAGTTGTTACCAGGTGATCTAATGTCCTTTAAATCAAACGATACTATTGTTGATGAAAACCTAGCCGTAAATTATCCAACTGAATTTTTAAATTCTCTCGATATTCCAGGAATGCCACCACACAATCTTCGGTTGAAGATCGGTTCACCTATTATTCTTCTGCGTAATTTAAATCCACCTAAATCATGGAATGGTACACGTTTGGTCATCAATATCACTGGAAATTTTATTGAAGCAGCCATGTTGACTGGAATCATTTATGGAGAAATCGTTCTGTTGCCACGTATTCCAATACCATCTAAACCCATAATACTGTTCAAAAATCCCGAGTAAATCCTCTTAATTTTGATTTGACTATTTTTAATAATTGCGAATGGTTTTGATCTTTCTATGTGTTATTTTCTGTAAATACATCACTATAAGTTTGTTTTACGTCATTTACAAAAAATACTACACCATAAGGGTTACCGTCAAAATACATAACATGGCCGTAGTTTTCTTTAGTCATCTGATATGAAATTGCCATTGTTTCGTAATTATTAGTACTAATATTTCTCTATTGAATTACCCTGTCAGTGGTTTTTTTCCCATATAATAAAAATAAATGTAAGTTTAACAAAATATGGTACTTGTGTACATATCACACGGTGGGAGTGGGGGCAATGTTCTGCGCATGCCCGAGCGGTTACATTTTATAACAGTTACCTTGGATAACCTTTTAAAATATTTTTATTTGAATCTGAGATCGCCTCCCTTCAAAATATCCGAAGGGAGGCGATCTCAGATTCAAATAAAAATAGGAATGTAATAATATTGGAAATAAATAAATCGAAGTAATAACAATATAATTTATTATATAACATATTATAAAATAATGTGGTATATAATGTAAATAAATATAATAATGAGATCAATAAATACTGCAATAGATAAACGATTTAAAATTAAAATAATTATTTAGAAGTATAAGTATATTTAATCATAAATAATAAGTATATTTAATCATAAATAATAAGTGTAGGATGTAAACAAATATAATAATGACATTAATAAATAATGGAACATATATAAAATATTTAAAATTCAATAAATTATTTAAAAACATAACATTCAATCGCATTTGGGTGGAAAATGGGTTGCTATACAGTTCAACATGGATTAAAAACAGTCTCTATTTCCATCAACCTGATGTTGCCATATAAATTCTGATAAATAAGAATTTATCTCCAAAACTTACGATTTCGAACGTATAATTTCATTTGATGGGAGTTGCTACATTTCCTATTTTTCTGTAAAATGTTTTTTTCCTGACAAAAACGAATAGCATCTTCCTCAGTTCTTGGCAAATCCCAAATAAGCATTGTGCTGTAACTAAAGAACACTAAACAACAAAATATCGACATTATTTTGTATTATTAACAAAGAACAACTGAAACACAACAACGCTCGAACAGAGTAGTAAACAAACAATGATGGCCTTCCAAAATGTAAGGTTATCCAAGGTAACTGGTAGAAATGTAACTGTTATAAAATGTAACCGCTCGGCCATTGCCCCCACTCCCACCGTGTGATATGTACACAAGTACCCAAAATATTTGTATACCTCAAGTATTCATTAAGTTGCTCCTGAAGTCAAGTTTATGTGAGTTGTAGACTGGGGTAAAATTCTAAGCGTACCTAGCTGAATCTCGTATGCGGTGCCTTCAATCTTCAAAGACCAGAGGTCTTCTAATCCTTGCTGTATTCTTGATAGTACAAGCGATGGTCTTTTACTTGATAGTATAAGTAAAAGTGTTCCTGTGTTCTTGGGACTTAAAATGGCCAAGAACAGTTACGATTCCTTCAAAAACTTGACGAGCACAGCCCCTGTGTTCGGGCGCCAATTATAAACTCGAACTTCCGAACTACTTAAAAAACTTTTATTGGTTTAAAAAAAATTACAACTGATCGCTACATAAGTTACTACTGAAATGACCCGTACACTAAGGCTGCTCGGCCTTATTACGGTGGCCTATATATACTGGTGGGGAGATATGCTGATGCTGCAGTCGAATCTTAGGGCGAATCCGTGACTAACTGTAGAAGTAGAAGAAACAAAGTGATGATTGGTCAACAATGATTCATCCGGATAAGTCATCCGGATGACTCTGTTCTAAATACTTCGTAATCGTGAATTAAAAATGTTTGTTTGTCTGTTAAATAAGTTTCAGTTAAAAATGTAATGTTTATGTCGAATACTTTTAGGCAAGTTTCTAGTTCGTGTTTGTGAACTTCATTTGAGTTCCCAAAGAGTATTTTAAGAGAAGGTAATAGAGCTTTAGCCATTTGAAGGATGAGGTAGTTAATTTAGTGAAAAGTTCAAGTATAGGAGATAAAAAAGATTTGAGCTTAAACAGCAAAGATTCGATAGATTTTGTAATCAAAGAGATATCAAAAGATAAAGACGGTATTTAGGAAGAGTGGAAGAATAACTCCCTGTTCCTTTTGTAGCCGATTCTCCAGTTCTCTGAAAACAATAAATAAATAAACCCAAACCAAAAAAAATGTAACTTTACTAAAAAAAATAATCATCATTATTAAATTTTGAAAATTCAATTAAAACTTAATCTCTGTTTTTATCTTCATTTAGTATCTGCAATCTGCTTTGAAACTGTTTGATAAAAGGATCAACCAAAAGGTAATAGTTGAGTATTTAACTGATTCCATTTCTAATAGGATCTTGTTAGGAATAAGTTACCAGTTTAATTGCTTCTGAATCATTAATAAACTTCAGTATACAGCGTTTACATTTAATTTATAATTAAAGTATCGTACCAATTTTTACTTGGTGTATATTAAAACTTGATGCAAAGAAAAAAAATGAATATAAATGCAAGGCACTAATCATACACCTAAAATATAATGTAGAATGAATGAATTCAGTATATTCTTTAGAATATATTCATGAATCCCAAATCTTTAGGATAACATAGGTGAATTCATGTGTATTTCTAAATAATTAAAAAAGTAATAGAATATACAAATAATCCTAACAGAAGAATATCTAGCCATAGTTTATCAATGGGATAAAAAATGTGTGAACAAAAATTCATTCAAAATAAATATTGAACTAAAAATGAATAATATATTTGTCCCTGATAGCTTATTTTATTATTTATTATGCAGGAAAATCACAATTTCATATGTTCAGAACACAGACATCCAATATAGTTCTTTACTTAATTAAATAATAAAAATATGTTAATCATTGAGGTAAAAATATTACGTTTATTATTAAAACAATCAATCCATAATTAATAGGAAAACATTGGTCAAAAAGTTACAATTAAGGTCAACTAAGATTAATGTCTACTTAGCAATACAATCAAGAGTATACTGGCAAAACCTAATAATTTTTATTTACTTAAGTTTTGCAAGAATATTGTTGATGCATTTCTAAGCAGTTTTATTAACATAAATTACAATAAAAAATGTAAATATGCATTTTTCCGATACAAAAATAAGTAGAATGTAAATTTTATATACTCTGCATTAGACCTAATGCTGGTATTATTAAAGTTCTTATGTGTGAATTTTTCTTCTGTGAATTCCATCAACTGAGCTGGTTTTACGTTGGAAGACTTGCTAAAAATAATTTAAAAAAATAAATATATATATACACATATCCATATATATTAAATAAGATAACTTACCATTACAAACGGGGAGCTGGCGAACAGAACCAGATTAGTAATATATGGAGGAGATTAATAAGACAAAATTATGTTATTATAGTTAAGTGGTTTGTTTAGTACTACTGTGACATGAATAATTAATTTTTAGTTTGATTTTATATTCTAGAATTTATTTATGAAACAAAAGCGGACTAGTCTGTTTTTTTCGAAAAACATGGACTTATCCGGCTGTGACCATGTGACAAGTCCGGTTTTGTTAATATTGGACGAATCCGAATTTGTATTTAAAAGGACTTTCAAAAATGAGACAAAAAGTATAGATTTGAAAGATTTATTGTGTTTTTAAGAAAATTAGATAACAATTTCGGTAATATCCACTTCCAGAAATTCACAATCCTCAATATTATCACATTAACCTACTCCACCAATCTTATTTTCTTCAATGATGTCTGTAAATCCTGATGCAGTCTGTATTACCTCTTTATTGATACTCGACCCATTTATCACCAAACTGCGTTACTAAAATACGCTCCACGTCTTTTCTTTTTTTTGAAGTTGTATCTTATTTACTGAAGGCATTCTTCGAATCAATGATGGATGATATAGTCCCTGCTTAAGAAGACTCGTGTAAGGTACAGTATTTTCTTCATTATTGTAGTTATTTAAAGATTTAACGCCGCACATAAAGTGCGTTAGTAAAGGCATTGTATTAGAACTGCGACTGCAACCACGACCACGACCTTTTGTAATGAGTTTGCAGTTTTTTTATATAGAATAAATGTCAATCTTCATTGAGAACCTTAACTTTACTATCCTGAACATAAATTTCATGGTGTCCTAGGGATCTGAGCAATAAAGGTATTTTTCGTAAGTCTTTCTCGGCTCTGCCAAAGACCCTATCTGGGGGTAAATAACTATGCCCACGTAAAGGAAAATTCACAAAAGTTTTATCGAGATTAGAAGCATGATTTTTGAGCCAAAATATCAACGTATGTATACCATGCGAATTTTTATTTTGTCCAATGCATCCATATGCGAACAGACGTACAACTTCCACTTCATTTAAGTTGAGGGAGAGCAAGTGACTCAATAACGTTGATGATATTTCCGTAGAACCCCTTTTTGCCATATTTTCAGCCCACACGTGAAAATAGGGGTGTTGCGTCTCAATATCTGTTAGATATGCTGCATAGAAACGTATTTGTCTCAGATAGAAACTCTGTTGGATAGGTGTATTTGGCAAATGTTGAACTTCGAAGCTGCAAATCAAAACACAGGGACAGAGAATTTTCTGGTTTTTGTTTCAAGTGGCTAGTAAATGCATTTGCTCTATCTTTATGGAATTTATATTCCCCTTTAGTAGTAGCAATTTGGTCCGGATTCTTTTCTATTTTCAACTTATTTTTATACAATAAGCATGTGCTACAGATATCCGACGCAGGCGCTGAAAATCCAATGTTAAAATCATTTTCAAACACCCGCTGAAACATAGACTGTTACTAGAGATTTTCATCACTTACTGAGCCTATTATAGCCTTTCCATAACATTTTAATATTTAACTCATCGGACAAATAGATTCTTATTGTCTTTTGTCAACTGTAATGAGACTCTTTGGCTGGTAATGAGGCAATAAACTTGTGAACACTTTCTTTGTCACCGATTTCTCTTCTTTCTGTCGCCCCCTCTTCCATCACAAGGAACCTAGGCAGCAAATAATGTCTTTGCGAGTAAATTAATCCTATACTTATCTAATCCAAGCACCGATAAAAAAAAATTCTTACACACAGTTACAAGTTTAGAATCACGAAGTAGGTAGTAAGTAACAGAAAATTCATTTGGTCGTGGCGTGGTTGAGTTTAGTCTTTCTCTCTTTTAACAGGGTATGGTGCACTATAGCGTGTTAAATAGGAATCTTGGGCAATTTTATACACATTTTCATACAAATCTGCGGTTACTTATTATTTCGTTTAGTGCTAGAGTTATACATTTTAAAACCCTCCATTTGTGGTCACACGGCAATTGAAAATCTAAAACAATCTCTAGTTCCTTGTCAGCGTACCTAAAACATTCGTCATAAAGGGGCTTCATCTAATTTTGATTTATACAAAATTGTAGGTTATAATAATACTTTCGTACTTACTTTAAATGTTTATTATTTTCTGAAGTGCATTCTCGTTTCTTCCTCTTATGACAACCATCGTTAATACTTCCAACAATCACGTTTTCGTCCATTTTTAACAGTTAAAATGTAATCATGAACACAAAACAATCACAACAATTGAAATAGTAACAGCTGATTAACTTTTTTATTCATATTTTAGTGTTATCAGAGCAATGCTAGTGCAAAAAATATGTTTTTTACTTAATACTTAATTTTTGCTGGACATCTCCGCTTATGATTAAAAAAATCCTAAAGATATGAAGACAACATATGCCTAGTCCGCTTTAGAATGAAAAATGACTGTACATTTTAATATGTTTGGTAAAAACTATGACTAAACCGATTTTGTTTGAAAATGCACTTTTTAAAACTATTTTTTCCCAACTTGTATTCGGTTTTCATTAAAAATATGAACAGGGATCGACGTAACGAGGTCCAAGGCATCATAATTCGAAAAAAAAGTGAGTTGGAATTATAGTGAACTAATCTGGTTCTGTTGGGCAGCTCCTTAAACAGAATAAATTTCAATGACAGTAAATAAATCAGTAAGTCCCTTACTGTATGGGATATTAGTCCTTGGAAACATGCAATATAAAAAGCAACATGGTGGAGAGCCAACCAACTCCTAGACAGCCTAATTAGAAATCAAGTTAACATAATGCAATTCTGTTTGTACAGTCAGATAGTGGTCAAAACAAATTTCTCATCTTGTTTCTTTGCTAGATAACGTTGCAATGGGTTTTTAAAACCCTGAATAGAATTCAGCAAAATCAAATTCAATAGGAGCTACATGATAAATATATTACAAAAAACAGAAAAAAATCGAATAGAATAGAATAGTTGGAGAAAAAAATCCATGTAAACATTAATGAAAATTGTTTTAAGTAAAAAATAATAATTTAAAAGTTTTCAACATAGTATTAATTTATGTTTTATTTAAAATCTTAAAAAGTAATAATAAAATATAAATTACCAATCACCAGACATCAAATCATTTCGAGGATTAAAATATTTTTGGCAGAACAGTTTAAAACTCACTTATCTCAGTTATCTCAGAAATAATGCACCCTAGTAGTGAAACTATGTTATAAAAAATTAAATCAGACAAAATCAAATATTTTTCAGACAGACATAATTTGGGAAAATTTAGATATTTGTTTTGCCGTGTTAGCTTCTTCTGGCTGTTTAATATCCACTGCCAACGGATAGATTCATATTTTTTCAAAACTATCACAGGAGTGTCAGGATGTTCTGCAAATAAATGAATAAATAACAAAAAACGTAACTGTAAAAGAGCATTTTTTCTATTAAAAAAATGCAGACAAATATTTTTCTTAAAGTTGTTCATAAAAAAACATACTTTTTTCTTTGTTTCATGTTTAGATCACCTACAAACAAAAAAGGTCTGGTTTTATGTTATGCATGTAGTTATATAATGAAGGCATAACCTGGGTAAGTCACAAGTAAAGTAACCTCTTAAACTACTGGATCGTATTTACTGATTCACATTCTGCTTCTGAATATCACATTGTCAGTTTTATAGTCAGTAAGTTAGGACCATTCAGAAAAATGTTGTCATAGGGCTGTATTTAACAATTCCCATGAAAATATCTTGGTTTATACTTAAAAATGCTACTTTAATGCAAGTTATACAAAATTAAAGCCCAAGTTATACCAACAGCCACATGCTCAGTAGAGTGTGGAGAGGGAAAGTTTTGGGAGTACAGCCCTTTTGAAACTTATTAAAAAATATAATTTTCATACCCACTAGCATAAGTTTTTTTTTTAAATAGTACTTTTACAATAAAATGACATAAAAACCAATCATTTAATTAGTAAAAAAATGAGGCATTCAAACCTATTTAGTGATTACAATAACTTATAATACATGATAAAAAAACAAAATCTGCATGGGCTACTTCCTTTAAAAAAACTTTTATTTAATTAAGAACAAAAAGTTTTTACTGTTTTTACTGTTTTTATTCCATGTTTTATATCCTGAAGACAATAAAAAAAGTAACTAATAAACTTTAAGAGCACTGCTAGGGCTCAAATTTCGGCTAATTTCATTTCCTTTAAAAAGTTCGTAAGTTTTTCCAAATGTTTGGTAGGAAATAATAAGCTAATTCGGATCTCATAATGTACATAAATAGCAAAAATGATGTCCTTAAATAACAATTTTGATTACATCTAACATAAAATAAAGCATTAAGACAACATCAATAGAATATTAACTATAATAATTATTGTCATAAATACCATTAAAGTTACTGATAAAATTAAGTATATATATTTAGAGAATAGATGGTGGAAATTTGAACCTACATTCAGATTTGGAACAATAATTATGTATTTAACAATTAACTTTATGACTAATCATTAATGTGAAGTCAATTTTTTAAGAACTATTTTGATTATTATCAAACTGACTAATGATTTTTAGGTGAATAAATAATCTACATATTAAGCTTGAAGACATTTTTGTTATTTCTGGTCTTTAATAACTTTCCCTTACATAATTTGAACAAATTTGTTTAGCATCTAACCATTTTATGATTATCCATCTTTAAAGAAAGTAATAATTATCGGGAAAACACCAAATGACAGTAACAAAAAACCTAAATCAAGTCAAATTCGTAAGTACGACAAGTTTGCAGATTGGAGCTACTTATTTTTATTGCTAATTATAAGATTTATAGATATGACTAGATATTACCATTGTTCCATCAATAAAATAATGGTATAAAGAAAATAAATTTTTATTTCAAAATATATTTTAATCTATTTTATAATAATAATAATATGAATCCATAATTCTAAGAAATCTGAAAGTGGAGTTATATTTCCAAATTTTATTTATTCAGAAAAAGGTTTTGAAAATGTTATAATGATGTTAATTTCCTTGTTCCACTTATCAATCAGAAGAGATTGTTCAGTCTTTACATCCTTCCTACTTTGCAGCATATCCTAATACATCACATGTTACCTTCAAATAAATCGAATTAAATCATAATTGTCTAGTTTAGATTTTGTAATAATCTTCATTTCTTGTAGATCAATGTTTATTAAAACTTAGTGAATAGTTATAAAAAACTTAAGAACAATAAGTAATTTATTTTGTAAAAAAAATTACATAGGATCTTTATTCCTGTACCTTAGCTCTAGCCCAGAGCATCTAAGTTTTACAGAAAAGGAAGAATTTTTCACAAAAAAAACTGTGTTATCTAGAATTTATAGGAGTTACACTGTTCTTGCCAATACAAATGTATAAGATTCTTAGGTCCCATGATTGCCCTTGAGTTTAAGATAATGCAATACGGATTTTTTCATTCTATATTGTGGTTAATAGCCTCTTGGCAGCAACAGATCAAATTGACCTGACAGTGTTTGTGTGTTCAGTACAGTGTTCATAAATACTATGTCAGGTATAAATTACTCTTTATAATAGGAAATTAACTAACTACAGGACTAGGTTTTATGAAGATTAAACCAAAATTTAAGGTTTGATTGAATCTATAACAAAATCTATAGTTCAATAACTAAAAGTTGATTATAGTCTTATTGTCTACCAATTATTCAAAGTAATTACATAAATAGCCATAAATAAATTAAAGTAATAAAAATTTAGTCCATTTCTAGGAATGTTAAGTTAGTTAATTAGTTTAAAAAATCAAGAAAGATTTATGAAAATTTAATGATATTGTTTTTTTTATACACTTAATTTTTCTACGAACAAAGTAATTCTATCTAAGATCATAGTAATTATAGAAGACAACAATATAAAATATTAAAGAAATTATTCAAATTATGGAATCTTTAAACGAAACTGACTTGTTGATGCTGTTTCTGAGCGAGTCTTGTCCTCACAGCCCAGCGGAGATCTGTTCTTGGGTCTTCTCCAGGAAGCGGTTTTTTTGACCACTCGGTTTGGTAATAATGATACAAAGCAACTGGATCACACTTAATTGGTTTGCATATCCCTGGCCTTATAACTGAAAATAATTGAACATTACAATAAATGAAAACCTAATCGCTTAATTTTATCCCATTAACCAAGCTCGTAAATTACTAAAATCAAAAATAGTGATAATGTATCACTAAAACCCGAAATATTTGTCTTTTAAAACACTGGAGTCTCAGTATCGAAATTCCAGTAATCCAATCCTTCAAAGATTTGAGAACTTTCTTACAATTTTTTTTTTTTAATTATGTACACATAATTTTCAAATTATATATATTATTTTTTATTAATTGTTTTAATTTTTAAATATTTTTATTTTGAAGAGAAAAGATTTGCCCTAGCCGGGATTCGAACCCGGGTCGTCCGCCTTTTACTATTTGAACTACCAGGGATCGCTCTCAGTCAGGACAAATCCGTTTTCTTCACCGATCCCAAATTATATTATCTCCCCTAGCATATCTTTTCTCTTCAAAATAAAAATATAAATATTATTATTCAGAATTAGGATAGGAATCTTTAAGCTACCAAAGGAAAAATTTAGGACTCCCACTGTAACATCGTCAGGTTAACCATAGCAGCCTAATGTGATGTTAAATGAATGAACAATTACAAAAACATTAGAATAACCTTTTTCGATGCCTGTGACAGTTTCAATATATTTATTTTGTGTTACTTAGAAAATAAAAATCCAGTGATATCCTAACAAACCGAAAGCTTAAGATATAATTAAGATGAAAAAATTAGAATGAAACATATCCTAAAGCCCATTACAAATGTGGTACCCATGTTAAATATTTTTTAAATAAAGAATTACCCTTAAATGTTATTTTAATACATTGATAGTGCCCTTCCTTAGTAAGTGACAGGAATATATTCCGGCTGTTGGTCCTTCACTGCATTCTCCCACTATCTCAATAATTATTTTTATCTATGAGGAAGAAAATGGTCCGGGTGGAGGTAAAAAAATGTCTCTTCAATAGGGAGAACTGTTTATTGAAGAGCCAACGTTTCAAACCACATTGCAGTTCTTCTTCAGAATACTAAATAGAGACAATTAAAATTACATATGGTAAATATTAAAGTTAAAATAATTACATAAGCATCGAGATATCTGGGAGGTGGAAAATAAAGATGGGGGGGGGGGACCAGAAGCAAGGGGAATACACTTAGAGTATTAATAACTAAGTGATAAGGAAGGTAATACAAAAAGTAGTAAAGAATAAAATAAGTAATAAGGAAAGTAATAACAAATAAAGCATAAAATGATAAAGATAAAAATTGAAATTACAATCAGTAAATATTAGAATTAAAATACATAAGTATCATGGTATCTGAGTGGAGGAAAGTACTCTACATTTATTTCCCTTGCTTTGTATTTATATCTCAGGTTTCCCCATATTTATTTTCCACCACTCATAAACCTTGGTGCCTGAAGAAGACCTGCAATGTGGGTTGCAACATTGGCTCTTTAATAAACAGTCCTCCCTACTCAACACTAGAAAGTTAACCATATTTCACTGTACACTAAAGATAACCATACACCGTTTCGACGTGTGTATGTTTTAGTGCAAATATTTCTGACATTGTATATAATTTGTTTAAAAAATATGATTATTTATTTTATATACATAATTGTGTTGAAGATAAATGAAAAACATTTGGTTCATTTAAATATTTGTTTAAAAAGTACTTGAGATAAAAGGCAGTTCCCTTTACCCTTGAAAAGTCCCAAATTTGTTTACGTCGATTCGGCATAGGTTATCTTTCTCAGGTTAAAAGACATTTTTTTAAGTCCACCCGGACCATTTTCTTCCTAAATACATAAGGTCAACTATTATTATTCAAGATATTTTTATCTACACTACTGTAAACAGTTTAGATTTTCCTGTAATAAAAATAATAAATCAATTATACATTATAAATAAAATTTCACAACATACATGAAGGGCATGGTTGCTTATCAGTTTCAAAACAATCCTTCATTCCACAAGTTTTAAAATGTTTCTTTTCACACTGTTTACAGCATGAAACATTACCAATATCCTGTGGTTTGTTTGGTATATCTGGAATGAAATACTTTAATGTCATATAAAATAACAATAATAATATGGGCAAGATAATTCACTTAACAGACCAATATTCTCTGAATCGCAACTTGTTTGTATACTGGGTGTCCCAGGTTTGGTGAAAGAACACTGATGATAAGAGGCATGATTTACATTATGAGCCAATGATGAAGAAGCATCTTCATGCCTAGAATTAACACAAAGGGCTTCCAAAGGTAATGATGTTTCACAGGCTACAGATACTTTATCTTGCACATCTTGAACCGTTTGCCCTTTCTTTTCTTTGGATTTCTCATATTTAATGAGCTTCTTTAAATCTAAAAATAAAACTTCATACTGTAAGCATTCTAAAAACATATCTACATCAAACCAAAATACCTATGCATAGAGCTATTAATACTAACCTCTTATAAAATCAGTAAGCTGGTCTTTCGTTATAGATGTATAACCTAAATACTCCAAATGTTCTAAAACTTCACGAGGATCAATTTCAAATGACATTTCAGTTAATTCCCATTAAGATTTCCAAACTAAACAAATAGAAAACAAGCGAAAAAACCTCCTGTTTACGAACTTAAGCGAACCCAGAAGCCAAAGGAAAAAATATAATTTCAAAACAAAACAGTTATCAAAATTTTTGAGGGAAACTTCAAAGTAAATCGATCAAAACAAGATGTTAATTTTAGTTTTAGCCATGGAGGCGATGCTTGTATGGATAGATAACATATAGCTCTTTGCTGAGACCGATACACCGCCATTGTTTGCCTATGATATTTTCCCAGTTAATCTCCCAGTTTAACAGCAGGTAAGTTTGTTTGTTTGTTCATTTAACGTCACTTTATACTGCTATGGCTAATTAATAAGCAGTTCTCCACATCTAAGAGAAATTCATTGTCCTCTACCCGGACTTAATTACTTAATTCAAGATACTAATATTTATTTACAAATTAAAAAGACTACAAGGAAATTATTTAAAACAATTAAATTATTAAACTAATATTAATTTACAATAACAATATTCAACAGATTATAACCTAGGCCTAACTGTTATCTAATTACTAAAATAATATACAAATACTATAAGATATTATTACAACTAAATAACTTAACTATTTACCTAAATTTGTACAAATACAACAAAATTACACTATAGGTTATAACTACAAACTAACACTTACAGTTTGCTAATTAAAGTCCACCGACCGTAAAACTCTCCAAATATGACAAACTGACACACAGTTTATTACACTTATTACACGGCCACTAATTATCACTGTCACTGTCACTAAAAGACGATAATATAATTAAATAGAAGAATAGATCATGTAAAAAAGACGATAATGTTATTAAAAAAATATATATTGCAAGTGTTTTGAAATAAAATTAATAACAAAAAAAAAAAGGGGGGATATGAATGAAAGGAGATGAAGGAGTAAACAGGTGGGTATTAATAAGTGTAAGCTTAAATAAGAGTAAATTTTTATTAATTTTATCAGATCATCCAGTTACTTATTTGTGTTGTTAAAATTATTGTTATTTTAAATAAAATTTGACGAAAAATGAAATGTTTTTTTCCATGAACGTCATATAAGGGGGCCCTAATCATTTCTCGGAAATAGCAAAAAAATGAATTTAGACTTCATCTGTTTACTAAGAACTGTAAACCTAATTAGATAATTTCATTTGTTTCTCTGAAACCCTTCCTATTCATTAGGTTGGTATTTATTTTTTTAGTGAATTTCGATTACCTGAATTTTTAATTATCCGAACCACCGGAATTAGTTCCGATAACACGGTTCTGCATCAAAATCCTCCCTTCAACAAAAATGTTGTTTTATTATGTTTTGAAGTGTGCTGAACGCGAATCCGAAAATCTCCATCAGGCACCATTTTTGTCAAATCTGTGTTTTAGGTCGAAAAATGAGGTGTTTTTAGACATTTTGAAAATTTTTTGATCACTGAAAACTTTAACAAAAAATAAAAAAACTATTTAATTTTGAAGTTAAGGTTTGGGACCACCTTTCTACATCCCTTCCAAAGGACGTTATAACCAAGGTTTTTAACTCCCTTTTAAAAAATCCTAGGTCCGTCTGCCGGACTACGAACCCGCGATCTAGGGCGTAACCTCTATAACTATAAATAACATGTAACAATAAATATACACTTTTTTAAAGACAACAATTATCCTGCGTTTCAACTGCAACAAAAAGTATCAAATTCGAATAGATTAATAATGTGTTATAAATAGAATCGCCTATAGAGTATCTATTCAATTTTGTTTCTTATATTTAGTATGAGAAGAATCTTCATGGAACAAGGATCAATCTTTCAGGTTATCATAGGCTCTTTATTAATTTAAATGTATATTATATAGTATACATGTCTTGTATTAATAATGTTGTTTGCATTAAAATATGATCATATATTGTTACATAAATATAAAAGCATAATATCTGGGGTAGCTGAAGAAGTAATGGTTTCAAGTACAATTGGAAAGGAAGTGTAAGGTAAAATTGATATAACCTGTAACGATTATGTCTGAGCCATACATATGCCATGGTTTTACTGTATTTCCCTCATTTGTAGAGTAATAAGAGGCTTTTGAACAGAATTTTATATGCATTAACTACCCAAGATAAATGAAAATAAAGAATTTTGGTTCTGAGACTTGATTAAAACGCACTTCTTCCCTGCAGCACATAGATAAGGTATTCATAAGATCTTATTTAGCAATATATAGTATTATCATAAACTCAAAGACCATTTTAGACCCAAAAAATACCTTATAAATAAAACATACCGTTGATGTTTAGCTGATACGTTCTTTTGTTAATGCATGTTGGTTACATCGCAAAACTAACTGTTGGTAAGGCTCACTAAATATGTATCTAGGAGGCGATAAAGTATGACAGCATTGGGCCCTAAGTTGAGGTTAAGTTGCCATGGCAGGATACGAACTCCATTCAAAGCGCGATCTAGGCTAGCGATGACTTGCTTAGGCTCTCCTCTCCCCAGCACGCACGAGTCCTCCCTTATCTGTAAACTTGTTCCTCAGCCTCGGCTCGAATGTTAAATCTGTCCCTACGCTACATGCTCTGCCCTAGTCGCTTCCTTCAACTCTGTCACCATGGCATATTTTATATCTTTGACTTAGATATAGAAAAAATTGTTAATTATAAAGAAAAGCTGTCGCTTCGAGTTGGGTCACAAATTGTAACTTTTCATTCGTTTCCAATTTAATGTTTTCCAAAAATACAAGTCATCGCGAGCTTTACTATGGAAAAGAGAATGTAATTATGAGGAATGCGTATATTTCGGTTATAATTTCATCTAGAAAATAACGTTCCAACAAACATATATAATCTTTACACATGATTTATTATAATCTATAATAATCTTTATTTATTTATTATAATCTTCTAATTACCCAATTTCTGTTTATTGTAAATTTGTATTCTGTTATTTATTTTTTTTATACTAATATGTATATTTATTTATTTATATATATATATATATATACATATAGAATAGAATAGAAAACAAACTTTATTATATTATATTTCTATTTAAATATATATAAGTTAAAATTAGACTGAGATAATCAAATGAATTAACCTTTTATTTTTCATCCAGCTCGTATCTATCATCTCAAAACAAATCTATTTTTTTTTTAGAGAACAATAATCGTATGATCAACTCTTAACCTAAAACTAATACAAATATTCTATACACACATAACTCCCCCCTTCCAGTTCCTGCACAGAAGGAACTATCACAAAAAATAAAAATAAAAAAAGAACGAGAAAGGAAAAGAAACAAAGGAATATACAAAACTAAATGAAGAAATCATAAAACACACAAAAAACAACAACAAAAAAAATGTCTCTGGCATGCATAAGTTAACCTGACTCAGGTGTAGCAGCCGCAGGCGGGACAGGTGACAGAGCATGAGGCACTCGAAGCTCCTCCAGATGAACGGTCCGAACGCGAAATGGATAGTGCACATCCCGAATCGTATAGAGGTTGTGTTCGCGAACAGTCACGATTTTGTACGGACCCTCGTATCGCGCCGAGGCTTTAGTACGCGCAGTGCGTAAACGTCTATAAACAATCGAACCCAATGGCAGGGGACCCTTGGTATACACTCCGGCCCGAGCGTTGGCTTTGTGCACCCTGGTGGTCTTTTCTCGGATTAGTTTCTCGCGTACCTTTTCCCACGTAGATTTACGATTGACTCGTGATTGATGGATCATGGTACGTAATTCTTCATTATTGACTGTGATGAGGTCACCCCTATCCCTTCGCGCCTGTCCGAACACAATTTCGATTGGGGATAATCCCGTTGCCGAATGGATCGTATGATTGTATGCGATTATTGCTCGCGGCATATCGTCATAGGAATCAAGATTTCTTCCCAACTTCAATAGCCGCAGGTGTTCTCCCAGTGTATTGTGTAACCTTTCCACTGCCCCCCTGCCTGTAACATGATGGGGAGTATTAAGTCGCCACTTGATCCCCAACTGGGCACACTCTTCGCGAATCAACGAATTATCAAACTCGCGACCACAATCAGAAGTGACGTCCTCGGGTACTCCATAGGTCGCACACCAATGGAGGATGCCTTCCCAAACAGCCTTCGTGGTCTTCTCCGCGATAGGGTAAGTCATGGCGAGTTTACTAAAAGTGTCCAGAATAGTGAGCCAGTATTGTCCCTCATTAGAATAGAGGTCGACTTGCACCGACCTGAGAGGTTCCATCGCCGTGGGGGTGACTACCTGTTCTGCCACCGGCGGCTGCCGATCATATTTCGCGCGCTGACATATGGCACATTGATCTATAAAATCTTTCACCGTGCGACCCATCGATTTCCAAAAGTAGATGCGTTTCAATGCACGTAACGTCTCGTCGATCCCCCGGTGGTTTGTTTTGCCACTGTGGTGATCCCTAATGACCCGTTGCTGTGCTGTGGTATCGGGTACCGTTTGTACTTGCCGAAGGCAACGCACTAGAGAACCACCTACCCCGATTCTTTCTTGGCGCCACAACCGTCTAATTTTATCAAGGAGGACCTTGTTGCCGACGTAAATGTGACCACGGCGTCCCGGTACGCAAAACTTGGAAAAAATCCGTTCTACTTCGACGTCATCTACTGTCGGTGGAATACGAATCGTAACCGTCGATAACCCCTCATACATTGATGAACTCGTCTCAGTTCCCACACCTTGTTTGGACCGAATAACCATTTGGAACCTCTTATCATTGATGATTTCATCAACTTCTGGGAGTTCCCTAGCTCGTTCCGGTGAGACCGCGCTCTCCTCCAACTGTTGACGTATTAGTGGAATCTCAGGTCCGTGCTCCGCCCCATCCCGCAAATAACGCACCGCAAATGGCTCGACCGACGTGCTTTCTTCCTCTACAGCATTAATGACCAGATCGCGCGACAGCCAATCCGCCACCGCGTTCTCTACCCCTTTTTTATGAATTACTTGGAACGTATAGGGTGCCAATCGTTCCTTCCAACGGGAGACGCGCGCTGACGATTCCTTAAGCGTGGCCAAATAAACAAGTGGTTTGTGGTCCGTCAATAACTCGAAACGACGCCCATATACATAAGGCCGGAAGTACTCAACCGCCCACACTACCGCTAAGAGTTCACGCTCGATAGCACTATATCGTTGTTCAGCCGGATTAAGTTTCCGGCTCGCGAAAGCGATCGGCTTTTCCCCTTCCGCGAAATTCTGCGACAGGACCGCCCCAATAGCAACCTCACTCGCGTCTGTGGTGATCCTGAACATAAGATGAAAATTTGGAAAAGCCAACAACGGTTGTGACGTCAAGATTTCCCGGCACTTATGGATGCTATCGACCTGGGAGGGCCCTAGATAAAACCGTCTCCCCTTCTTTAGTGTCTCCGTCAGAGGTTTAGTTAATTCGGCAATCCCTGGAATAAACCGCCTGTAATAGTTCACCATTCCTAAGAATCTGCGAATCCCCCGAACATTGTTAGGTAATGGTGCTTCTTGGATGGCTTTCACCCTTTCTCGATCGGGCTGTACCCCTTTTCGCGACACCACGTGTCCCAAAAAACTTATCTCTGGTAATCCAAATTTCGATTTTCCCTTAGATAATTTAATACCGAACTCGCGGATTCTGTCAAACACCCTCCCAAGATGCCTCAAGTGATCCTCTTCGGAACGACTAAAGACAATTAAATCGTCCATATAAACTTGGGCGAAGTCCTCTCCTAAACCTCTCTGGAACTCGTCCATTAACCTTTGGAAAGTCAGTGGGGCCCCCTTCAGCCCGAACGGCATTCTTACGAATTCATAATGGCCCCGCTCCCAAGAAAACGCGGTTTTCCCAATGTCCTCGGCAGCCATTTTTACTTGGTGGTACCCGCTTTTTAAATCCAGGGTACTAAAAATCGTCGCGCCTGCCAATCTGTCCAGAATGTCCTCCACGCGGGGAAGCGGGTATCGTTCGTCTTCTGTTGCTTCATTCAGCTTTCTATAATCGACCACGACCCTATATTGTTTCTCCGTTTGCGTGTCCTCATCTTTCTTTTTCTCAACTACCCACAACGGACTATTAAACGGGGAATTACTTGGTCTGATAATTCTCTGGCGCAGGAGATCGTCCAATTGTTCCTTAATAATATCCCTCAACGCCTGTGGGTAACGTCTATCTTTGACATACACCGGGATATCCGTTTTTAATCTAATCCGATGAACCGTTTTCCCGGTAGTGGGTAAAATCTCATTTTCCGTATAGAAGAGGTCTTTATTTAGCTCTACGATATCCTTAATGGGTGCCCTGTCACAATTTACCGCACCAATTTCGATACCACCACCGCCGCTCGTAACTGTGGTCTGATATGGCCGTTCACCTAGTTTGAAGTGCCAATTCCCCCGATCGACTGTCAATTTCAACCCAGCTAACCGCAGGATATCCCCTCCTACAATGAAGTCATACCCCGGCATTATCGTTTCCACCACATGAACCTTAACCTCCACATCCCGTCCTGCCAAGTCTGTACAATTGAAGTACACCTCTCCTAAGGTTGTGCACCGCCCGCTCACGGTAGCGATACTGCACTTGCATCGTTTGTGTCTCCCCAATAGTCCTAGTTTCTCGGCCGCTTTTATACTAATTAGGGAATTTGTACTCCCAGTGTCAACTAGGAACCTAACACCTGTCCCCCCCCATTCTCGGCACGGGCAATCGTGTTCGTTCCCCCTTTTTCGCCGCGTTAATAATAATTATCCCCCCCGAACCGTTGCCCCACCTAACACCGTTTCCTCATTCCCTTCGTTGTTGTTCCGGCCCTGCCTCTGAACCAGAACGACCGCCTCTCCAGGAGTTTCCAACTCTTACCTCATGCTCTCTCCCTGCCGACGCGCAGCGTTCGGAACTGACGCTCTCCTCTGCCGACGACTCCCCACTGGAATAGCAGTCACCGCCCCTCCGATGAGTCCGCTTCTCTCGCAACTCCTGGTTGTTGACTTCCATCGGTTCAGGCCTGGATTCCCTTCTGAGTGGTCTAGAAGTCCGCCTCGGGCACTCTCGTGCAAAATGTCCCTTCCCGCCGCATTCGTAGCACCGCGTCAGACTGCACTGCGCTGCTACGTGACCGGGCCTATTGCATTCATAACACCGACGCTCCGGTCGTTTCCTCCTCTCTTCAGATCCTCTGCTGGGTCGGTTCTCGGAAGGCCGACTGCTGCGCCTAGGCGGACTCTTATAATGTCTTCTTGTGGATCTCACCTCGGTCCATTCGCCCTCGCACTTCTCTCGCCGTGCCTTGTTCCTGTCATGCGCGTCTACCAACTCGTGGGCACATTCAACAAAATCTCTATCACGTGATAGAGAACCTGGTCGGTCCATATAATGGTTCAGCTGTACCTTCAGGAGACCACGTACAAACTCCAATCGCCGGCCGCCATCCTCTTGGCCAAAAGCTTCAACCATTTTTTCCACCACTCTATTGTAGAGAACTAAAAGTTTTTCTGCAAATTCGCCCTCCGACTGGCCTTGATTCCGCTTCACATTCACCAGATAAAACACGTCTTCTTCCGGAGTCCAGCGCCCTCCGCCGTACAGCTTCTTCAATCGTTCTTTCAACGTATCCCATGAATGAGTTGTATCACCTTGTATAGCGTTCAGGATTCGTCGTGAAATACGGCCGACCAATGCCGCTTCTAGCATTTTCACGTCTGACTCGAATATGGTCCCATTCTCCTGTCGTGACACAATAAGAGTCATAATCTGGTCGGCGCCTTTTATGAAGTGATCCAGATCACCAACTGTACCTGTGAATGGCTCTAATTGGCCGATGACTTCATGTATAAAGGCAGAATTTTGCGTACGTACCTTTACTAACTCTATTTGCGCCGACTTTTTTGCCTCCGTGAGCTGAGCCATCAATTGCGCATGTTCTTCCGCCGCCTTCGCCAACTGGAATTCGAACTTCGCGCGTTCCTTAATTAGCTCGTTTGATTCAACCATCATACGAGTGCTTTTACTTCTTAATTTTTAAAGAAACGCAACGAACAAACTCCCGGGTTTCGGCACCAGTTAAAATTAGACTGAGATAATCAAATGAATTAACCTTTTATTTTTCATCCAGCTCGTATCTATCATCTCAAAACAAATCTATTTTTTTTTTAGAGAACAATAATCGTATGATCAACTCTTAACCTAAAACTAATACAAATATTCTATACACACATAACTTATATATATATATATTTTTTTTTTTTTTTTCTCTATTAGAACATACGTTTTAGTTCATATTTAATTGCAGTATTCCAATAATGTCTGGCCAGATATATTTCTATTAATTTCTGTAAAATATTGTTATTCTTAAGGGACCTGGACCCAGAATAAAATTATTTTTCTATTCTACTCTATCCTATTCTAATCTATACTTCAAAATGTTAGTTGAAACTTTTATTTCGTGATAAAATGATTACCGAAATCAACTCATTACCAATGATTACATTCTCTTTTCCATACTAAATCTCACGATAACTTGTATTACTGTAAAATATTCAAAATAAAACGAATAAACAGTTAAAACTTGTAAATCAACTCGAAGCGACCACCTGCGGAACATATACCAAAAAAATATTCTATTAGAATTTGAAATAATACTTTTGAAAAATTAAATTATTTTTGGTGAATACGTATTAATAGATAATAGATAATTAGTTTTACTAAAAAGATAACTAAAACCAATTCTTTTGAATCAATGTCAAGTTATTATGTTTATGTATCCACTTCATTACTATCACAAATTTATTTTATTTATTTATTTTTTAAGTTTTAGTTTTGAAGGGATCTCTTCTACTATACTTTGTACATTTTAAGAGAGGAACGTAAAGTGGAAAAGATTCCGTTTTTTATTTTTCCAATTTACTTTTCTACAAATTTATTTTTTCTTTTTTTTATCTTAGCCCCTTGGATTAAAGGGTTGCTATTCTGTTGTACTATGATGGAGTTTTGAAGGGATCTCTTCTACACTTTATACATTATAAGAGAGGAATATCCAGAGTATAAGGTTCTGCTTTATATGTGTTTCTTAAATTTTATTTTCTACAATTGTTTTTCCTTAGCTCTTGGATGTTGTACTAGTTCTGAAGGGATCTCTTCTATATAGCTTGTACATTTTAAAAGAGGAATGTATAGTACAAACTTATTTGAACTTATATTCTATAATTTTCGACTATTGTAGCAAAGTATGACGGGTATAGATAATATTGGTAATTTTTTAGATAGTAAAATAATTAAATTATTTAAAATATTACTTCATTTTACATTTTTGTTTTTTGTTACAGGTTAGTTGTGTGGATTTGACGTTTATCTCTGAATAATTGTGAGTAGATTTATAAAACATTAATTTAAACTGTGGTAAAATTATTTGCAGTCCAATATCAAAGTTACAAGAGGAGCAGAAATCGGTAGTGATCATCTGCTACTAATAGCCGATACGAAAATCCCACAAAAGCGGCAAAGAAAGCAAAAGAGCTATCAAGCGTTGAACATAAGAGCTCTAGATGATCCAGAAAAGAGAACCTCCAGCACAAATAAAATTGATGAAAAATTAAGAAATATGAGTCAAGACGGTGGTGTAGAGCAACAGTGGTGTCGCTTGAAATCGTGTCTCCTCGAAACAGCAAGAGAGGTTTGTGGTTTACGCAGAATTTCAGGTGGACAAAAGCGTACAGAATGGTGGAATGATGAAGCGCGCCAAGCTGTTCAGACAAAGAAGAAAGCAAACAAAGAATAAATCAGCAACAAACAAAACTCAGCAAACAAGAACGGACAGAAGCAATCTGGTGTTAGAAATATAACGGTTACAAAATGAAACCGCTCACGCATGCGAACAAGTAGGGGAAAATAACTGCGGTGGCGTTAACACACAAGTACCAAATTTTAGTTGAATACGTAAATATTGTAAATAATATATATTCTGATAACATTGTATTATGAATTCAACAATTGCAAAACTAGATTGAAATAACGAGTTTGCTTTCAGAAAAAGTAAACAACCGAAAATGGAGTCAGTTTGTGGTCGAGAATTTTTATTTACTTTGTTGGCAGTACTGTGCTTAATTGATAACAAAGATGTCAGTTAATGTATAATCAGAGCTGTTATCTTAGCGGTTAGATAAGATGTCTCGTTGAAATTAAATTCTTGTTAATCAAAAAATGACAAGACATTTTATGCTTAAAAAAAACGTTTTATGCTCCCATTACCATAATGCTACTCATGAAATTACACAAGTACAGTATGCTGTAATTTGGTTCAGATGATGTGTTGAAAGACCAAATATTTGGTGTAAAGATGATTTAACTCAGTGGGCATAATGTTAACTATACGCAATAACTGTCAGAATATGTTTCCATCCAAATGGTCTTTATGGTTATTTTTGTTGTATATAACTCTATTTGTTAACCAAGGTGAATATTTTGATGTACTCCAGATACATTGTTATCTTATCTACTTCTAAAATTCATTGTTTTAGGATGGTTGGTTACAAAGTCCCAACAATCTGATAACAAATACAATTATGATACAGAAATTGCGGTTTTCTTAACTGAAGGAATAAAACTTGTAGTGTGTATTATTGGATACAGTTTTCAGTAAGTTTTTTCTTAAATATTTATTTCATGTTAAAAGAACATTAAAATTAGTAAAATTCTGTATGTCAGAGGTAAATTTAGGCGAAAACCTTTTTTTACAGAAGTTGATTATACTATCCTATTTGCATGATTCTAGATATACTATCAATATTATTGATGATTTATAAAAAAAAACTGCACTATGGAAAACTTGAACTATACAAACTGACTAATATCCAAAGCAACCAATCCAAAACTATTTTCTATTTTGAAATGCTAATATAGTTTACCTCTTTTATACGGAAGTATGAAATTGACAGCAGTAGACAATTTAGGATTAAATAAAAGTTTATTATTATACCAGATATAATTCAAATCTATACTAAAATTTTTGTGGAAGAAAATGGTCCGGGTAGAGGTCAATAAATGTTTCTTAGAGTTGGAGAAATGTTTATTAAGTTGCCAACGTTTCGACCCACTTTGCAGGTCTTCTTCTTTATTTTAATATCAACTATGTTCTCCTTTCTCACCATTTCTTACCACTTATTGCATATCGTACTCTACCCTTTACACTATTTCATGAACTTTTTGTAGACATTATCGTCCCCATTAGTAGTAAACTGTATTTCTCACTTCTATTAATTATCATCATTGTTTCTTATTTACATTTTCATTTTTATTACACTATACTGTATTTTTATTACTTGCTTTATTTATTACATAATTACTTTATTTATTACTGTATTTTTTATTTTCATTACTACTGTATTCTATATTTTCATTACCTCTGAATGTTTATATTTTTTTTTTTTACTGTATTTTTTATTTATTCTTTATTTTATTTTATTACTTACTGTAGTTTTTATTTATTTTTTAATGCTTTTATTTATTTATTGTTATGGTTACTAATGCTACACATGATCATCCTTGCTCTATTTTGATACATATCTCATGTTCTCTCCCCTCCCTCTTCTTTATTGTCCATCACTCAGATACCTGATACTTATATATTTTAACTTTTATATTTACCTATTTTAATTTTAATTTTTTATCTTTATTACCTTATTCTTTAATTTTTAACACTGTTTTATTCTTATTTTACTCTTTAGTATGTATTTTACTACCTTCCTGTCAGTTGGTTATTAATACTATACACTCATACATTTTAACCTTTATATTTACCATGCTTAGCAATTTTTTAATTTTCAATTGTCTGTATTTTGCATATTTAGCCCTCAAGAAGACCTGCAAAGTGGGTCGAAACGTTGGCTACTTAATAAACATTTCTCCAACTCTAAGAATTATTTATTGACCTCTACCCGGACCATTTTCTGCCACATATATTATCAAGGTCAACTAATATCATTCAAGCTATACTAAAATTGTTTGACCTTCCTTTCAGACATAGCTTTTTATCAATTGTGGGGGAGACATCGAAAAACATTAAAAGTGAGTTGTAAAGTAAATTTTTAAATTAAAGAATGATATATTGTAATTTTCTGTATACTATTTTAATACAAATTATTATAAATAGTTAGTTCATTAGTATAGATTAGTTCTGTAGGTACAATTAAAACTTTCTTTGGTATCAGTTCCGCAGGTTGCAGGTTGGAGTTGAATTACAACAACTTTTAACTATTTATTCGTTTCAATTTTAATATTTAAAAAAAATACAAGTTATCGTGAGCTTTAGTTTGGAAAAGTGAATGTAATTATGAATAATGAGTAGATTTCGTTAATCATTTCATCAAGAAATAAAATATTCAACTAACATTTCGAAGATTAGATGATATATGTTTGTTGAAACGTTCATCGCTAGATTTAATGATTGGTGAAGTATACGCATTTATTTATTTTTAATATAGAAAATACTAAAAGAGAAAGAAATGAAAAATTAAAACTTGTGATTCACCTTTGAACCAACAACCTGTGGAATAATTACCCATTCTCTTGTTTATTAATTCCGAATAAAATGTCTGATTGAATTTCAGCTAATTTTCAGTTTTACTGGATTTATTAAGTAGCAAGTATTTGCAAAATTCATCTTTGGATTACTTTTGAATTGATTTTTAAGATTTTATTTTTATATCTATGAGACAGACAATTGATTTGAAATTAATTATTTTTATTTTGTTGTTGTTTCCTTGAGGTAACATATTCAGGTATCCCTTTGTTAATCAATATCTAATCATTTAATACTCTACTGTGCTATGAATTTCTCTCTCATTTTTTATTTTTGCTGCTTCCCTGTTTATTATATCCATAGTCCTTTTAATTTCCATAAATCACCAGGTCATCATCAGAACTCTTATTATCTTAAAGCTAATAGGTCTTAGCTTTCTGTAGCAGAGGTGTCCTCTCTTTCTAGGTTTGGCACCAGAGTAGTATGGTATCAGCTGTCAACCTTAGCTGTTAGTTTTCCCTCCAGCATATCTTGGATGGACCCTTATTACAGAAATTCCTCTATGGTTATCTTGTTTTTTATAAATTGGATAATGATGAAAACTTCCGATTCTTCGGGTGTCCTTTTTCCCTTTCTGATGATGGGAAAACTTTTCTTCCATGCTCTTTCTTGGTACTTGAGCATTTTAGTTATAATACGATCTTAGCCAGTTAGTTGTCTTTCCCAGTTTCATATTTTTTAGACCTTTTTCCAACCTTTCCTTGGCTGTCATCTTCCACCAAGATTCACTGGTGTTCATTGTCATCACCACTAGTTCAAGTGTCAATTCCTATCAGAATTTCTCGGAGTTATTCTTTCTCCATTTTATTGTTTTTTCTTTTATTATGAAGTTAAAAAAAAAAAATCTATTTTATTATATTGTATAATAAAAATCTGTATGGTGATTTTAAGATCAAACATATTACTCAGAATTGAGGCATATTACTTTGAGAAGGATGCAGTTTACTTTTAGTAACCTTTCTCTAAGTAAAATGCAATTTACTTTATCTTATGTTGGTGTTAAGAACTAACTATTTAAATAAATTTAAAGATATCTAACCCAAACTTTGATAGGAACAGCTGCATTTGAGAGAATAGCATTTAGCTATACTTAAAGATTTTCAGAAACCAAACTCTTGATTTTTTTAAATCGTAAACAAGGAACTATTTTGTTTATTTTTTGGTAATTGTGGTATTTATGATTTTTTTTATATTAAAAATGAAATATTCATCCTAAGAAGATAATCATTATGAACTACTTTAAGAATACAAATTTAACTACTATTTCTTATATGAATTATAATCGTCATAATTTCTTCCATAAAAAATTTAAATTATGGCGTACAGAACTTATTTGACTTTTGAATGTTTTCTACCATTTCATAATTCACTCTCAAACCTTCTTAAAATGAATACCTTCTTTTGGTCTTGCCATCCTCCAGTCTGCATAATTACTCATAATAGAATGTTTAGAGAAAAGTCGAGCATGCAAAAGATATCAATTGAACTAATTGATTTTCAACAATTTTTATTATATCTGATGACACAGACTGCGTAAATATTGAAATATTTACAAAATAACAATTTTTTTAACCTTTTTATTTGAGTTTTAACATGTATTAACTTAAAACCCATAGAATTTATGAAACTTTTTAACCAATATATAGAAAGTTATTATATAGATTCATCCATATTTTCAGCTGTGGATCTTCTATTCTGAGATTTAGTCTTTTTACTTCCTTGTACATTGTAAAGAATTCAAAAATATATCTAAATATTATACTCTAAGACATAATATGTTATATATTAATATTTGTATTGTTATTATAAAGGGACTTGTCACAGAATAAATGAAGACTTTATTATTATTATTAAATGTTAATAGATTCTTTGTAATTTTAAAATTTAACAGATTCATTTAAATAAAAATAACATATAAATTTTATGTATGCACTTGAAGGATGTCCTATGTATTAAGTAATTTGATAATAAGGCATTCCGCAGAATATTCAGTCCTTAATATGATGAGTTCACTTGATTTAGGATTTAGGAGATTGCACGATGCGGCATTGTGAAGCTCATATCATAATAACATATTAGAAACAATAAGATCAGGAAGCTTGAGATGTAAGCAAAGCTTCTGGACTAAGTAAGAAACTAATTTCCAAAATTAAAAAGCGGTGAGGCAACTGATGAATGCGTAATAGGTAGACCGATTCGTAGGTCAGAGGATAGCGTTACATGTGATCTTAGGAATTTTTTTTTGGGAGGTAATCTATGGATGGAGTTTTACAAACAGCAATCAGTGGTATCGGCAGTAAACTATCGGATTAACTGAGGTTTTTATTAATGTTCAAATTATTATTATCCCCATAAAACAACTAATGAAGTCCATGATATAACGAAACTAATGAAAAATGTACTGTCATTTGCATTTAAAAAAACTGATTTCTTAGTGTACTGAGATTTCCCCTTTTTTGGAGAATTATCCATTTACTCCTTTATCAAAATAAGCGGTTTTCCTACTGTGAAGGCAATTATTGCTGCATTACTCTTTGATGAAGATAGAAGTGCGATCGATTATGCTCCTAAAGAAATTGATGATAACTTCAAGAAATTAATATAAATGGGAGTTTTTCACTAGATCTCTGCTAGACTTTCTTGTCATCTTTTTTTTTGCAATACCAATCATTCTACATTTAACTAAAGTATGATTGCAGTGCAGCAATCTAATATGGTAGATTTTATTTATCTTAGTCATTTAGTGGACAGTCATATGCTAATTAACATATTAGAATAGTATAAAAATATAAGTCTTAACTAATAATTAAGCAGAACTTAAAAATGTTAGTATTTTATGGGTTTTTTTAATTTATTTTTTTTAATGATTTTTAACAACTTGGTTGTTTTACGACTCTATTTTATGGTTAGCTCTTTAATATTTTAACTGTGTAAATATGTTTTAAATTTTCAGTTGCAGCTCTTTATTTTGTGCCTGCTGGGCTTTATTGCATTTACAACAATTTGTCCTACATTAATCTTTCAACATTTGATCCAACAACTTACTTCCTTGCTCTTCAGCTTCGAGTTGTAGCTACAGGGATTGTTTTTCAAGTAATTTTCTCCTACCTCATAATATTGCATTAATATTTTATTTATTTATCTCATCAGATAGTACTAACTTTAGATGAGTTCTAGTAACTGGAATTGTGGTTTAAATGGCTCTTAATATTGCCCACCATTTGTAATTAAAGCAGATATTTTGTTTAGACTTACTTGAGAAAAGATTAAAAGTAAAAAATGTTAAGCAAATAAAAAATGAAGATGTTGATGTGAATATGTTTTGGTTGGTAAGTAGATATATTGGGGCAATGGGAAAAATAAATGAGGTAAAGGTTTATTATGACAAAAAGTAAATGAAAGAAAGTTAATTTTACTTTTTTTTAAATGGCTTTAAACCCCTTTGGATACTGTTTGTTATTTACTTCGATTTTATAAACTTTTTATTTGTTTCTATCTAGTTATTTTATAATTATTTTATTTTTACTTGGTAATTTGATACATTTTATTCTGTCAATTTTCTATTTTTTTATTTTGATTCATGTAGTTTGTTATCTAGATAATTATTTATATTACAGTACAAGAGTGGGGTTGATATTAGGGGTTGTTTATATGTTTCATAAGAATCTCTTTCACTGGACATTTTGCATTTTAAGAGAGGGATGAAGATAAAAAATTAAAGAAATTCATTCAAAAATAGTAATCAGCTGCTAGTGAGTCGTTATGAATCTTTTAGTAGTCTAGAATGAGTATTGAGTTAAATTCAGTTGTCTTTTATAATATTTTTACATGAAAAGACTTTGTGAATTACTAAAAAATGATGGCCTCCTGCCCTTAGTGCCACAGTTAATTCTGATTTCAAAGCACGAGTTAAGTAAGTAAATGAACACATTTCTTATAATTGTTTCCAAAGTGAGTAAGAATTGGTGATTAAATTTGAGGTCATTCTATATCAATTCAACAATAGATGCTGAATCTTACCATGTCAAATTTTTTTGAAATTGTTGTAAAGGTGCAGCTGTTTTAAAATAATACTGTTATTATTTATTATAGCTTTCATAATGTAGCTAAAGGGATTTTATATGTGTACTCATCACCTTATTATGAAAATTAATTTTATCTTACTACATTAATTTAATTTTGAAATAATGAAAATTAATTAATGTAGTAAGAAAAAAAATAAAGTCTGTAAATAAATTAAGAACAAATATTAAATTAAAAATTTTATTTTCATGATTTCAAAAAGCACATATTTTGAAACTTTTAAATTTGTATTTGAATAGTTAATATTGTTTTAAACCACAAGGCAAGTGATTAACATGTTTATCTCCAAAGAAGGCAATTAATGGCTTCTTTGTTAAAAATAATTAAGACTGAATAAAAAAAATGAAGAGTGAATAAACCCAATTTCTTGGCCTGTAGATGTTTTGGTAGTCTCACTGATGCCTTTAGATAAATGTCATACTGCAAGTACACCCCTTCAAATACAAAAGGTTATTTATTTTGAGTTGGTTGGCTAGAATGGATTTAATTAACTAATGCTTGTTTTAGTAGCTGAAGACGCATTTGGAAGTTCTAAATTATCCTTAAATAAGTTATGAAAATATAAAAATGTTTGGTTAATTTAAAAGTAATTATTTTATGCTCTGCCAACAGAAGTGTTTGAATATATATATATATTTTTTTTTTTTTTTGGATATGGGAATTGGCCCATTTGAACTCATTATAGTAAAACGTTAAAGAATACAAATTGTTGTGTTAGAGAACATAGGAAATTCAGTGTAATATTTGTACTAATGGACACTGGAGTGAAGCATGGTTTGTGTTTTAAACATACTAGGACTGAATGATCACTTATATCAGAAATCTTTTTTAGCTGTTTACCGCTGACGCAGTGTGGGGTCATAATTTGTAGTCTGGACCAGATGTCTCATTCCTGGGCCAACTCCCTTCTCTTATTCCAGTCCATATCCCGCCTCTTTAACACTCTCCTCCCATGAAATGTGCGGTCCTCCTCTTGGCCTTCTTCCCTTCACACGAGTTTCGTACGTGTTCCTGGGGGGAGTGCTTTCCTGGTCCATCCTAAGGAGGTGACCGAACGACCTTAGCTTGTGCTCCTCTAGGATGGTCTCAGCCAGCTTTACTCTGAGACGAGTCTGTATCTCGTTGTATTCCTTCCTTCCACTTTACGAAGATAACGCATCTCCATGGATTGGATCCGATTCTTGTATGTCCAGGTGAGGGTCCACGATTTGGAAGAGTAGGAAAGAATAGGGACGAACTTTGATTTATAGATCATCATTATAATTTTTCTCGTTACCTCCCTTTTACCCAGGAAACCACTTCGAAGCAAACTGAATACTCCGCCAGCTGCACTGATTCTCTGAGAAACTTACTCATCAATGTAGCCGTTTTCGTTAAGATGGGCACCTAGATATTTGAAATTATCAACCTGCTCTAATCTTTCTCCGCTCACTCTTATCTTATCTTTCTTTATCGCTTTATCCAGGACTACTATGAAGAGCAGCGGGCTCAAGCTACAACCTTTGTCTCACTTTGTCGAAAGCCTTTTGGAGATCCACTAAGCAAACAGAAAGTTCTTTGTTCTTCTTGACAGCCTTCTCCATTATTTGTTGCATTGTGAAGATGAGATCTTGCGTGCTTCGCTGTGCTCTGAAGGTTATTGTTCTTCTCCGAGCTGACTATCGATCACTGTTCTTATTCTTGTCTCCATTATTCTAGAGAACATTTTGGTGGGTATACTGAGAAGTGATATTCCACAGTCGTTGCCACACTCTCGATTGTCCCCTTTCTTATAAATAGGAACGATCACTGCAACTTCCCTGCCATTAGGAATTCTCTTTTCTTTCCTAATGAGATTCAGAAGATGGGGGAACATCTCTCGACCTTTACTATCCATGTACTTAATCATTTCGGGAGTAATTTCGTCAAGACCTGGCGCTTTGCCTGGTTTGACTTAGTTGATGGCTTCTTGCAGTTCTTCTTCACTGATGTAGCCGTCTTCAAGCCAAACTTCTGCACCCCTCTGTGTCTCACAGAGCTCTACATTTCTTCCCTCTAGTACATCTTTGAAGTACTCCCTCCATCTTTCCATGATGAGTTTATCTTGCCAGATAATATCTCCATTTCTATCCTTAGTTCCTTTCTTATTCCTTTGAGAACTTTATAGAAGACCTTCTGGTTTTATTTAGACTTTTCCTCGAGCTTCTGGCCAAAATCTTCCCATGATTTCTTTTTGGCTCCCAGCACTTATATCTTGGCTTCTTTCCTCCGATCCTTGTACATTTGATAAGCAGTGGGAGTTTTCAGGCGCAGATGATTCCTCCAAGCTGCCTTCTTTTCTTGGATCGCCTTTTTAACATCTTCTGTCCACCAGGCAGTTCTTCTGGGACCAGATCTTCGACTCTTCTTGCCACAGACCAATTTCGAGGCATCAATGAGGATCCTAAAACCTGTCCAGCTCGTGTCAATTTCTACTATGGTCTAAGGCCATTCTTTCCACCTCTTCTTGGAAGTAGATTGCTATTTCATCCTCCTTTAAGCGGTACTATTACATGACCCTTTTTTTGAGGTGCTTGCGTCTTCTCCTTGGCTTGCCATCTATCCATGTAATGTTTGCTATTAGAAGATAAGTTATATGTTTTTCGACTGGCTACATGGAATATCCGCGGCCTGAACGGGAAAGAGTATGAACTTGTGGATGAAATCAGGAGGGCCAAAGTAGATCTGCTGGCAGTGACAGAAACTAAGAGGAAAGGAATAGGAGAAGTTAAGATACAGGACTACACACTTCTATATTCTGTTGTAAATAATAATGAGAGAGAGCCGGCGGAGTGGGTTTCTTGTTCCATGAAGACCTGACTTCTGTAATAAAAGGATGGAAATTCATGAGTAACCAAATCATGGTTCTAGACATACTGGAAGGAGAGAGGGTTCAATCAGTGAAGGTGGCCTGTGGGCCGATGAAAGTGCTGTCTCTGAAGAAAAAGGTGCCTTCTTTAACGACCTTAAGAGAGAAATGGATGACTGCAAATAAATAGATAAAGTAAATAGCGTTTTTACTTTATTTTTGAACGATAATCACAATTTTATTGATTGTCACAGTAAATTTAACAAGTGCAGATAGATCTTCTGTATTGTCTTAATATCCTGAACAATACCAACTAAGATACTAAATTATTATTATTAATTTAACCGGAATTTAACTTTTAATTTCTATCTTTTATGTAAAACAAATAATACAATCTTATCGAGAAAAAAGTGAACTTAATTTAGACTTTATTTCTGGCAGATTACTCGGGACGACTAGATATGGTACAACTATTGATGCAATCTTTTCACGATTCATACCCCGTGTAACTTCTGACGTACACATATCGTACTTTAGTTACCACAAACCTATTGTCACAGTATTTAATAATGATGATAATACTATTCATGGACTAAATACTGTTCAAATATGAATAAATATTTATATATGCTTAGATTATTTTTTAAGATGTTTTTATTTACCCTCTTTTTACATAATCTGTACAATAATAGTTCTTAAGGAGTTAACTCCAGTCTTCTTTATTAATCAGAGAATATTCACCTTACTAACCATTTTCAACTTGATTATATGGAGTATTTATCAAGGCTGAATGACGTTCCTATTTCATTAGGAAAATATGAAGTGACTTAAACCATATTTTGTAACTGGTCTTTGTTTTTCGTGCCTAGTTTGAGGTCATCCATATACCAGCTTAGGCTGACTGATTGCTTTGTCATTGGTGATAAGTTTGGATCCCTTCTTATTCCTTATTCAAAGAACCCTGCTTAATGGAAACTATACCATACAGAATCATAATGAATTTAGACAATGTCCTTGGTATATTCTTCTCAATATTTTAATTGTACGACCAATATGGTTGGTCGTACAGGTAGCTCTGACTTTCTGCATAGGTTTTTATCCTGCAATTAGGTTTAAAAGGAGTCAGCTACACTTCTCTCCTTTTTTACCCTAAATAGGGATTGATAACCTTTGATTAACTACTCACCAAAAAACAACAACAAAAGTAGTATTTTTTTCTTATATTAGATTGAATCTTGTATATATCTGATTCCTTAAGAAGGCAGCTATGTAGAACAGAGTCAAAGGCCTTTTTATAATCAATCCACGCCTTTGATAGGTTTTGCTGTTTCTTTGAAACTTGTGCAGCAATGAATCTCTTACAACCCTAGCTTATTTTTTTTTTTTTTGTTGCATCCTAGCTGTTCAGTGGGTATCATATTCGTATTTACGAAACGTTCTTATATCTTAGTTGCCAAGATAGAAATGAGGATTTTATACAGACCCTTTAAACATGTTATATTGACCCGTAGTCTCAAAATAAGGGTATATAAGACGATACTTCGTCCTGTCGTTGCCTATGGTGGGGATGCGTGGACTCTAACCAAACAGCATGAGAGATTATTGAATGCATGGGAGAGAAAGATTCTTAGAAGAGTGTATGGCCCAACCAAGGAAGGAAATTGTTTCCGCATTAAAAGGAACCAAGAACTTAAAGACCTATATGGAGAACCTGACATAGTTTCTTTTATTAAAAAAGCAAGATTGAGATGGTTGGGGCACGTTCACAGAATGGACAAAAAAAGGCTCCCAAAGCTGATTCTGGAGGGACGTCCAGACGGAGAAAGAGGAAGAGGAAGGCCTAGAATGCGATGGCTGGACGATGTGGAAGCAGACCTTAAGCTCCTGGGGGTAAGAACATGGAGAAGAGCAGCGAGAGATCGGTCAAGGTGGAGGAGAATTGTTGAGGAGGCCAAGGTCCTTCATGGACCATAGCGCCATGTGATGATGATGAATTTTAATTCATTCTTTTTAGAACTATATAAGTAATACCATCAGGGAGTGTTTATCATCTTCAAGTATTTCCTGATAACCTTTGGCCAGCAGTTCATGCAAGAATCAAATCAGTTAATCCAATAATTTTGGATTCTATCAGGCTCAAGAGCCTTACAATTTATCTTGTTCCTGACAGCTTCTGGAAGATCTTCCTCTACTGCTGTAACCTTATTCATTTCAGAGGCATTCCGGAAATTTCACATTTCTTCTATCCAAGAGGGCATAATACACTTTTTCCAATAGACTTGCATGTCATTAGAGTATTTACTTCAGACTTTTTCCTTTTCCACAAGTTTTATATAAAATTGGCTTTGGCTTTCAATCTGAGTAAAACAGCTGATTTAATTTTCTGCTCAAAAGCTGCCTCTCTTTATTTGTGTAATTGGCTTGCATAAACTGGTAGCTTTTGTTTTGTTTAGAGAGTCAGCATATTAGTTAACTCACTTCCTATTAAGTAGCCCAAGTTTTGTACTATTATCTCATTTGTTTTCCTCTTTGCATTAGATCTTGCTGCTTCAGGGTAACGGATGTAGTTTGAGGTAATGTCAATTTTTTCATAAGTTGCTAATTTTCCTTTTAAGTCTTCTCTTCCATGGAGGTGTTTCCCTGCATCCTGTTGGAAGTTTATTTCTACTTTTATCTTTCATTTTTATGTACAGTTCTAATGCAACTATCTTGGAAGCAATATATGGTCTTGTATATTTTGAAGGCCATTTATCAGGGCTATATTTCCCTTAAGCACATTATTCATTGTATTGGCTATTTTACGTGTGGCCAAGTTTTGTGGTACTGCTGTTGGTCACAGTGTTGCAGGACAGTGTTGGTCGTTCCTAAAGCACTATTCCCTTAAGTATAATATGCTTAGTCAAAAGTGATTGACTCAATTTATTTTGAATATCCTTGTTTGGTTCTCTGTATCTTAACTACAGACTGATGAACTTAATCTACCAATTTGTGAACCTATTCTTGCATTCAATGCTCGGTCAGATACTTTGACATCATTTTCAGTGACCATTAACACACAAACTTTGTCTTAATGTTGTTGGAGATCATACAGAAATAGTGATTTTAAATGCATATTGCATTTGCATGCATTATGAGCATGATGCATATTGCGATCATAATAACGACTTTGTCTTATTTTATCTCTTAATTTTTGAATATATCAATGTACAAATAATTTATTTGTTTTAATACATTAGTTTTCACATCTTTGGTTACTATAATATAAATATATTCTGTAAAAGTGTGATGAATCTTGTGGGATGCAAAAGTACAGGGTTATATTTCCCATCCCTGCACATATGGTTGAGATATCCTGCTTTATCTGTTTCAAGTTTTTTTCCAAGTTGTATTCCTACGGCAGCCTTATTCCTATCTGGCGTTCATTCCATCCTTTTAGCACCTATGGTCTCCGTCATAGACATGTGGAGAATGTCTCCTCCACACTAAAGTTGGTAGATGCATTCTATAGCATGTCATTTTGGGGATAGATAGGAACCATAAAATTCAGTAAGTGGCATAAACCTGACCTCCATAAACAGAATAAGAACTGGGAATTTCAATTAGAACATTGGATCCGTTTTTTATTTAATCTACATTAGTCATGAAATCTAAATGTTAGAGTACACGTTAGAGATCAGGAACTAAACTGCTCAACAGGTGTAGTAATGCCAAAAAAAAAAATTGTTTATCTTTTTGTTTACCCCCTTATGGGGTGTAATTGTGTCTGTGTTTTGATATCATTTGTTGTATGTATTATTTTCATTTTGCAGGTAATATTTAACAAAAAACTAAGTGGAAAACAATGGTTTTCTTTAGTACTTTTAACTGCGGGTTGCATGTTGAAGGTAATTAATTTTGGTGATGCTCCAGTTGAAGTAACTCACCAAGTACAGGGAAAACAACTCAGTCTATCAGCATCCTTCAGTTCTCTATTACTTTTACTGCAGGTGAATTAAATATTTTTCAACCAAATACTTACTTCCAGCATTAGTTTCAATATAATTTATTTTTCTCCTTTCTTCTTTATTTAAAATTGAAATGGTTTTTGTAGGTGGCTTGTTCTTGCTTAGCTGGGGTTTATAACGAGTACCTTCTGAAATCACATAGTGAAAATCTCAGTCTCTATTTACAAAACATTTTTCAATATCTTGATTCCATTATATGTATAATGGTTATTTTAGCATTTGGAGGAAATATTAATAAGTTGTTTGACCATGGAACTTATGTTCCTTTCAATAACATTAAGGTAAATCAAGAAATTTTTAACTTTAATAACTTTTTACCTCCACCAAACCCTTATGGTTCATGATATACATATTTATATATATAGTTAAATATCTTTAATAAACTAAGCACTTTTTAAAAAGAACTTTTATTCAAGTTAAACATGTACATTAAAATGGAGAGACTAAAAACTAACAGCGTAACGAGCTACAGAAATAATAAGAGAGGGCTCCTCCTAGTCAGAGGGTCTATATAGGTTTTTACATTGCTGATTCTAATTTGTGGTATTGTTTACTAGTAAGCCAGCTGCAACTTGCACCTGCACAACAGTTCCTAGAATTGTTTATGATCACATATTTGGTTTCCAGATTTACTTCATTTAACTCCTCCAGGGGGAAGATCTGAAGCTACTCCTGGAGCTTTGTAGTATTTTGAAATTGTTTTATATCTAACAGTAGGTTCATATGTAAGCTGCCGTTGCACAGCTAGTTCATGTAATTCAGGTGCTGTAGGTATAATTTGCTTTTTCCTATGGTATACATAATAACTTATACCTACAATGATTAATATAATAATACATACAATGGTATATAGCAGTTTATCGGGAATATAAGGAATAAAAGGGATTTCTACAAATTCAGGCATTGTGATATTTAACATTTCTACATCTTCTAAGTGAACATTCATATATAAAGGTTTATAAACATGATACAAATTATGTTTATATGTTTTGTTAAATATGGGTACACAGTCAGTTGTGCTAACATTAACCTTAGCTATATCTGGTAGAAATATAGTATCGTTTTTACAAGTATTAGTTTTTCTTATTCCAATAGTAAAGTAGACACGCAAGTATTCATTAAAGTAAAGATTAGTTTCACAAAAAGAATAAGTACAATTATTAAGATTAGCATTTTCAATAATATTTATAGTACACAAATTAGTTATAGGTTTTAATTGTTGACAATAATAATAGTCTAATAATTTACATTTTCCATACATATATTCATCATTATGTTTGATAATTAATTGGTTATCAATATCTAATTGTTTATAAGAATTATTTACATTAATTGGGATTGGTATTAAAAGATATCCCATATAATCTTTTTCATGGATACCAAACCTTACAAATACATGAAATGTTGCATTATAAAAGGAACAATATATCTAAGTGTTTTCCCATATTATATTGGAATTATCGCTAATTAGAGTTAGATTATCAGGTATATTTTCAATAATATCTGCTAACATAGTGGAATGAATTATCCCAGATTTACAAAATTCCATTGATAATAAAAGGCTAGCAATTTGGTTTTCAAGTAGTTGAGTATGAATATATAGGTCATATGAATCCTCTTTCTCTTGTATTATCTTTGATATTTGGTTAAAGTTATTATTAATATGCTTTGTATTATTTTCATATTTATCAATTAATTTTTTATTAGTCTGAATTAAATTCAATTCGTTTATATTATTTTGTTTAGTATTTAAAGTTAATTGTTGAAGTATTCTATCATATTTTTCCTTGTCAGTAGCATCCATATTGCCAGTAATCCAAGAAATGGCTGTACCAAGTCCATTAATTAAGCCGCGTCTAATTATTTTTGTTTTAGGTACGAATGTTAATGTTTCTATTTGTTTCTTTAATGTTTGTATATTATGTAAAATTAATTTATTTAGACTAGTTGGTTTTATTATCCTTAAATTAAAAAGATTATTTATTTCGTCAGTAATTGGTTTAGTATTATAATAGTGGTAAGTCTCAAAATAGTTATCAATTACTTTTATTTTATTTACAGTATAGTGAATTACACCGTTTGTTTTTTTCATGTCTTCAATTTGAAGTCCGGTGACTCCTAGAAGAAGAAGCGATAGATGAACGATCTTCATCTGAAACAAAGAATTTTTTCTTCTTTTTGTTAGGCCTTTTGAATGAATTAACATGCTCTTTATTAATTCTAAGTTTATTATATAAAGCTTTATTTTTCTTTTGTTTTGTTGCTCGAACATAAGCTTTTTCTTTATCTATTTCCGGAGGGTCTTCTCTACTTTCATTGAGTTTTTCTGTTCTATTTTCTTTTTCCTTTTCGATCATTTCTTTTACTTTCATTTGCATTTTTCTTAAATAAGAGAAGTAATCGTGAATTAAGATTTCCTGGACATTATCTGTTTTGTACGTATCTTTATATTTTCCGAATGTTATTTCATTAAGGGTCAGTTTTAGTTTCTGATTTATAGAGTTATTAAATGCAATTGTTTATCAAATTTATACTTTTTATTTTCCATTGTTGTCAATATTTCCAATAATGTTGAATGAGTTCGATTCAGCAATCCGATAGAATTAGAATAATTCCTACTTGTAATATGTAATTCAATATCGTATCCCTTACAAAAATTTTTAATTAATAAATTGTCAAATTCCTTTCCTTGATCTGCAATAATTCTTTGAGGTGTGTTAGTTAGTTGAAATTTAGCATTAATAGGTCTTCTATCATATTTACTTGTTTTACAAATATCGCACTGGTTTATCAGTTCAGTTATTTTGTCTTTCATATTTGGAAAATATATTTCTCTTTTTAGATGTTAGTAAGTTTCTAATATTCCACGATGGCAAGTTTTTCAAAAAATTACCACTTAGGAAAGATAATGTCATATGATTAATAATTGATTTGTCTTAGTCAGTTATATTGCTCCCTTCTTGTAACAGTTGTTCTAGGAAAGTTTCATATTCCGCTGACGAAGGGTCTGGTATATCCGTATGAATGATTGTTGACTCCGTAACCATATTCTCTAATGCATTAAATTCATTTCTTCTCGATAATGTGTCCGCTAAATAATCTATTTTTCCTTCGATGTCCTTAACATCAAATTCAAATTCTTTCTACTTTTTTTAAATTTTATTTATATTTCTTTCATTACTCGTGAAGCGAGTAATATAACTGTTATACGTTGTTTAATACTTCTTATGAGCTATAGTTTTATTATTATTACGCTTGACTAAAATTATTGTATTATTATACTTATTTCTATTATTTATAGTGTAGTTTTATATTTATATTATTATTTATTTAATTATTATTATTAATTAGTTCGTTATTCTATTTTTAAACTTCAATTATTAATATTTTCTCTAATTTTAATTTTTATTATTTTTTTTTTCTATGATTTTAATATCATTATTTTTAATAGTAACTTATTGAATCTTAATTTTAGTTATGCTAAATCTGATTTATATCCTTAGTCCAATTCCTGTCGTTTGATTCCGTACATCATTCTATCAGGCAATGAATACCTTAAAATCTTTTCCTAACCTTTCCCCGAAGGTAATTGCGCAAGTCCGGGGTCTTACTTCTAAATAAAATATGATGTGATTTTATATTGTTTCTTATATCTAATTTATTTCTATTTAATTTCTTTTTATTTATTTTCTTTAGTCTTTTTATAGTATTAGGATATTTCTCGGTATACTTTTTAATAATACGAAATGAATTTCTTGTCGGTGGATTTAATATTAGTATAGCTGACAAGTTGGGACTTTGCTGACTTATCTTTTCCACATCTTTTTCTTTATTACTTATATTTCTTATTTCTTTATTATCATTAGTTTTATTATATTTTTTATTCCATCATCATTTTCGATTTCACTATTATCGAAGACTTTATCCATACTCATTGGATTATTTATTTTATTATTATTATCGTCGATTAAATATACTTCGTTATGCGTTATAATTTTATGTTTTATTAAGTCGGTGGCTTTTAACTTTTTATTATCCTTTTTTATTATTTCACCGTTTTCAGTTATAATTTGAATTAACTTATCTCTAATATCGTTATTTGGATACCCATGTCCAATAACATTTTTAATTTCTAATTTACTATCTATTAAGTGGCATTCGTTTGTTTCCTTATAATTAGTATCTGTTTGAGCAACCTCGAAATAGTTATTGGACCTTTCGATGAGAGCTCCGAAATGGATAAGGAAAATAAATTTCTGATTCAATTATACCAGATCGCATGTCATTTTGATTGTAACCTTTTATTAAACTAATAACATAAATCAATTTTCATAAATTAAATAACTAATATTTTTGAGAATGAAAAACAATTAATTAAATTAAAGAACAATTTAAACGCTTTTATAATGAGAAATGAAGTTACTAATATTAACTAAATTATCAACAACTAATTAATAACAAAAAGAAAACAAATATTATTTAATCTTACGATAGTAAATTTAACTCTATTAAATTACAAATAAAATCTATTACAAAATAATGAATGTTTATGCGGTTTTCTGATTGCAATGATATAGTAATGAAAACTCTTATCTGTCTGTCGAAGTAGTTTTCAGTAGATGGTAGATTCTCAGCAGGGCGAGCTGGATGTTGAGACGACAGAGGATTTTCGTCGGCAGGGCGAGCGAAGATGGTGAAACAATAGAGGTTGAGATGATCGACTGGGTCAATTCGAATTGGTCGAATCTATGACGAAGTTTAAACTAATTACACCTGCAGGTGGGCAGCAAATTAGTATCTTCTTCAAATTCACACAAAACAATTTTGGGCTCCTATAGAGCATACGATTTGCACGGCTAAGGGCTCGCGCCAACACTGTCTTAAAATTCACAAAACAACTTTGGGCTCCTCTAGAGCATACGATGTGCACGGCTAAGGGCTCGCGGCAACACTGACTGGCTCGGTCTAGCCGGAGCGAACAAAAGCCGCTCGACTCTCTTTTGTTTTTCTCTCTTCACTTTTATAACATATGTTTTCACACTTATTACAAGTATTACACTTACATCTAAACCAAATAAAATTACCTTTTAAATTAAATTATTCTAAACAATTATGAAATTAAACGTTTAAATTATTATATTAAATAAAAATGTGAAAAATAAGTAATGATAATGTTCTTTAACAGAAAAAATGATTTAAATTTTTATTATTAAAACTGATAATACTTTATAAGGTTACTACTTCATCTGGCCTTAACAGTATCAATATTATTATTAGAATTAAAATTAGTCTTTAAATTTACTTCTCCTCCTCGTACGTTTGGTCTAACGGAGGCGGATCGTTGCTGTGTAAGCCGTCGGATAAAAAATGATTGATCCTCGAAGTTAAATTATGTATTTCATCTTTAAGAGATTGATTTTCCTTTTTTAGTTGTGAGATTGCATCATCATCAATATGATGAGCTCTGTCGGATACTGTCCGCATAGAAACTGTTTCAGGTTTTTCAACTTTTTCAAAATTATGCTGTTGATGGAATTGTTTTGATGATGGTTTATTAAAATATGTTTCTTTATTAACCCTATTTCTTTCTCCGTATAATTGATATACGATAGCATTAAATGTATTTTTCAAAGCTAGTTTAATATCTATAATGTCGTTGCAAACGATATGGGTAAATTGTCTTTCTAGAACCGGATGTAAATTACGAATCGCTGCGTGAGCTATATCGCTATCATATCTTAATTCATTATTTTTGTTTTCAGCAAATAATTTCGTTACTAAATCCTGTCGTTTTTCTATTATTCGATTTACATAATCAACAGGATGTTCTTTATGTTTTGCTTGCATTGTTAATATTTCGTATTTAATAGTTTCAACGGTTCTCGAATCATAAAATTGTTTCTTTAAATAATCTATTAATTCGTGAATGTCTTCAAACGCTTTATCCGTACAATCTTCGGCTTCCCCGATTAATTTACTTTGAGCTGTAATAAGCATCACTTGTTCATTTTCTATTTTATAGGCATTTGTGTTTTGACAAAAACGTTCATGTAAATTTTGTAATGCGTTTACGAATTTTCTTAAATTTTTTGCAGTACCGTCATACGTGGGTACAATTTTAAATTCTCCCGGTGTTATTAATCTGTTAGGATTCATTTCTAATTGATTATTTGTAATTTGAGAATCAATATTATCTTCTTCTTCGCTTATGGCGTTTAAATATCCAAATCTTATGCTATTTAGTCTCAGATATTGGCCTTTAAATATAATGGCAATAAAAATGTGCATGAAACTTATAAAGTACTTAATAAGTATTCTTAGAACTAAAGTTATTTAAATTATAAATCAACTTGAGTTTAGATATTAAAATATCAGCAAATTATACACTACAGTTGCAGTTTGTTGAACAAAGTTCCACAGTGACGTTAACTGTTTATGAAGTCAAAGAAGGAAGAATTTATGAATATAACTTCTTTGTACCTTCAGAAGATTCTTGAGATTCTTCGATGAATGTCAGTTCTTCTATGTGAAGTCTTCTTATGTCCTCGTATAATAAGCCCTCAAGTCCCTGTGTTCGAGCGCCAGTTAAATATCTTTAATAAACTAAGCACTTTTTAAAAAGAACTTTTATTCAAGTTAAACATGTACATTAAAATGGAGAGACTAAAAACTAACAGCGTAACGAGCTACAGAAATAATAAGAGAGGGCTCCTCCTAGTCAGAGGGCCTATATAGGTTTTTACATTGCTGATTCTAATTCGTGGTATTGTTTACTAGTAAGCCAGCTGCAACTTGCACCTGCACAACAGTTCCTAGAATTGTTTATGATCACATATTTGGTTTCCAGATTTACTTCATTTAACTATATATATATATATATGTCTGTATTGTCTATCTGATTTATATTATCTCTTCCAGGTGCTTTTCACATACCTTTATGTATTTTCTTATACAAGAACCATATGCTTTTTATACATAATCTGTACATTTCTGCTCGTTAAGCCAACAGAATGTCATTCTCATTTGTTGTCTCATGCAATGAGTGCCTTCCAGTAATACATGTAATTATGTAACATCATAATTAGAAATGGTATCATTATATGATACAAATATCTGAAATACACAGTGATTGTGGCAAGTGCATTTTCAGGTTAAGTGGGTAATCTGAATCCTTTGATTATAAGGATAACCTACCACTAACCTTTTAAGAGCAAGAAGTGTAGAGAATGTCTTATTTTAAATCAGCAATGGGATTACAAATTAGCTAAAATGAAGTACAAAAAGTTATAAAGACGTCAATCCTGATTATTTTGTATTTTTCATCTTCTGCTATTCAGATATGCTGGCAGGCTGATTTGAGGGAGGGGCAAAATCCTTGGATCCCAAACTGATGGACAACCTGGTAAAAATTAAAAAGTTGAAATTTTGGTTAAAAAAATAAATAAAAATCAGTTCTAATATATAATAAATAATGTTACATACCTTTATACACTTGAGTTTCATCTTGGTATAATATTCATAGTAATCAGTGCCATCATTACCCAATAGTGCCAGTAGTTTCGAATCTGATATCCTTAGGGCCTTTTAAAATAAAAAATAAAAAATACTATTGATTTTTAAACATTTTATTGATAGTTTTATTTTTTGTTGAATTGTCATTTTGGCCATTATCTAATTATTTTCTCTGGTTTGTGAAATTTAATTGAACCATATATTGTGGACTCCATGCAATTATTACTAGTGCTTGTGGTAAGCCTGATTCAAAACTGAAATTATGTATTGCATCATTTATAGCCGGGATTTTACAACTTATTTACCAAAATCAACTCACACTATGTGGCATTCTATCACAACTTTACAATTTTCTGAAAAAAAAGTGCTAGCAATGTTAATCAAACCCATTAATTTCAATGTAAAGTTTATTCATTGGAATATTAAAACAATTTCGATACAATAGAAAAATATTTTGTGCTAAATGTCCCACATTATCAATAATTTTTCCTCTAAGTAAAAAAAAAGTCAAGAGTAAATTTATCCCTGAAAAATAATGCTTCAACATGGGCAATTATCAGGTTGTCTGGAAAATAATGCTGGATTTTATGGGGTTTTTTTAAATACCCTTCCGAATAGTAAACTGTTAATGTTTGTTGGACTTTAATAAATATAAACACTTATTAATTCTCTTTGAAACAAAATTCAGTCTTTATTAAGATATCAAAGCCAGAAAGGAGCTCAAATGACCAGAAATATCAACTAAGTCTAGAGGGAAGGCAGTAGGAGTCCACTGTTCAATAGTAGTTCCAGATATTTCGAGAGGGAGACTGAGCCTTGAAGACAAAGAAAGCCGTGGAGAAGTCAAATCTCTTCTTTTTATGAAAATTAATTTAATATTTCAATTTGAGTTTGGTCGTGGGATGGCTGTGGGAGAGGAAGCAGTTCCAGTACTGAAGGTCTCAGGTTTCAAATCTGGCTTAGGCAGATAATTCCTTTCATCTGTAATTAGTCTAATACCAAACTAATTACTGTTACTTAACATATATTAGTGCCCTTAAGATGCATAAGTATAAAGTTGCTTCCAAGGAATCATTTGGGACTTCTTTATTGTTTTTAAACCTAATTCATCCATAGCTAATTAGTTGAAGATTTCAGTTTTTCAAATATTCTGTTATTAATTTCGAATTAGGTATTTGTAATTTTAAAGTAAATTACCAATGTATTATTATTTTAGGTCCTTCTCGTGATATTGAACAATGCAGCTATTGGAATCGTTACAAGTTTCTTTCTACGTTATCTCAATTCAATATTAAAGACATTCGCATCTGGGCTTGAACTCATATTTACAGCAATTTTGTCAAGAATCCTTTTTTCTATACCAATATATCTAAATACGGTTTTGTCTATACTCGTTGTTATTATAGCAACTGTATTATATAGCCAGAATCCTGTAGGTACAAGCAAAGTAAGTGGATCAAAGGATCAAGAAAAATTGTTACAAAAATCTGAAAGTATAGTTTAGTATCAAGTCATGTGTTTCTAAAATCTTTTCTAATTTTTTAAAATTTATTTTTATAAAAACAATGAAGCTTGTTCATTAATTTTAACCTAATTTACTAAGCTATTTTATTTATCAAACACCGTTACATATCAGTTATGAAAAAATCAGTAATGATTTTATTATTCTAATATGTTTGTATTAATTGTGTTAAGATAATCACAGTTATTATTATTTACCATTAATATTAATAAGTTTGTAAATTATAATTTAAATAAATTATAGGTACATTTTTGTACCTATTAAAGTCTTAGTTTATATCATTATTTAAGTATTTGTTAAGTTTATTTTCAAAAAGTGATTCAGAACTTGGGAATTTATTAACTAATAACTTTTTTATAAAATTTTATCAAGACAAAGCTATTTAAGTGGAAAATAGTTGACTGGATAATTCTAATGATGGATTGAATTGGTCAGGGGATGCAGTCATTAATAACACAAAATAAGCTGAACTTATTTTTTAATTGTGCCAACGTTTCGGCTTACGGTGTAGACCATCTTCAGGCAAATAGCGGGTGCCTCAGCTGTGGTGACTTGTCAAACTAACACTGGTCAACAAGTGTTAGTTTTTGTTGTTGAAAAGTGTTAGTTTGATAAGTCGTAAGCCATGACATTGGAACATTTAAAAAAAAAGAAGCTATTAGTGTATTTTTCTTCCTCCAAGTAAAAATTTGAAAGGACCATCTGTTGGAATATTCCATATGTGAATACTATGTAACTATATATTATCGACAGTATGGATGGTGCAATAGTTACTGAAAGAAAAATAATGCTGTTTTAAACAGAGCATTTCGATTCACTTATTAATGTTGGGAATGAAGAGCAAGAAACCCCATTTGGGATTTATGAGGGAGAACAGCTTATGTCAGTGTCTGGCCTGATAAGCTATACCAGGAGTTATTTGATATGAATGTCCATTGTAAACAGGTTACTTTAATCAGAATGAAGATGAAGGAATTTGAGTGTGTGGTGAGCTTGCAGGGAAATCTCTCAAGAGAGTTTGAATAGGAGATTCCATAGCTTTTCTCTTTTTAAATTTAGCTCTGGAGAAAGCATTAATAAATTCAGGAGTACACTTAACTATTTTTAAAAAGTCCTAGAAGTGCCAGCATACTCAAATGACATAGATATTATCGCTTGTTTAGTGCTATGAAAGCTGGATTACTCAGACTAGAGATAGTGAACCATCCAGGAAATCTGTATCACAGCTCTCGATTTGGTTTAAGTGATAGCGATAGTATCCCAAAGGAAATATTAGAAAAAAGGTCAAAACTGTTAATTTATACTAAACAAAACTGGATGATTTGAGATTATAACTTTATTGAATTAAGTTCAACATGCTCATTAGCCATTACACTTCCCGAGGAGGTTCACACAGGTTACAATACAGAGTTCCGTCGAGGTTACATCTAAATGTACCCACCCTTGACACCCCCCTCATTAAGCCTTTATTAATATAGCATTTAATAAAGAAATTAACACAAACATTAAGGCATTATACACCTATCATCTACATTATTTGAAAACATATTATTTAATACACTATTTGAACACAATCTTCTTACACTTTTTTTTTTAATGCAATAATCAGTATAAGGCAAGATAATCAAATGGCATATACATTTAAAGAGTAGCAGTAAAATAAAAACACAATTACAAATCAAGCTACTGAGGCTTTTTGATAGTGCGACCATAACGCGTTACAATGGAACCATCATTCATTTCTGGAATGTAACAGTGGAGGTATGAGAGTTATTATCTAGAATAGGGCTATTGACATTATCTTCACTGACAAGTACATCAAAAGTTGTATCTCTAAATAAATTACTTCTATGGTTTTCATTAAAATGAATGTATACATTACCCTTATACTTTTTAATAAAAACTGAATTTCTTCTATACAACTTTCCTCCTAGTTTTACAAGGTATGATCTGAAATTTAGTTTTTTTACAGTGACCATAATTTATTAAATTTGTCTTGAACTAATACCTGGTCACCTACAACAAACTCCTCAGGTTTTGTACAATGTTGATTGTAGAAAACCCTTTGATTGTCTTTGTTACATAGTTTAGGATCATTAATAGTTTTTGTTAAAAGATAGTGGTCGCCAATTGGTAATTTTGTTCTGAGGGTTCTACTTTGGAGGAGCTAGGATGGAGAGTATTTGAGTACCGCAAAAGAGGAGTTCCTATAATTTAATAAGTACAATTCTATATCATCATTTTCATAAAAACATTTTTTCAACATGGATTTCACCACACCAACCCCCTTTTCAGCGAGGCCATTACTTTTTGGGTAATAAGGGCTAGAGGTAATTATATTAAAATTCCAGTCGTTAGAAAAATTGAAAGGATTGTTATCAGCTATGACAATCCTTGGGATTCCAAAAGAGGCAAACATAGATTTAAGGCATTTAATTATAGTTGCGGCAGATTAATCCTTCAGTTGGCTCAACTCAATCCATCTGGAATAGTAATCTATGACACCTAGATAATATTTACTACCGAATTCAAGAACATCCATTCTTACCTTATTGAACGGGATAGGTGGAATTTCGTGAGGAAACAAAGCATCTTTGATTTTGAAAGAAAGAAAATAAATTTTATTCTGGGACATTTAGTCCCCTAAGAATAATTACAATGTACAATAAAGAGACATTTTGTACCTTTGAAATCTTTGGCATACTTTACATGTATTTACAATATTAGTTACATCGGACATAACTCCAGGCCAGTAGAAAAACCTTTTAACCGTATCTTTGGTCTTATGAAGCAAGTGCATAATTCGCTTTCTATATGATGGGAGAACTATCAGCCTATCTTCAAGATAAACTAGTCAATTTTCAACTGTGATATCATTTCTCATTTTATTATAATGACTGAGGTCTCCAGACTCATGCAGCAATTTGAGCCACCCCTCTCTGTAATATTTCAAAATTGCATGTAAAACTGCATCATTCGCAGTTTCAGTTTTTAAATTTTTCAAATGGGTACCCGAGCAATCAAACTGAACTCCCACGGTATGTATCACATCTCTCATTGATCCATCATCCCCAATATCTTTTTTCAAGAAATTTCTAGAAAGCAGATCAGCTATTACCATTGATTTACCAGGCAATTATTTCAAATCGAATTTATAGGGTAACAGCTTCAACCTAAGACGTTTAAGCCTATTATTTTTTATTTTTTCTAGAACTTTAAAAATAATTGAAGTCAAAGGTGAATGGTCAGTATATACCGTAACGTTAGCATGGCCATAAACATAATTATGGAATTTGAAAAATGCAAATGTAATCGCTAACAATTCTTTCTCAATTTGAGCGTACTCCTGCTCAGAAGATATCAAGGCCCTGCTGGCATATAAAATTGGCTTCCCTTCTTGTAACGGCTGCTTGAATCCGCTTGGGTATCTATTTTTTTAGTTGAATCAAATCAAGCAAGTAAAGAAATATCTGATACAATTTTTTTTAATTGGGCAAAAGCATTATTCTGATAGTCGGTCCAGAGCCAGACAGAATCTTTTTTCAACAAATATGTCAATGGTGCACACAACTCAGAAAGATTAGGGATAAAATTTCGCATAAAATTAATCATGCCCAATATTTTCTGCAAATCTTTGAGGCATAGAAGCGATCTTCTTTCTTCATCCACCACCATGAATATCGCTGTTATTCGTTTGAGTTTGTTATCCAATGGAAGGGAAACAGTTCCAAGTGGTCGAATTAAAAATCCTCCGAAACATTGCAGTGATACGCTTGTCTTAGCCATTCTCGGCGCCTGAGGATTACGGTCCAACAATCCCAAAGGAATGACATTTACTTGTGAGACTGTGTCCAGTTTGAATGTAACAATTATATCCCCAATCTTTACCTTCGCCGACCACTCATTGTCCATGCTGCCCCTCATATCAGAGGAATATACATGCAAGGACTCCAGCTTGAAAATGTCAGGATCTCCACGCGTTGTTTCGACCAATTCTTCAGTTTTACTATTCCTAGTGCCAGAGTTACATTTCTTTGCGAAATGATTCAGTTTTGACAAATAGAGCATTGCTTACCAAAGGCAGGACAGCGCCCCCAAGCATGCATGTACCCACAATGATTGCAGCAACGATTTGACGGCTCGAGTTGCGTAAAATTATTATTGAATTTATACGACAACTTTGGTTTTAATTCGAAAGTTTCTGCTGTATCAGTTTGTTAGTAGTCAACAGTTTCATGTTGGCCCATGCCATTTCTATGGTTTTACAAAATTCCATAGTTTTGTCAAGTGAACAGTCTTCTCTTAATAATCTTTCTTGGGTATTTTTTTCATATATTCCCAGAACTATTTGGGTCCTTAATAATTTATTTTCTTGTTCCCCGAATTTACACGGAGCGGTTAATGTCTTTAAATCAGCGAAAACTCGCTCAAAAGGTTCGTTAAAACGCTGTTTCCGATTAAAAAATTTAAAGATAGTAACCTTTTCATTTTTCTTCGGGATACAGTGTTTTTCTAAAACATCCAAGATAGCTAAAACCGTCTCGTTTGAAGGAGTGAGGGTCGTGATAGTAGTATATAAATGAAATACATCCGTGCCTAGTAATTTTTTTCAATCTTATCACTTGAACCTCTCGAGGCTTCTTCTCCGTTCCTGTCGCCACAAAGTATACCTCAATTTCTCTCCAGAAGCGGAGAAATCTTTCGGTGAGATCGTCTGCATAGGTATTGAAATTCGACGGCTTATTAAATTCCATGATAAATTACGACTGCACCATGTTAATTTACACTAAACAAAACTGGATGATTTGAGATTAACTTTATTGAATAAAAAAGCTCAACATGCTCACTAGCGATTACACTACACGAGGAGGTTCACACAAGTTACAATACTGAGTTCCATCGAGGTTACATCTCAATGTAGCCACCCTAGACAGAAACTGCGCTGGCTGGATAGGGTGGCAGAAGATGTCGTAGCCTTGCTCTAGATGAGAGAAATTGTAAGATGCTGTGCTCGATAAGAACTATTGCGGTAAGACCAGGTCAGACCCGATACCTCCCAGAATCTATGGTCTCCCGAAAACACACAAGAAAGGAATACCTTTACGTTCCATAGTGAATTCTATTGGTTCAGCAACCTACAAAGCAGCCAAGTACTTAAGCAAGAAGATAAAAGTGCATATTGGAAACACTGACACCACACGAGGGACTCAAATGACTTTGTGGGAAAAATTGCCTCAATAAGAATTGAACCGCAAGATATACTGGAAAGTTTTGATGTCAAATCCCACTTCACCAGGATACCAATTAAAGATACTATTCCACTGATTGAAAAGGTACTGGGTAAAACTAACGCAGAATTAGCAGAACTTTGCTTGACGTCGTCATACTTCCTGTTTAATGGTAAGTACTATAAACATATTGAAAGTGCTAGAATGGGATCGCCATTAAGTCCACTAGTTGCGGAACTGTTCATGGAGGATTTCGAACAAAAAGCATTAAAAACCATGGAACAAATTCACCATGGAAGTGGAAGCTGAAGAAAATATCCCGTTCCTAGATGTGAAGGTGGAAAAGAAAGAAAGCAGTTCGGGACATTCGGTATACCGAAAACCTACCCACACTGACCGGTATCTGAATCCCGGCTCACATCATTATCCTGCACAAAAACATGGGGTGATCAGAACGTTAATGACAAGAGCCATCAGGATCTCAGATTTTAGAAAAGAAGAAAGGCATCTAAAGAAAGCACTCTTGAAGAATGGCTATAAGGAGGACACAATAAAGAGAGAATTCAAAAGATAGGCCCGCATAAAACAGAAGAAAGAAAGAAAGCACTGATCCCATATGTCAAGGCACGGCAGAAAGAATATCAAAAATACTAAAAAAGTGTAAAATAAAAACAATATTCACCACAGACAGGAAAATTTGTCAGGTTCTGCCGAATGCGAAAGATAAGTTAGGACTCAAGACACCTGGTATATACAGCATTCCATCCTCTTGTGGCAAGCAATATATTGGGCAAACGGGTAGGCTAATATCCACAAGACTCACAGAGGACATAAAAAGCGTCAAGAAAATGGACAGTAAAGTATCACCCTTAGCAGAACATTTCGTTACCACTAACCATACTATAGAATTTGAAAAAATCAGAGTGGTTAAGAAATGTAATAAAGCTACAGAAAAAAAATAATGGAAGCGATAGAAATAGTCAAACACCCGGAAAATTTCAATAGGGAAGACGGTTACAAATTAAGTAAGCTTTGGCTCCCAAACATACCAGAAAATAAAAAGAACAAAGTAAAACAGATTAATCAAGCAGAGTCGAAATCAAATCAACCAGAACAACCAGATACAAGCCAATCGCGTTCATGGAAAAGTAGACTCCGTCCCAGGACACGAAAGGACCCAATCGACTAACGATGGGGCCCGATGATTTACGAGCGGACCCGAGCGGGTATATAAGACCGATGGTTAGCCGAACGTCTTCATTCTCTTTTCTGCCCTGAAGAAGTCACCAGCATGTCTGGCGAAACGTTGGCGAAAAAGTTAGCGACACGGTCTAAACCAGAAGATACCACTGAAGTATTTTGTATTTTAATCTTATTTCTGTTATTTTTTATTTCTTGTACTCTGTTTTATTTTTATTTTTTAAATCTTATCACTGGAGGTAAACTTTTTTCTCATTTAATCTTCTTCTTCTTCCTCTATCTCCTTTGTGCTGTTAAGCTTGAAGTAGTCTCGGACCACCTTCGGTATGTGTTCCTATCCTGGGCCTTCCTTTTCATCTCCAACAGGGTCGACCCCCGCTCTCGCCCGAGTCTATCCATATAACTATTACATGTGATTCTCGGGCGTCCAACCGGTCTTTGCCCTCTCGGTCTGGCCTCCATCAGCCACCTTGCTCTACGCTCGTCTCCATCCTGCAAACGTGCCCATACCACTTGAGCTGACGTTCTTCTATTACATTCCTCACATGTCTAACTCCCAAGGCATCTCTAATTGTTCTGTTCCTCATCCAGTCTCGTCTCGTTTTTCCCGCAGCTCTTCTGAGATACCTCATTTCTGCTGACGTCACTCGTGAGGCATTCTTGTCCAAGAGGAGCCAGCTCTCGGCTCCATATAACAAGACCGGGAAGAAGACAGATCTAAAGATGGGAAGCTTCGCCTCCTTGCTGACCTCCTGCTTGCCCACTAGAGTTCCGGAAATCTGGAAGAAAACCTGGTTTGCTTTACGCACTACCTGAAGTTAATGTTATATACTGTACTTTCTAAGTGGAGTAAAATAGTTCTAGTTTCTTCAATCAATGGTTCATGTATTGTACGATTGATGAGTTTGTACAACGTACTTTGGCTGTCAGTCAATACACAAATATATGTCCTGTGGAAATTAAATGTCTTTATATAGTCTATAATGTATCCTAGTATTTTCAGAATAGCATATTGTTGAGCCGGATTGTTTGTGCAATTAGGTCAAAGTCTGTATTTCTTTACGTCAATAAGTACACCGTCTTCAAAAATGACTGCTGCACATCCCACATTTTCACAATCTTTACTACCGTCTGTGTAAATCTCTACTTCACCATAATCTTCTTTTGTAGGTTGTTTGATTTCTGGGAAATGTGCAGGATGCTTCCAATGTCTATAGTTAATAGGCCGTTCAACGTCATCGGCAAGTATCCCGTCACAGTCTTGGTTGGTCCGAAGTAAGGTATATAAGTATATATCATTTTTGAAAGTACACAGGGTGCTTCGTAAGATACTGTCTTGAAACCTTTCACCATTTTGATTGCCATTAATCTCTGTACACGTCGAAGTTTCCATGAATTGTATTTTCTCTGCAATTCTGTGTGCCAGATGTTAATAGCGGACGTTAGTATTGGTAGTATGGCCCCTTTGTACAGTATCCTTAATGCTTCAGTCTTCAGTCCCCATGTCTTCCTAGCTGCTATCGTTAAGTTGTTGGTAAGTCTCAGTAATATTTTAAAAGTGTATTGAAATATTTCGGTGGTTATGCCATCTAAAACTGGAGCTTTCCTAGTTTTTAAGTTGTAAATCGTATCAGCTATTTCGGAATCTCTAAGAGGTAGATCATCTTGTGTTACTCCGTGAGATATGATCGACTGTCTAATATCTGTGTGATACGGCGAATCTGTACTTGTCAGGTCAGTTCTAATGAAAAAAAAAAACAAGTTTATTTGCAATTTTACATATACAAGCAGCATAAGTGTGAATACATATTCCGGACTACCTTTACATGTTTAAAGAACAGTGATTTTAATTAATTACAGTTACCTTTTATAAATAAGTTTTACAATAGCAGGAAAAATGTAGAAAAAACCCGCTTAAAAAAAATAATAATATAATAAATAAATAAAAATGATAATAATAAAGTAAATAAATGTAATAATAATTAAATAGAAAATAAATCAACAATTAAAAATAAATACAGATAACTAGATTACAATACCTGCAAATAGTGATTTATTAAGAAAGAAGTATATGTTTTGTTCTTTTGCGCGTGTAGCGTCGTAGTGAATGTTTATCATAGTTACTGATTTCTCGGATTAATGGGTTTTCGGAAGCTGGAGTTTTTTCGAAGTATGCTTTTGTTTGGGCTGAAGCATATTGTTTAATAGTGGGAAGTTCAAGATCTCTAAGCATAGTCGATATTTTCGTGTAGCGGGGATAATTATTGATGATCCTCATGCATAGGTTTTGTACCCTTTCAAACTTTCTTTAATTTGTGGCGCAGGTTGAACTCCAGACAGGTGAGGCATAGGTTATCAATGAGGGATTACTGTTTTGTAAAGGATTAGTTTGTTTTTTGAGCTTAGTCCGGATTTTTTATTAAAATAGGGAAACATTTTGTAGATGGTTTTTTTCGGTTTTCCTGTTGGATGTGATCTGTGAATGTTAAGGACTTTATCAAAATAAGCATTTATGATTAGCAAATTAAATTTATGTAACGATAATTCTAATACGATACAATACCTATCACTGCAATCGGTATGTAAAATAGCATCTAACATATGATTTTTGATAAGAGCAAGGCTACATGGATTGCAACCTCCCATATATGTGGTATAGTTACCATATGATTGGAGCAACTGTTTGTTATAAACATGTGGTTCCTGAAATAGTCTTATATCTATTTGTTTGTATCTGAGATAATCGATTATTGTTAATGTGGATCTCGATGAATGCTTTAGATTTAGCTGTAATACTTTTATAACAGAATCATTATAAGTTCCTGCATTAACAATTAAAAAGAAATACAAAATAAAAATATTATCTTAAAAGCTTATTCGCTATAATTATAATAAATCAATTAAGGGAGTATACAATCAAGACAGTATCCCACCTAATATTCAGTGTTAAGGACCATCCTATCAAATGCATTTTTATATGATTTACTGAAATTACACTGACTGAAAGCAGTGTGGTTGACCGCAACTCTAAATTGTGACTTACAATGGCTATTGTAATTTACACAATTTATACATCTGTATTGTTCCGTACAATACATTCTGTATTTTCCTTGTTCGGACAGTCCTTCATTTAATGTTGAGCACAACAAACGACAAACGGGGCAGGTTAGGGTTCCTCCGCAGACGTTCCCATGGCTATATCTGCACCATTTCATACAACGCCGCACGCTGGTTAAGTCTCCGTCATAGCAGATGGCATACAATAATTTGATTCTAACTTCTAATAGTAACCTCCTCAAACGCGGGCTGACTTGTTGTACTGCATTTTGCCGCTTGGAACCTTCTCTAGGTCGAGTAGTGAACAGCACCCTAACCTCTTCCACCTCCACGTTCCACTCGTTTTATTGCAACACGTGACCGCGAGGTTTTCTTAGTAGCCTTCTCAGGAACATTTTTAATAATAATTTTCGGTCTATTCTTTCTAGCTATATAAGTTTATATAGTTCTAACTATATAAGATTCCAAATTGGATTGCGAGCATGAAATTTTTTCTTGTATTTTTTCTACATCGGATTTACTATCCAATTCTACAGTTAACAAACCTTTTTTGGTTGCTTTAATGCTAGTAATTCCAATCTTCATTTCCCGTGGGTTAATCAACTCTTTAAAGATATGTTTCGTGGGTACTTGTGTACATAATGCACGCCCAAAGTAGGCCAATGTTGTGCGCAAGCCCAAGCAGTTACATTTCTACCAGCTACCTTAGATAACCTTTTAAAACATTTTCTTTTTAATCTAATCGAATTGCCGCCGGCAAATCTTTTCTCTTCAAAATATCCCGAAGGGAGGCGATCTCGGCCGAACTTAGATTCAAATAAAGCATGGAATGTAATAATAATGGAAATAAATAAATCGAAGTAATAATAATATAATTGAATATATAACATATAATAAAATAATTTAGTATATAATAAATAAATAATAAGTATATATAATAATAAATAATAAGTATATAATGTAAACAAATATAATAATGACATAAATAAATAATGCAACATACATAACCTATTGAAAATTGAAATAATTATTCAAAAACATAACATTCAATCGCATTTGGGTGGAAAATGGGTTGATATACAATTCAAGATGGATTGAAAACAGTTTCTATTTCCATCCACCTGATGTCGCCATATAAATTCTGCTAAATAAGAATCCAAATGATGTCTAGCTGGCCCCATATGTCTTTTGTTCCTCCATTTAGCACTACCTTCTCTCAACTGTTTGAGTATGTACTCGTGTTTCTGGGTCTATAAAGTTATACCTATGATTCACTTTAGCATGGTGGAATCCTTGTTTTTCTATTGCATTTGTTTGATAGCCTTTCCAACTGTCTGAATAATGCTCCCATCTGCAATGTGTTCAATGATCTTCTCAAGAAGAGTCGACCCAAATAAGCAGTGTCGTATAATTATAAAACACCAAACAACAAAAAATGTACATTGAAACACCAAACAAACAACAAATGAGCAAGAAACACAACTCTCGAACACAGTAGTAAACAAACAATGATGTCTGTCAAAAATGTAAGGTTATCCAAGGTAACTGGTAGAAATGTAACTGTCATAAAATGTAACCGCTTGGGCATGCGCACAACATTGGCCTACTTTGGGCGTGCTTTATGTACACAAGTACCGTTTCGTGTTTTCAGGGGAACTATTATCAGCTTTATTTTTAATAATATCTTTATGTACACTTTTTGTTTTACTGATTTTTCTATTAAGAACTTCGGAATAAGTAGGAACTTTACTAACCTCTGATGTAGTTGTATTAACTTGAGCTTCATTATGCCTCTTCCTTCTTTCTTCCATCAATCTTTCCTGTACTTGCTGAATATAACTGTCAATCCTAGGAACAAATGCCGTTTCAATTCCTTCTTTAAGGTCACAAATTCACCTACTGGTTTTAAAAGTTCCACTGCAAAATGAAGTAATGCTACGGTAGCTTTATTATAATTCTATAACAGTCAATATCTGTATTTTTTCATTATAGACCCAGAGTTCTAATAATATTAATTGTATCATTGGCCGCAATTTTGAACCGAAAAGGCAGATGGTAGTATAAAGTTACTAGGATCTTACCGGGAATATTATGTAACTTTTGCGCCAAACCTCAAGGGCATCGGTTCAGTAATTTTGGAGAAAAGTCTAATACAGTATATTACTCATCTTCTAATTGCCTAGTAAACACGAAACTTCAGATTTTGGGGGAAGATTAGATTTTTTATTTTTTATTGAAATTAATAAACCATAAGCTGTCGTATAACAAGCTCAACCTTAACGTGTGTTTCTTCTTATCAATGTGTTATATTATTACAACCATCGGCAAAACAGATTTATCTTGTTTGAAAAACAGATAGAATAACAAACATCACAAGGAAAGTCTAGAATATAGTTAGATAATATCATGGGTAAACAATGGCAATGGATTGTTCGCATTTTTTAGCTGTCTTCCTATAATTATGACCTCTATGGTCTATTCTAAAATAAGCTCTCCGGTGTCTGCAAGACAGCTCTTTGATTACAAAGAATAATCAGTTTAAATTAAGGCATGGCCTAGTTTTAATAAAAATAAATTTTAATTGCTTCTAATGATTTATAGATATGGCTGGCATCATACCTAAGAAATTGCTTAATTTAATTAGTTCCAAAATACAGTTTTATGGCAGTGTACCCAAGGACTCTTGGTAAAATCCCCATGCATTGATTCATTCATTGTTCAAAACTTATTATAATCGGTGTATAAGAAATGTTCTTATAACTTTTAGTGTCGCTCCGATTGTTACAACATTGGGGCAATCTTTTCAAATCAGAGGGCGAAGACCTGCTACACCAAAACCTAAGTTTCCATTATGGTATTTGAAGAAGGAGAGAGTGGTAAGATTTATTGATTATCATTTATAGACCGAATTTTATTACAGTGGTTTAAATTATTATAATGAACATATAAGACAATATTAACATTATAAGGATTTTTACAGCTTATTAAATAGTTTGAATGTTGTAGGCCTTTCCAAGCAATTTTTTCGAATATTATATGTTTGTTTATCAAAATTATTATCACGATTTTTTTTTGTTTTTTTTCAAATACCATTCAACTTATAAAAACAAAAAACTGCATACAATAAGTTTTACAGAATGGTTCAGAGGTTGAATGTTAGAAAAGAAAACTGAATTATATATTTTATCAATGTATTGAAATATGACACCGCTCCAATAGATGGGGACAGACCTTTTTGTCCATTTAATAAATATGTTATCTAAACAAATTTCACAGTTTCCGAGGGAATAATTCTTTTTTCCACAATGTCATCACATTTTTGTGGTACTTGCTCCAACTTCCATCATCCAAATCAGTTTCTTTAATTAGTTTTATCAGAACCCATAATCCTTCAGTCTATTTTGTTTATTTGACTTAAAATTTTAGGAATGACAGGTCTTAACTTTCTTACATTAAAGGAAATAGTGGAGATAGCAAATTTTAATTAAAAAAAAATGTTTGGTACTTTTCTGTTACCCAGGCCCTAATGTTGTGGAAGAATTTGATCAGAAGAATTTCTTTTTTATTGTAAATCAGCTCTCGTCTATCTCAACTATATTTTCAGGACCACTTTTTCAGAATTTTTTGCTTATGTTTCGCTAATACTTCTACAAAAACTTCTCTTAAGTAGTTATTCCAATCTACAGGTGTATTATATTCATATCCAGTTATTTTTTACACCATATGACTAATATCTCTTCGCTCCAGCCTTAAATAAATCTCAAAGATGTTAGAATATTCAATCTGAACGATTTTAACCACCTACCTTTGTGAATACTCTTCTTCGTGTGGCATGTTGAAAAATTGCACCATCAATGTACTCCGTCATAAAAAGACTTTTATTTCATGATTCTTCACATGTTGCATTCTTTGCCAATATACCTTTCTCTTGAAAAAAGGGACTGAATCTTTTTCAGTTCCAGCTAAATCCCAAATTTTCATATTTCTTTTTTTAACACTAATTAAGACTGAAAAAAAAAAAAAGAAAACGTGCTTTGTTTTGAATGATTTCAGAGAACAGAAAGCATGGCCCCAACGAAGGCTTCCCCTTATGATTGTAAGAAATTTTGTGGAATTCCACATTATTTGGTGATTTCTCAGTTGCACCCGGCTAACAGAAAAGTACCAAATATTTTCATTCAGGAAGTTATCTGAAATATTTCATGTCAGGGGCACTGAAATATTGAAGTACACTGAAATTTTAAAATAAATTCCGATTCTTTTTAATTACCAGATTACGTGTATAAATATAGTGCAAAATTGTATTAGTAAGCATCATTAATTTAAATTAATGAAGTAATTTTAATACTTGCATGAACTTATTCATTTTTATATGAATACCAGTATAAATATCTAAAGTAAACATTCTCGTACAATGGACAAATCTGTCAAACCCATTGATGTCTATAATAGAGAGGTTTCATTCTATTTAAGTAATAAAATAATTATATCCATTGTGATCTCTGTAAATTGCACTAGTGTTATATTTTCAGCAATATAATGAATATTTGACTGCAGACAACAAAAGTTTCATTAAAGAAGTCTCACATGATAAGTTTGGTCCACCAGCTATTATTAGTGGTCTCTCAACTTATGATACACCAAGTCCATTAAAAGAGCAACCACTGATAAAAGGAGAGTGGACAGAAAAAACAAAAAGATGTGGATTAATTACAAGGAAGATAGGTTGCTATCCGATGTGGACTGTAAAAGGCCAAATTATTTGGTCCACATTGTTACAGGTATTGCTGAACCTTGAGTAGTAAATTTGTTGTTTAGTTTTTATTGATATAGACTTCTACCTCAGTAGATTAGCCCTCTCATTAATTTTTTTTAAAGTTGATACATAAGATATTGGTTCCAATAATAAGGAATGGTTCTTGAAAAATGTTTTAATAATATATATATATATATATATATAAATAAAGTATTTATACATACAATACCTCACACCTGTAATAGTAATTATAGGATGATAAATTATACCCTCCAGAACGAGAAAGCAACCATGCTAGCAGAATGATGTAAATCTTTGTTATATTTATAAAATGACTGAAAGACAGTTACACTTTTGAACATATATTTAATAATAAAAAAGAACATTTACAAGAATAATAATTGCACAAAAAAAGAACATTTACAAGAATAATAACTGCACCCCCAACTATTTTCTTCCTTACATCATCCAGTCAACCATTCCTCGCTTCTCAAGAATAATAATTGATAGTCCATACACAACACTTCTCTCTCCTTTACATTTTGACTTTTTCAAAAATACTTCTACATTTTAACTTTAGTAAGCTTGACAATGACTTTAAATTGTACGCCTGACTTTACAATTTTACCAACTTAAGTTTTACAACCTGACTATAGTGACAGCTGAAGTAATACATTTACTATAATAATAATAATTTAACCATTGGGTACTAGAGTACCTTAACATAACAATTTTTTAATACTGACATAAATTATCAAACATGTTGTCAATTGTTATAATTACTAACTGAAAATAGATAACACCTCCTGAAAATAGATGAGTCCAATATTGTGATGACCCAACAACCTGGAATTACAAAGATTGTTCAATTATTTAATAATTGCTATGTGAAAATCTAGTTGGTGGGTTAATTACCCTACCACTTCTAGTCCTTACAACCTCCTCCCTCAGCAAGTGCAGACAAATAAGCTTCTTCTCGCGACTCGCCTGATCCTCCAACTGAGGGATGGCATGAGTCATCGACTGGCCATGTTATTAAACTAGTGTGACAAATTGGATGTAACTTGCTAATTTTCAACTGACTGCAGTGGACTTTATAAACAAAGTTTGAAGGGTTTACCTTTACTAGATAGATATAGTTGCTTAATCTTTCACTTACTATCCCGGCTTCCCTTTTCCGGAATTTACATTTTGATTGTAAATTACCATATTTTTTAAAAGACTAAAACCCGGTCGCCCACCTGAAAATTTGGATTTACCTTATTTCTTTTTTCATGAACTACATTCTTTTGTAATGACGATAAGGACGTCGGAGGAGTAAAGCCCAAAATAAACGTTACAGGTGAAATACCGGTTATCGAAGAGTGTGTTACCCCACAGGTGTACAGACAGTTTTGCAACCAACTCTCTTTATTTCCACCCTGTTTCTGAGACTTGAAAAGATGACGTTTGAATGTTTGGATTGCCCTTTCAATTTGGCCATTTGATTCTGGGTTATATGGTCCAGACTTCAATAATTTAATGGAATTTTCTTTACAAAAACATATAAACTCTCCTGAATTAAATGGTGGTCCATTACCTGACACAATGACTCGGGGACCTGAAAAATTAACAAACACAGATGATAGACATTTAATAATTGCATGACTTAGTGTCATAGAAGACACTAATACTAATAGAAGACATTTTAAAACACTCTATCCACCTAGACATGGCATCAATTAGTATAAAGTTAGTATCATTATTAAGATGAAAAAAATCAATGTGAACTTTCTCCCACAGTTGTTTTGGGGACAGCCAATTATTTATACATTTTTTATTGGCGTTTCGGGTTAACTGACAAATGTGACACTTAGATACCATTCTTTCGATATCTTTATTCATAGTTTTCCACCAGACATAAGACCTAGCCAATAATTTGGACCTGACAGTACCAGCATGACCTTGATGTATAACTGACAAGACTTGAGACTGTAATGACTAACTTACTACCAAAATAAAGACAATTATTGTCACATGACAAATCATGCCGCATAGTATAAAAATATCTTAGATTACTATTTCTTTTTATACTTGACCAATTACCAGACTTAAGACACTTAATGACATCTTAAATGACTGCATCTTCTTCAGAATGACTTTTGACTACAGTAGGACTTATAATTACAGAATCTGACAATCTTTGTCTTCAAGTGAATTTCTACTAAGCAAACGACTTAGCATATCTGCTTGAGGTATGCTAGACCCCTTTTTATATACTATTTCATAATTGTATGGAGATAAAATAATTGCCCACCTAATGAAAACAATGTTTTTAACAATTCATGATCCGTGACTATCGTAAAACGACTCCCATATAAGTATTTATGGAATTTCTTTATACCAAAAATAACAGCCAGACCTTCTTTATGGAGTTGACTATAGTTTCGTTGTGACGAATTTTAAGTTGCTGTCTCATTGATTGGTTTTTCTATACCATTATCGACTAGACTTAATACTGCTCCCACACCATAAGCAGAACTATCTACCATTAACACCGTTAAGGATTTGGTTGGATCAAATAAGACTAACAGACTATTTTCTGACCCTATAGTTTTAGTTTTCTGAAACACTAGTTCACATTCGGCAGACCAATTCCACACAGAGTCATTCCTTAACAATGCATGTAATGGTTCCAACATGGTTGGTGCCATAGGAATAAAATTCCTATAATAATTCAACATGGAAAGGTACAACTTTAATTGTGTGACATTTTTTGGAACAGGACAATTTGATATCTTATCAATTTTTGACTTAGAAGGGCTTAACCCATTACTGGACAAATTATAACCTAACACTTCTAGACTATCAGTAAAAAATATACTCTTCTCACCATTAATTTTTACATTATGTGAATTCAACCTGTCTAACACCTGGTTAAGAGTGCTTACACGCTCTTCATGATTCCTACCACTAATTAGAATGTCGTCTAAATATGCCGCACACCTATCTATATCTCTCAAAATTTCCTCAATAACCATTTGAAAAATGGCATGGGCCGAAGCTAGCCCAAAAACAAGCCTATTATACCTATACAATCCTTGAATAGTATTAACTGTTAACAATGGACGACTATTATCAGCTACATCTAATTGTAAATACGCATTGGTTAAATCTATTTTGCAAAATTCTTTGCAATCGACAAACTTGTGAAATATTCATCAGTACGGGGGATTGGATACTGATTAACTATTCATTTCAAATCTACATATAACCGAAGCTTACCATTTTCTTCGGCACAACCACCATTGGTGAGGCCCACTGACTTGTCTTAACCTTAGTTATAACACTTTGTTCCTCTAATCTATCTAACTCAGTGGCTACTTCTCTACATAGTGCGTAAGGGACCTCATAGGCTTTGCAAAACACGGCGACTGCGTCTTCTTTTAAATTTATTTTGACTTTAAATCCTGAAATGGGTTTATTATTATTGACCTTACCAAAAGAATGTTGAAATTTTGTTACTAAGGACTTATACAAAATTGAATTATTCGACGATATACTACTAATGACATGGGTATCCAAATTTGTGATTTCTTCTATAACCCTCACCCAATTTGGAAATACAGTATTCAACCAGTTTTGACATAGAATCTTATTACAAGTGAGAGTAGCAACCATCATTATAGGTAATATTTTGTTTTGATACTTGACATAAATTATACCTGCGACATCCATTTACTGCGAATTGGCAGAAACAAGCTTTATATTACATGGAAGTAACTTTGCTTTAGCAAACTTTTGGTCATATAACTGCTTAGAAACCAGTATCTACTATAAATTTAACCATAACTCCTTCGACGCTCAGGCCAATCTCCGGAGGAGAATCTGCAAAGTTAAACAAGAAATTAGTTTTCAAACAATTGACTACATGAGATACTACATAGTACACACAGAAAGGGGCTGTGTGACCCTTTTTACCACATTTATAACATTGCCAGAATCTGGCAGGACATACTGAAGGTTGATGCACCTCTTCTTATTATTGTTGAACCTTGTGGATGAACCTTCTGTGTTGCTGCTGGAGACGTTCGAAACCGATTATTCTTCTGCTGTCTGCTGAAGTCTGGAACAACCGACGATTCCTTATTATCTTGAGCACGTACTGCCAGTGCCGGTGGTTCTTCTGGAGCCTTTAATGCTGCATGACTACTTTCCACAGTTTCGATATGTTCACATAATTTTACTGCCTCCCTGAAGGTCAATGAAACATCTTGACTTAACAATTTTTTGATCATAACTTCATGTTGGAAACCTGCTATTAATTTATCTCTCAAAGCAGTATCTAAATAAACACCAAAGTCACAATCTACCGCTAAATGCGTAATAGTAGATATACAGGGTGTTCCAGGGTTAAATGGCCAAACTGAAAATTTGAACTAAGGCCCTCGAAACAAGAAAAAAATTTCCTATGAAGGTATGTCCGCAAACGCTTTGTTTAGGAGATGTTCACATCTTCTGACTAGTTCCAACTACTTTATTTATTAAATGTAAACAATTAACATTCACCCTGTATAATCGCGTAATGTTTCCTGATCCCTTTGTTCAGAAAAAAATTTCCTATGAAGGTATGTCCGCAAACGCTTTGTTTAGGAGATATTCACATCTAAAGATTTCATTGTTACGAATTATTTAGGCATAGTAAATAAATAAAACTTATTTTATTTGTTCCATCTGCTTTATTTATTAAATGTAAACCATTAACATTCATATTAGATGTTCAAAGTGATTTCCTTGAGCATTCAGACAGGCTCGGCATCTTTCTTCAACAGCAGCAGTGACCAAACTGAAAATATGAACTAAGGACCTTAAAACAAGAAAAAAAAATTTCGTACGAAGGTATGTTTGCAAATGCTTTGTTTAGGAGATAAATTTAGATAGAATACTAATATGGCCTTGTCTCCCTAACTGCACCTAAACTGTGGACTTAAGGATTAATACTGTTTGGAATAAAACATCAATAACAAATAAGAATAAGAATAATACTATCAATAACATTTATCAGATTGTTTGAGGCTTTCACAGAGTACTCATTATGCCTTCCATTTATACTAATGCTGAATATGCCGGTATGGTGTTTGTGTACGGTTTTTGCAATGGTAATGCCAATGCTGCCCGTTGTGAATATTCCATGGGATTTCCAAATAGAAGATTAACTAGTAAGTCTACCTTTAACTCTATGTTCAACGTCTTAGAGAAACTGGTACATTTGCTGTCGTACCACATGCTGATGGTATTTTAGCCCCTTTACGAAATGAGTAAATTTCGCAACCGTATTACAATATTTTGATGATAATCAATCTGCCAGTGTACGAAGAGCTGGAGCAGAATTAAATGTTACCCCAACTACAGTATGGAGAACTCACATTGCAGATGAACGTCACCCATATCATTATCAACGGGTACAAAATTTGTTATCGCAAGATTTACGGCCAAGAAGAAATTTTACAGATTGGTATTTAAATCAAGCTGATCACAATCCACACTTTTCAGGAGAATACTATGGACAGATGAAGCTACCTTCACAAGAAGAGGTATCTTCAATCAGAAAAATAATCATCTCTGGTTGCATGAAAATCCCCATGTAATTCGTCAGCATCATTTTCAGCACAAGTTTCAGTGCAATGTGTGGTTAGGGATAATAGACAATATTTTAATAGGCCCGCATTTCTTACCACCTCGACTCAATGTGGACACATTTTTGGAATTTCTTAATAATTAATGGAATTACCACGATTTAGTTGAAGATATTCCACTACAACTGAGAAGGAACATGTGGTTTCAATTAGATGGTTGTCCTGCACATTAGGGAAGATCTTCACGACAATGGCTGAATTCTAAATATCCTAATCAATGGATTGGCCGTGCAGGACCAGTGGCTTGGTCTGCTCGCTCTCCAGACCTGACACCACTGGATTTTTTTGTTTGGGGTGACATTAAAAAAAAGGCTATGCAAGGCCAGTGAATGACCTTAATTCTTTACGAAGAAGGATAATTGAGTCTTCTGAAACAATAACACATATCCAGGCCCGTTCTGTTACTGCTGCTGTTGAAGAAAGATGCCGAGCCTGTCTGAATGCTCAAGGAAATCACTTTGAACATCTAATATGAATGTTAATGGTTTACATTTAATAAATAAAGTAAGTGGAACTAGTTAGAAGATGTGAATATCTCCTGAACAAAGCGTTTGGGGACATACCTTCATAGGAATTTTTTTTCTTGTTTTGAGGTCCTTAGTTCAAATTTTCAGTTTGGCCATTTAACCCTGAAACATCCTGTATAATTGTGTAATGTTTCCTGATCCCTTTGTTGACGACGCTAAAACTTGTAACGATTTGCTATTGGAGCATAATACTTACGTAACTGACTTATACATTCATCATACGGAGTGTTGTTTTTTCCCCGATGCTGGACTTACACTGTCTTTTAAAATTTTATATTGCGAAACCGCTAAAATTAATGCTAATAAAGCTTTCAGAAATCTTTGTTAACGAACAATATAATTCCAATCTGTCCAAAAATGCTTCAAAATGATCATTCTCTTCATCAAAAGTTGGTGGACTTATACTAGAAAATTGAAAGTTACCCGTAGCTTCCTGTTTTCCTGGAACACCTTCCTGAAACACAAAGAATATACCACACGAAATAAAATAAAGACTCAATAACCTTGTTCATACGACATACCTGGTGACTACGTTTTTAACTATACATCCCATCCTCGTCACTTTATGTTATATTTATAAAATGACTGAAAGACAGTTACACTTTTGAACATATATTTAATAATAAAAAAGAACATTTACAAGAATAATTGTTAGTACGATTTTTAAATAAACAACTCCACAACTTCTCAAACTAATGGCCGAGCCAAACACCCCCACTCTGTAAGCCAGCGCTGCAGGTGGAGTCCATACACAACACTCTTAAGACCAGTTGAGGGCTATTATATTCATGTAATAGGTTGGGGAAAAAGTAATTCCGTTTTTTTTTGTTTTCCTGTTTTTCAAAACAAATCTATTGATCTAAATTTCAAACAGCAATCAATAATATATGAATCATTTTGATTGATGATCTTTTTCCACTGTTCTGGTAAAACCACAATTATGTCACAAGAGAACTTCTGAGGTTACTGGTTGAAAAACTATGATTAGCAATCCTCGGCATAAATGGGGGCTTGAAAACTGGTTATGAAGCTTCTCTCAGCTTTGACCTCGATCTTTTTTACACATTATTGTCTTATGTGATCAACTTTTCATCTTCCATATTCATTTGTTTCTAAAATGGATCAAGTTCATTTTGTTTCAGCTGCAATTCACAAACTAGGTCCATTATATTTTTTACTGTTCATTAATGCGGAACCCAAGTATGATCTGGTTTTGGTATCCAATCTTATATAAATGGTTCATTACCTTTTTAAGGTCCATTTCTTATCGATTATCTTAGTTCTGTACATCGATAATCGACAGGCAGAGATGAATGTGACTGCTAACTGTCGATTATAATTGAAAGGCAGAGATGAAACCAAATATTGGAGTGTCGACTGTCAAGTACTCTTTAGTTCTTTAGAAGCAGTGTCCATGTTCAGCTAAACCTTTTTAAACCCCCCTTATTTTTGTACAGTCCCTAAGAGGGAGTTATTATTGTGTGCTTTTGATTCATGTAAGTGATGATATAACAAAGCTATTTCAAAGATTTTTCATCTTTTATTTTTTATGTTGCTATTAATATTATTGTGCTCTTTTTTGATAAGTGATTGCTGCTTCCTGAGCAGATCTCTAGGCAATTGTCTTTTTAATCTTCATATAGGAAGTTCTTTTACCCGAGAGGGGGAAAGACAAAGAACAAGAGAATTATGGTAATCTGTTGGTAATGTTGTGTGTTTGTTATAAAGATATGATTTTTATAATGCGGAATGTTTATGTTGTTCTGTACTGTGTGGTTCAAAATAAAAAAAGAAGCATTTAGAATTTTTCTTAGGATTTCAGAGCGTTTTGTTTGTATCTTATGCATATGTACATGTTTTGCTGAATCCCAAAGTTCTGCTCTGTATGTACATTGGTCTTAGTATAGTATTGCAAATTAGTCGATTGTTTCATAAGTATAGTCCAGAAGATCTGCATCATGTTCTGCAATTGTTACTTTTAAATTTTGTATATATGCTCCATCTAAATCTTTTGTCCAACTGTTGTGGAACCACATTTCTAAATCAAATAAGTGATTTTGGAGAGCTATAGAGGCTATGTAAGGATCTTTGTTTGACAAAAGAATGGCTGTATTGTTAGCGAAGCTATAGATGGTGGTTTAAGGCCGTCCAGGGATATCAGAGGTGTAAAGAGAATAGAAATAAGGCCTAACACACTGCCTTGTGGTACATCCCTGTATTGAGGAAAGAAATAGGAAATTGGAAAAGCATTTTTCTTTGAAAAGCACAGAAGTACTTCTCATGGAAAAAAGATTAAAGAATCAAGAAGGAAGTAGAAGGTAAGTGCGGTTTTATTTTCCAGTGTAGACCCTTATGCCAGATATGAATCACATGCTTTCTCAATGCCAAGGAAAATTTCAGAGCAATATTCTTTTTCTCAAAAGTGACAAATATTACATCCACGATACGATGGCATGGACAATGTACAGTAGAGTGATGTGAACAAAAGCCATATTGATGGTTTGTACAACTCCATTAACTTTAATTGTTTTTTCAAATATTTTAGCCATTATAAGAAGGAATACAATAAAACAACAAGATGAAGGATTAATAACAGTTTAGAAGGTTTAGGTCTCATTTTAATTTTTGAAAGATTCCTAAAGAGAGGTAAATAAGTTTAATTGAGTTATAGATGAGAGTAAGGAAGAGAAAGAGAACAGCTTTCTGAAGTAAGTAGTAAAAAATGAAGGGAGTGATAAGATCATAGCCAGGAGCTTTTTTGTTTGGCATTCTGTTTATTACAATATGAAATTATTTTGGATGAAATGTTAGAGGAAGAAGTTAAAGGGTAGAGGTGCTGTCGGTTCGTGTTCAATTTTGTTGGTGTGAGTATTATCTCGAATATCGTTTTTCCCAAATACTTGAGCAAGATGTTTTGTGAAATCATGAGATTTTTCTTTAATCTTTATCTTTCAGCTAATCACACTCCTATGAATTCCATTCAGTTTTCTAAGATTTCACTGAAATCCCCAAAATATCAGCTTATGGCCTTCTTCAGTTTATATTCCTCCCAACTAAGTTATTTCTATTAACAAATAGAACAATTTTTTTCTCATAACAATGGGAAAAACCATTCTTAGCTGGTGGTGGTTTCAGTGCTCTACAGGATTCTGTTGTTTCAAATGCCTTCAAAATGATAAAGGATTTAAAACTTTGTTAACCCTCAAGTACCGACATAGTTTTTCCTTACACTAGTACTGATACCTGGTCCCCCAGAAGATCCAATTTAAAAATTCATTAATAAAATAACAAAATAAAATATTTAAGCATTGTATTGCTTGTTATTACTTATACGAACCTTCTTGGAGTTCCTACAATCAATGAATATATGATATTTTTTCAAATTTTAGTTAATAAATAGCAAATAAGATCAATGAAGGAAATAGTGAAAATCAAGATCTACACATTTAAAACAAATTAATTACAATATATTTAATTTTGATTTTGAATAATTAAAAACCTATTAATGAAAATAAAAATACTTGTCAAAATTAAAATTATTAACATTCCAAGCAATTGACACACAGTTTCTTGGATCACTCCAATTATATTGTTTTGTTTTTTGCTTCTATCACAAAGGAAAGATGTTTCCCTCATTTTAAAATTATTTTTTTTATGGGCCTATGAACAATGCTTTCGTTTATTTCCTGGGAGTTTTCCCACATCACCAAAAGAAGGAGTGATTTCTTATATGCCTAATAAATTGGCAATCTTAGCCTAAATTGCCCTCGGAACATGAAGGTTTGCCATTCTAGCTTTCAAATATGGCTCAACTAGCTGGTGACCTAGTGTTTTATAAAAAGTACTTCTTTCTGTGAATTTCACATCTTTGCTTGACTTGTAAAGTACTAAGGTGTTATTAGTACTCATATAGACAATCCTAAAAAACATTGCCATCGACCATCTACTAGTGCAATGCTTAACATGGCTTGACAAAAGCGTTGAGCATCCCTTGTCCAAGCTTTCAACTCCATCTTTTGTGTTTATAATATGAAAACATTTCTGGCTTACCAGAATCTTCTTTATGACTTTGTAATAAGGTACTAGCAAGATAGGAAGGTGTTGATTCATATTGGGATTTTTCATCGGAAGAGTGGGATATTCCAGAAAATGGTACCAAAAGGTCCCAGGGACCATATCTCTGTACTTGAGGGTTGATATCTGCCTATTTATTGGCCTACATAAATATCAAAGTCATCCAACGTTATTGATTATTTGTTAAAAGCTCCTTGCTGCTTTCACAAACACAATACATTCTTTCTGAAATTAGTAAAGTTCATTTAACCATGTTTATTTATTTTAAAAAATGAACAAAATTTTTATTATCAGTAAGCAAGTATTTTGCTGCAGCTATGATTTTATCTAAATGCCTAAAAATAAATAGATGATGGGTCTTATGGGTGGTCTGAGTTAAGTTGTATTAAATGTCCTTTTATAGAATTCCATGTGAATTATTTTTCCTTAAGGGGGCTATACAAAAACAGTTGATTATTTTTTTCAAAGAATTACCCATTGCTTTGGAAATGAGTTTTCATTAAAAATATAATTTCATTCATAACATTTGATTAAATAGTATATCTCCAATCTCGACAACAAACAATCTAATTTTAAAGTGAATGGAGCTTCACGTTCACAATTAAGATTTGTAATAAGTGATATATTATACTAGCATAAATTTATTTTATATTATAAAAAGCTGTTTTTCAGGTGGTTGATAACCATGTTATAAGTTTTATTCCGCCAGAGAATATTAAGACTAATAGAAGAAATAAGGAAAAAAAAAATCCTTCAACTTTAGGAGCTCTTCTTGTTGGTGCTGAAAGCTCTGATCCCCAAAAGGTATTTATTGTTTTCTTATTATTGGCTGTGCTATCAGATAGTTATGCTCTTTTATACAAAATAATGTTACGGTCAGAGCGGAAAGCAGGACCGGCTTCTGATCTGCCTAGAGCGGATTAGGCAAACAATGGGATTAAGCGGAAGGGATTATAGAATGGCGTAGAACCTTCTAGATCGGTCTAGGTGGTCCTCGTCCGTGTTCCGAGTAATGCCCCACCACGACCTACCTTGCCTATATAAAAAGGACAGCGTTTTCGGCCGCGGCAGTCAGTAATAAGCAGTGATGTAATAAGCAGCCGTTAATTAGTGGCAGTGTGTGTGAGTTAGTTAGTATTAGTATCAGTCTGTAATAAGTGCTTAGTGAGCAACAGTGACAATTAGTGGCCGTGTAATAAGTGTAATAAACTGTGTGGCAGTTTGTCATATTTGGAGTCTTACGGTCGGTGGACTTAAGTTAGCGAACTGTAAGTGTTAATTTGTTATTGTAAACTATAGTGTAATATTATTGTATTTGTACAAATTTATATATAAATAGTTTAGTTATTTAGTATTAAAAATATCTTATATTATTTGTATATTATCTTAGAAATTAGATAACATTTAGTAGAATATTATTATTGTATATTGATATTAGTTTAATAATTTAACTGTATTAAATAATCTTATTGTATTCTTTCTAATTTGTTAATAAATATTAGATTCTTGAATTAAGTAATAGTTTAGTCCATTTTACACCCAGTAGCCCGTAACAAATTGGTGTCAGAAGTGGGATCTTGTGTAATTGTTATTTTGTCTTGCATTTTGTAATAATTGGGCTACTGTTTGAAAAATGGCTTCTCAAAGTCTTAAATTGATGGATTTAAAAGTTGCGGATTTAAAACGGGAATTAGAAGAACGTGATCTGGATACTTCCGGAAATAAAAGTGTACTGCAACATCGCTTGCGTCAATTTTTTGTAGAGTCAGGGGAAAATCCAGATGACGCTCTGTTTGAAACCGATTTAAGCAAGTTGTCTGCAACTTTAGGTAATTTACAGAATGAGTTAAGCACTGTTAAAAATGAGCTAGGTAATGAATTAAGCAATGTTAAAAATGAGCTAGGTAATGAGTTAAGCACTGTTAAAAATGAGCTAGGTACTGTAAAAAACGATTTAATGGATACATTAGAGTCTAAGTTAGGCACATTAGAGACTAAGTTAATGGAAAATGTAGATAATAAGTTAGCTAGTGTAGATAATAAGTTAGCCGATGTAAATAATAAAGTAGCTGATATAGAATCTAGGCTAGGAGAAAAAGTGAACGAAATTAGGCTAAGAATGGAAACTCTCGAGGGACGTAAGAGCAAACCACCGACGAACGACACCGACCGTTCCCCCGAGGCCAGTCTTCATAAAACTATTCTGCCCGCCAATAATGGGACGCCACCAGCTCACAACACCATTCCAGTATTCGACGGAAAGACGCCGTGGGAGGACTACATGACTCTCTTCGAGACAGCGGCTTCGATCCACGGGTGGTCACAGGAGACCCAAGCTTCAGCGTTGTGCCTGGCCTTGCGTGGAGACGCTTTGAGAGTGCTGCAGGGAATGCCCATGTCGGAGCGGTCCAACTACGGGAAACTGATTAGAAGACTGGAAATGCGTTTCGGACACCGCCACATGGACCAGCTATATCGCTCACAGTTAAGAAACAGGGTCCAGAAGGACGACGAGACGCTGCAGGAGTTTGAAGCGGATATTGCCCGGCTGGTGAGGAACGCCTACCCATCGGTCACTGACTATGTCTACGAGAGTTTGGCTGTCGACAAATTCCTGGATGGACTTCGGGACCCAGAGACACAACAAGCGGTGAAGCTCGCCCGGCCGAAAACGTTGGGAGACGCATTATCTCAGGCCATGGAGTTTGAAGCTGTCAGACAGTCTGTACGGGGCCATGCGCGAATTCGAGCAGCAGAAGCGGAACCTAATGTGGTCCCTAGCATCGAGGACATAGTGACCAAAGTGTTGGATGCTCTCAGGACCCATAAGAAGGAGATACGCTGTTGGGGCTGCGGCCAGCTTGGACACCCTAGAAGCAAGTGTCCAACCCGTAACGTCAAAGCCCCCAGGAAGGCCATCAGAGTTGCGTCAATAGGAAGCAGGACAAACAGCTTCTACGTTGATGGGATGGTGAACGGGCAGCTGCGAAACCTTCTAGTGGATACCGGCGCGAGCATGACAATCTTGAACTCCAAGACACTTCCAGCTGAGAAGATCTTACCAACAACTTGGGCATTACGGACTGCAACGGGACAGCCAGCCAAGGTCTACGGGGAGACAGATGCCACCTTCCACATCGGGGATCAACATCTGCAGCACCGCGCTCTCGTGGCAGAGATCGATGAAGATGTTATATTGGGCATGGACTTCATGATCGCATACGGGATCAAGCTGGATATGTCGAGGGGTGTGATGACGCTGGGAGACGAGGAAGTCATACTTCGGCAGGAAAAGGACTTCTGCGCACGAGTGCTGCTACCAGAAGACACCACTTTACCGGCACGGAGCCAAATCGTGACGCATGGGACGGTCGAAGGCCATCTACCCGCGGGTCAATGTGCACTACTCGAACCTGGAAGGCACGAAGAACAAGAGGTTGGACGCGGCGTACTGGTTGCTAGGTCTCTCATCAAGATCGGACCTACCACTCCAATTCGGCTAATGAACCTGAACAGCTTCCAGGTAACGCTGAAGAAAGGAACACCGGTCGGGGAGTGTACCACCGCTACCTCAGTGGTTCGTCAGCTGCAACGTCATCCCACCGAGCCTCGAGGACTCCCAGAGGAACTTAAAGGATTTTTGGACGAATCATGTCGCGACCTTTCGCCCGAACAGAGCGAGGAAGTGAAGAATATGATTATCCGATGGCATGACGTCTTCGAGATCGGACCAGGACCACGGGGCAGAACGGATATCGTCCAGCACAAGATTGACACTGGGGATGCGAAGCCCATCCGACAGGTTCCGCGGAGGCTGCCGTTAGCCAAACGGGAGGACGCCGAGGAGATTATAAAGGAGATGGCGGCTGACAGTGTCATTGAGCCTTCGAGTAGCCCCTGGATGTCTCCTGTTGTATTGGTGAAGAAGAAAGACGGCACAACGAGGTTCTGCGTAGACTACCGTCTTCTGAACAATGTCACCAAGAAGGACAGCTATCCGCTTCCCAGGATTGACGATACGCTGGACACCCTAGAGGGGTGTAAACTCTTCTCTACTTTGGATCTCCGCAGTGGATATTGGCAGGTTGGATTGGCACCTGAGGATAAAGAGAAGACGGCGTTTTCAATTGGCACTGGGCTCTGGCAGTTTACAGTAATGCCATTCGGGCTTTGCAATGCTCCTGCCACATTCGAGAGGCTGATGGAAAACGTGTTAAGAGGTCTCTCTTGGGAGGTATGCCTGGTATACCTAGACGACATTATTGTGCTGGGAAAGTCCTTCGCTCACCATCTGAAGAATCTGGAGAAGGTCTTCGAACGACTGCGTGCAGCAAACCTAAAGTTGAACCCGAAGAAGTGTAATCTCTTCCGAAGGCAAGTCAACTACCTGGGGCATATTGTGTCAGACAACGGAGTTGCTGTTGACCCAGAGAAGATAGCAGCGATCACCAACTGGCCAGTACCTCGAGATAAGCACCAGGTGAGAAGTTTTCTCGGGCTCTGCACCTATTACCGGAGGTACGTGAAAGGATTCGCTAACATCGCAAAACCTCTTACCAGACTTACCGAGGAGAAAAGGACTTTCCATTGGGATCACGAGTGTCAGGCATCCTTCGAGGAGCTGAAGAGCAAATTGATTAGTGCTCCTATTCTGAGCTATCCACGCCCCGAGGGCAAGTTCATACTTGACACAGATGCCAGCAACATCGCCATTGGAAGTGTCCTCTCTCAGCTCCAAGACGGAGAAGAAAGGGTGATTGGATATTTCAGCAAAGCACTCTCAGCTCCGGAACGCAACTACTGTGTCACAAGGAAAGAGCTTCTGGCAGTAGTAAAGTCAATAGAGCATTTTCATAAATACCTATACGGACGAAGGTTCCTCCTGAGAACGGACCATGCGGCTCTAATGTGGCTGCTGCGATTCAAGTCACCAGAGGGACAAGTGGCGAGGTGGATCGAGCGCCTTCAAGAGTATGACTTTGAATCTGCTCATCGTTCTGGAACGAGCCACAGGAATGCGGATGCGCTGTCAAGAAGACCATGTGAAGATGAAGAATGCAGGCATTGTTCCCGACAAGAAGAGAAGCAGGCAACAGTATTGAGGACAACGGTTGTTATCGACAGTTGGCAGGACGCAGAGGTGTCAAAGGCGCAAGACGAGGACCCGGACTTGAAACAAATAAAGGAATGGAAAATATCGGGGCGAGGAAGACCGACCTGGCAGGATGTGGCTCCAATGTCGAAGAATGTAAAAACGTACTGGGCCCAATGGAACTCCATTGTAGTGGACAACGGGCTGCTGAAACGGGCATTGGAGAACGCGGAAGGAGATCAGCGTAGGCTACAGCTCATCGTTCCAAGGAATAAAGTGCCCGAAGTGCTTAGGGAACTACATGACGGTGTAACTGGCGGCCATCTTGGAGTTCACCGGACATTGGAAAAAGTTCGTGAACGCTTTTACTGGGCAAACCTTAAGGACGATGTGTTGGACTGGTGCAGGCGTTGTGCGGCTTCTAACGGGCCAACAAGAAGAAAGAGGGCCCCTATGAAGAAGTACAACGTGGGAGCACCGTTCGAGAGGATAGCAATCGACATCGCTGGCCCTTTCCCTGTGACGGACGAAGGCAACCGATATATTCTCGTGGCCATGGACTACTTTTCTAAGTGGGTGGAAGCTTATGCCCTTCCGAATCAAGAGGCAGTCACCGTTGCAGACGTGCTTGTGAAGCAGCTCGTCAGCCGGTTTGGAGTACCCATGGAACTTCACGCTGACCAGGGAAGAAACTTTGAGTCTGCAGTCTTCTCCGGGATGTGCGAAGCACTGGGAATACGGAAGACGAGGACGACACCTCTTCACCCTCAATCGGATGGCATGGTGGAGCGAATGAACAGGACAATGGGTCGATATTTGTCTAAGGTGGTCTCCGACCATCAGCGAGACTGGGACCAGTATCTTCACCTATTCCTGTTAGCCTACCGCAGTTCAGTCCATGAAGCAACGGGGCAGACCCCCGCAAATGTGGTGTTCGGCCGAGAACTTCGTTTGCCTTGTGATCTGAAATTCGGGTTCAAGCCAGACGAGGAAGTTAACGGAGAGGAATACGTCACGAATCTACGGAAGCGGATGGATAATATCCACGAGAAGGTTCGTGCAAACATCCAGGGTGCCAGTGACAGAATGAAGGAGCGTTACGACATCAGGGCAGAGAAAGGTGGATTCCAACCTGGAGATTTGGTCTGGCTACATGACCCTCGAAGGAGGCGAGGCTACTCACCTAAACTTCAGAACTCCTGGGATGGCCCGTTTGAGATCATCAATAGGATAAACGACGTCATCTATAGAATCAGGAAGCAGCCAAAAGGAAAACCCAGGGTAGTCCATTTTAACAGACTGGCCCCATACAAAGGAGACCATGGCCCGACAGAAGACCAGCAAATCAGGAACCTCAACAACGTGGAGACCAGTAAGGTATCAGTTGCACAACCTAAGGTACAAGGTTCCCGTGGAGTAACTCAGGCAGTATACAGAGATATCTTCTCGTTACCCGCGGACTATTCTCTGGCCCATTGTGTAGCCGAAGATCTGAGGACTTCCCGAGGGATTGCAACCGTCTTCAGGAAGAAGTTTGCTGGAACTGAGGACCTGGAACGCCAAGGACCACGCGTCGGGAAAGCACTCCACCATACGCACGAAGGACGACACCTGTTCTACTTAGTTACCAAGTGTGCTACTGATCAGAAGCCCACATATGACGCACTGCGGCGAAGCCTCGACGACCTGCGGGGTAAGCTTCTGAGACTGCGTGTCACCAAGCTCGCGATCCCTAAGTTGGGCTGTGGATATGACGGCCTGGAGTGGAAGGTTGTCAGGAACATGCTTGAACAGATATTCGCCAACTCTGGAGTCGCCATATTGGTGTGCACGTTCAACCCCTGGAAAGGAAATGCGTCTCCATCGAGGGAAGCTCATGACCGCCCGATTTCTCCGGACTATGCTCTGGGGCAGAGCACTTTTAAGGAGGGGGCAGTGTTACGGTCAGAGCGGAAAGCAGGACCGGCTTCTGATCTGCCTAGAGCGGATTAGGCAAACAATGGGATTAAGCGGAAGGGATTATAGAATGGCGTAGAACCTTCTAGATCGGTCTAGGTGGTCCTCGTCCGTGTTCCGAGTAATGCCCCACCACGACCTACCTTGCCTATATAAAAAGGACAGCGTTTTCGGCCGCGGCAGTCAGTAATAAGCAGTGATGTAATAAGCAGCCGTTAATTAGTGGCAGTGTGTGTGAGTTAGTTAGTATTAGTATCAGTCTGTAATAAGTGCTTAGTGAGCAACAGTGACAATTAGTGGCCGTGTAATAAGTGTAATAAACTGTGTGGCAGTTTGTCATATTTGGAGTCTTACGGTCGGTGGACTTAAGTTAGCGAACTGTAAGTGTTAATTTGTTATTGTAAACTATAGTGTAATATTATTGTATTTGTACAAATTTATATATAAATAGTTTAGTTATTTAGTATTAAAAATATCTTATATTATTTGTATATTATCTTAGAAATTAGATAACATTTAGTAGAATATTATTATTGTATATTGATATTAGTTTAATAATTTAACTGTATTAAATAATCTTATTGTATTCTTTCTAATTTGTTAATAAATATTAGATTCTTGAATTAAGTAATAGTTTAGTCCATTTTACACCCAGTAGCCCGTAACAATAATATCACTGGATAATAATAATTGATAAATTCATATCTAGTTATAACCTGAATAGTTAAATAACAGGTTCATCCAATTGACAGTCTCAGTTTTTTTTTTATTGACTAGGTTTATTGCTGTATAGGCTTAAACTTAGTGTTAGAACTTGTGTTGGAACAGTTTATCCGTTTTCTAGTGTTAACCATTTGACTAAAGTAAAAAATGGTTACTCATTTGTCTCCATATCCCGTTAGCAATAAAAGTATTTTGGCAATACTAATATATAGTGATTTTCTAACAGAATAATTTGCCAACAAGACTGAGTACTATTTATTTATTGTATATATTTATTGTGGTGAACAGGTCCGATACTTAGGACTACACCTTGACAAACATTTAACTTGTAATCCTCATACTAGACTGAAACAACAAGAAACAGCTCGCTGTTTCAGGCTTCTTCAACAGTTACTAGACAAACTCTCTTAACTCCCAATTAATTACAAAAGACTGATATATATACATGACAATCGTAAGACCCATCTGGACTTACGGAGTACAGCTTTGGGGCCATTGAATTCCCCCCATATTCAATCCTTACAATCCAAAATCCTTTGTAAAATCCTCAATGCTCCTTACTTTGGTACTAACAAAGTAATCCATACTGACCGTAATGTCCCATTTGTTGCTGATTTGGCCCGATCCCGATATCAATCTCTATTTTATGACAAACTTCATTTCCACTCAAATCCACTAGTTTCAAAACTACCAAACCTCTTCAATTCCTCATAATCCTCCAAGCCGTCTGAAAAGAAGATGGCCTTGTGACCTTTTAAGTTAAATTTGTTATTTGATTACCACTGGGTAGTTTCTCTACTTATCTGTATCCATGCCATTATGTATCATTCCTGCCATTTACTTGTATTTTTATAATACAGTTATAAATTTCAGCGAATAAAAAAAAGAAAAGAAAAAGAAATAATAAATTCGTGGAATTAAGCCAGGTTCAAACTATTAAACCACTTATTAATATGTAACCTCTGAAAGGACACCCCAAGCCATTATTTTGAAACATAATTTAATGTTGTGAGTTCTTTCAAGCACTCTTCTGTGGCAATATTTCTTTTTCTTGGAAGTACGATACTGCTCCGATCTCTGCCTCCCCCATATCTATAATGTTTTCTAAATTGTATATTAGAAAATTAAGTAAAATGGTAAACAGAAAACATGCACAAACACTAACAAACGTTAACAAGTTACAAGACTGATATATCCTTTCCCCTTGTCAATGATGAAGCTTGTATATGAGGAAGGTACCGAAAATGTTATAATTAAAGTTATCATAATTGGTGATATTAATAATGACTGAGTGTCTGTTCTTTTTTTGTAGTACACAAAAGAATATTGTGGTCTATTCGCTGGTGCTGGCCTTCCTCCTAAAAGAGTCATCACAAAGTTCTTTATTACTCCTAATGCTAATATACAGCCAGGAACACCTCTTTACGCTACACATTTTCAACCTGGTGATGTTATTGATGCTGCAGGAATGACGTAAGTTATTTGTGAATCTTTCTGTAGTTTAATAGTCAACTAATGATTATTGAAATTTTTTTATTTTTAATTTAAACATTTTCTGTAGAAAATTATGTTTATTATTACAATATGGCAGCTGTTTTAAAATAAGTTATTTTACTAATATTAATCTAAAACATTTTGAAGCTTATTAAAGGAAAATCTTACTAAGATTGACAGTGCCTTAAATATTTATCTTATTATTGTTTGAATTTGAACCTTTCTAATGGACATGGATCAGTTTTTATGTGTGTTGGAGACAGTGTTTTTTTATGCACTGAAGGTAAACTTTTTGATACTTGGAAAAAAGGCAGATTAAGAACATTTCACTGAACATTAGCAATTACATCATCCCTCTAGAACATTTTTCCTCAATAAGAATGTTGGCTGGGCTAGTGGCGGAGCTACTCAATGGGGGGGGGGGCTCAGCCATAGATCCACAGTGTGAAACAGAGAGTTCTTCAATTAATCTTAATGCTCGGAACAAAAATTGCTTTCTACTCTTTTTTTTTGTTGTTGTTAGTTTTTGTCAAACTTTCGTGATTACCAATTCATGAACTTACGCACATTCTGTACATTTACGCTGATGAATATTATTGGTACTGATTATTCACTCTGGAAATGTACTAAAGCAACTGATTATTCACTCTGGAAATGTACTAAAGCATTTAAGAGACCAAATACCCAATGATCGCCTATCAGGATGCCAGATGGAACCTGGATAAAAAGCGATATGGAAAAAGCAGTCCTTTTTGCAGACTATCTAGAAGAGACATTTCAACCACTACTTCAACAGGTAGAAGTAGAAAATACTTCCAAGAGCCAAAAAGTGGATGAAAGAAATATAAGAAAAGTAACACTTTAAGAATTGAAAGGGGAGACAAAAAGCAATTTAAGCCTGAAAATAACACCAGAATATAACTTAGTAGCAGGGCAAACAATAAAAGAACTGCTGGAAAAAGCTCGGAGAAAATTATTACACCTTATAAACACGGCCTTCAGGCTGAAGTATGTACCAATTCTATGGAAAGTGGCTGAGGTTATAATGATTTCAAAACCGGACAAAGCACCGACTGACACAAAGTCGTAGAGACCAATTTCATTGTTGCCAATAATCTCGAAACTGTTCGAAGAACTGTTTTTGAAGAGATTGAAGCCTCTACTTGAGGAGAGAAGTCTACTACCGGATCACAAGTTCGGGTTCAGACAGCAGCATTCCACGATTGAAAAGGTGCATAGAATTTCTCACCTGATCGAGAAGACTCTTGAGGAAAAGAAAGTTTGCTCAGCTGTTTTCTTAGATGTAGCAGGCTTTTGATAAAGTCTGGCATCGAGGTCTAGAATTTAAACTGCGTAGAGATCTTCCAGAAGAATTCTACCTACTATTAAAATCGGATATATCAAACCGATATTTTAGGGTAAGACAGTGTGATGAATATTCTTCCCTAAAGAAAATAAACGCAGGTGTTCCACAAGGCAGCGTGCTAGGGCCTATCCTATATTTATTATTTACAAGGGATCTACCAAATAGAAGAGACTGTGGCAACATTTGCCGATGATACTGCTATATTAGCAGTAGGTGATGATATAGAAGAATCTACTAGGGAACTCCAACACTCAATCACGGAGGTATGTGATTGGACCAAACACTGGAGAATCAAACTAAATAAAAGCAAATCTGTAGGAAGAAAATCACAACTTACAGTTGAGAACAAGCTTCTGTTATACAAACAAGTCCTAAAACCAGTATGGACTTATGGAAATCAGCTCTGGGGTTGTACCAAGAAAAGCAACATGCAAATAATCCAAACCTTCCAAAATAAAGTACTCAGAAGTATAGTTGATCCTCCATGGTAAGTCAGAAACGACAATTTGAATAGGGACCTCAGAGTAATTTCTGTCAGAGAAGAGATTGGAAGGTTTGCGGATAGTCATAATGAAAGAATTAAAATCCACATAAACCCAGAAATGCAGAGCACAGTTGAGGACGCTTTGCATCAAAGAAGGCGGCTTAAAAGAGTGAAGCCTAGTTATTTGCTATTAAAGTGAATTACGCAAAGAGTATAAATTAAAATTAAGAATTAAATTAAAATTCCACTAAATGGGGTGATTAGGCATTAGGCAATGGGCTACATCCCACACCAGAGATTTTCCACATGAAAGAGGAGCGACTTGTTGGGCTAGCTCAGCTGTTGCACAAAAAGGTCAAATTTGCAATTCTAAGAGTCAATTTAATTCTGGAGTTAACTCCTTAATTGAAAATTTCTTTCTTGTTTAAGTAAGGAAGCATTAAATAAGGACAATTTTCAAGTAAATTGGTTTATTGCAAGAAAAGAACACTGTAACAAAAAATAAGAATGCAAAACTACTTATAATCATAGTTTGCTAGTCAATGCTATTTTTATGCCAAACAGAGTTAACAATCGTTTCTTGAGGGGAAAATATTCTTTTGTTTGGTTCAACAAGGAGTTATAGCTAGTTAATAGTTCTCAAGGTATCCGCTAAAATGAGTTAGTTGCTTCATTAGCTTGAATCAAAAGCTCCAAGCGCTGACTCTTTGTTGCCCCGACCAGATGTCGTAAAACAACATGGAGATAACAGTGCCCAGAAGATTGACCGTCTTGCTTACTTTTCTGACCTGTGTGGACGAGTCCCGTATATATATATATGTCGTTATTTAGCAATCACACACACTGTGCATATATAGATAGATAGATATAAAATGCTCTTTATTAAATTATTTACAACTGTTCTTTTTTAATTTTATTTTTCACATTAGCAACCACAGCATGGTACTTATACCGTCTGCCGGGAGTTTGATTAAACTACTAAACAACAAGAAAACTAAAAAATAAATCAAATTTCTTTTTGACATTAATAATTAAATTCTGAAATTAAAAAATGTCTATAACGACCTGCATTACTTACAAAATTATATAAACCTATAAAATTCTCTCCATTCAGAATATCTATTAATTTTTGTTTTGATATCAGCTCATATTTTAAGAATTTTTTTCTATACAATTTTAAGACGGGACACACTGCCAGGAAGTGAAAACTGTTTTCAATTTCTTTCAGATTACACAGTGAGCATAGCTGTATATTTTGCGAATCAATTTCAAATGGTTTGTAATTTAGATTCAGAAGTTCCCCTCTACATTTCATAACTACGCTCATTTTTTTTGTTGCTTTAAAATGTCTATGGTAATCTATTGTTTTATTTAATGAGCTATAGAGGCCGTGGTGTGTGCCCTCTGCTGCTTTTGCATGGCAAACTTGGATAAAATAATCTTTGTACAGCTCCAACATTTTGAACATTTCTCCCTCCCAAGTATCCACGGAGTTTAAAGTTAAATCCAGTCTATAATTTATTTTTTTTGCAATTTCCCCCCACTCTTTAAACCATGATATGTTTTGTTTTATTATTTCTCTTGCTATAACTGTACATAGCCTATTTTCTTTATAATCTAGTATTTTTAAAATATAATTAGATTGCATTTTTAGTGTGTACATGTGTATTAATTTTCTATTCATTTCTAAGTACACAAAGTAATTTGGGGTATTAACCGGTAATTTAAAAATTTTTTTAATGAAATACCTTTCAACTTTTTCTATTTCCTCAAAATATTTGTGGCCCCAAACTTGACATCCATAGGTTATGACATTTTTAATTGTTGACTCAAATACTTTAAATTTTGACTCTAATGGCACTTCTGGATTTTTGAACAGTTCTCTCCACATCATATTAATCCCAACTTTTGCCTTACTTACTTTTTCTTTAATGTCATATTTCATTTTTAAGTTATTGCACATCACCACCCCTAGATATTTGTATGATTTCACACATTCAATTTGCTCATTATTTAGGAACCATTTCTCTTTTTTTGTACACATTTTGCCTCTATTATTCTTCTTAAATACTATAATTTTTGATTTGTCCAGATTTACAAACAAATTCCATGTTTTACAATAGATTTCTAAATTGCCTATCATGTACTGCAAACCAACCGGATTATCTGATATTAGGACAATATCGTCAGCATAAGCCAACATATTCACTTTCTTATGCCCCACTATGACTCCTCCCCCGAGATTCTCCGCTAAATCATTTATGAAAAGAGTAAACAGGTATGGACTCAGTACACATCCCTGCTTGACCCCCATCCCCGTCTTGAATGACTCCGTAACTCCATCTTTTGTCCAGACCACTGCCTCCGTGTTTTCGTAAAGACTTTTTATAGCGTTAGTGAACTTAGTTGACAAACCCATTTCGTACATTTTGTAAATTAACGCATTCCTGTCCACAGAGTCAAACGCTGCCTTGAAGTCGACAAAAAAACAATAGATTTTATTTTTCCCTAAATGCCACATGTACTCTATTAAATTGCTTAAAATAAACAAATTGTCAACAACTGAGCGGCCCTTTCTGAAACCTGCTTGGCCTTCTATCAATACATTTCTTTCTTCCAACCAGTTTGTAAGTCTTACTGCTAGCATCCCAGAATATATCTTCGAAATGGAATCTAAAAAAGAAATACCCCTGTAATTTGTCACTTCGCCAAGCTCACCTTTTTTATGGAGAGGGAAGATGATTGATTTTCCAAAACTCTCTGGAACCTTACTTTCATCAAAACAGAAATTGAACAGCTGCAGTAGAGCTTTCGTAAAGCATTCAGGAGAATTTTTATAAAATTCACTTGGTATTCGGTCAAGCCCAAGTGCTTTATTGTCTTTTAACTTATTTATGGCTGCGACCACTTCATCATAACTGAATTGATTATCTAAATACCCATCCTTTACCCAAGGAGCCGCATATGAGAAAAGTTCAGTACAAAGATGAAGGTTATACTGTTTTTTAAAATGCTCTTTCCATTTCAGTGGTTGAATATTTCCAATATGGAAGTAGTTTTTTTGCTTAAATTTATTAGTCAAGTCCCAGAAATCCCTGGAATCCCTCGCCCTCTCGAACTTGTCACCTATCTCCCTGAAGTAGTTTTCTTTTTTCCCTTTACAGAGTTCCTTATAATTTTTTACATTATTTAAATATGCCTTTCTGATCAAGTGGGAGTTGGTATTTCTGTACAAGTTCAATAGTTTAAATATTCTTTTCCTCTTATTATGACACTCATAGTCATACCAAGGTTGTTTTTTATTAATCTTAAAGTCACCCCTACTTCTTATTACATAGCATTTTTTAATTAGCTCCTTCATCTTCTCAAAGTCTGCCAGCCCTATTAGCTTTCTTTCTTTCAAAAATGCATCTGTTTCTTTTTCTATCTTTTCCCTATACTCCGCTGACCTCTCTTTATGCCAAATCATTTTCGGGATTAGCTGACAGCATTGTTCATCCTTTATCGCCATTTTTATTCCAATGCTAATGACTAGAGGCATGTGGTCCGAAAATATTTGTTTTTCTACTTCAAAACCCTTTACTATTTCTTTAACCCCTATTGAAATTATACCTAAATCTATTGTGGAACAACCGGCACTACTGATGTATGTAAATTCTCCCTCTCTGTCCCCCTCTGATCTACCATTAAGTATAATTAGCCCATTATCATCGCACAGTTCCAAGAGTTTTCTTCCTTACTTACTTACTTTTTTGTCTTTTGATTTCCTATTCTTTACCAATTCTCCTTCTCGGTTATTATCCTCCCAATATGTAGTCTGTCTTTCTCCTATCCTCGCATTTACATCCCCTACCAACAGGTATTGTAGTTTATCCTTACTAAAAATTAAATTTTGTAGCCTTTCAAATTCTTCTACCCAATACCTAGCATTAATATATAGTGGAACAATGTGTACTGATTCCTTTCCCGTTTCTAACTGTATTAGAGTCTGATTTTCTACCGTTACATATTTACATAATTTTTTCTCCTTTAACCATTTTTTATATCCGAATATTTTACCACCGCTAGCTCTACCATACTTACTAGTTCTGCTGGCTGGCTCGCAGTACAGACAGTAATCAACAAAATAATTCTCAATGTGCACGTTACAATTATCAATTTCTAAATGGGTTTCAAACAGGCAAAATATGTCATACTTACATACAAAATTGAAAAAAGCAACATTATCTATCTTATTTTTTATCCCTGCTATATTGTACCCTAATAATTTAATCGTTTTATTAGATTCATACAGTCTTGTAGCCAAATTAGAGTTTACCCGGCAGACGGAATATTCCTATTTACTAAGTGGTACCTTCACCTCTTCGTTCTTCGCTGGTTGATTGGCCTGGTCCCCTGGCGTACAGCAGCGCGACCACAGTTCTTCTCCCAGTAGACCCCTCAAGTAGTTAATGTCTTCTTCTCCTCCTGAAACACCACTTTCATCATCCCACTGATATTCCTTCCCATTCAGAATCAGAGTGTCCTTTCTGACCAGGCATTTTAAATGTCCACCCTTTCTCATAATTTCTTTTTTGATCCAGAACATCCTGTTTCTTCTATTTCTTACTTTCCAGGTGTAATCCCTATCTATGTAAAAGCCAGTCCCCTTTAGTTTCCTCGTATTCCTTAATATGTCTGTAACTACTCTACTGGTGGTAAACATTACCTTCTTAGCCGTACGTCCTTTGCCTTTCTTTCCTACTGTAAAGGTGTCCTCTATCTTCCCTTCCACTTCAACATTCAGCACTTCTTTACAAAAGGTTGTTATTTCTTCAACATTTTCTTTTCCGTCAAATCCTTTAAATATTAAATTGTTTCTTCTCAACTGGTTTTCTATTGCTTCTAGCCTCTTATCATTTTCTTGATTTTTGGTCTTCATTTTCTCCAGTTCGTTCTTCAAAATTAAATTTTCGTCTTTTAGTTTTTTAATTTCTGTGAAGAGCTCTGATATATCTTTTTTTGTCGCCAGTCCCTTTGAGTCTATCATCGCTGAAAATTGTTTCATCATTTCTCCATAATCCATTCTATTAATTTCTTCTCCCATTTCTGATGTCACTGTATCTTCTGTCCGACTTATTTTAGTACTCACTAAAACTTCCGGCGACGATCGACTTCTCTTGACCCTTTCTTTTTTTTGTATTGGCGTTGACAATTCTTTCCCTTCCACTGTATAATTTTTAATTGATTTTGGCATTTATTTTATTCTGTTAAGAGAAAACCTTATTTTGTCTTGGTTTATTGAATGTTTGTTATTTTTATTTCGTTGTAATTGTTTTGGTTAGGGTTTGTTATGGCTAGACATTTATATTCTATCTTTCAGGAATTAAGATATTGTTTGTATACTCTGTGGGATTATGACTCACTAGCCTACGTAGTTTACCTGCAGGTTCCCGCTCGTGGCCAGTTGCTCCAGTTTAAATTTTTCTCCTTATTTTTTTCCCGCTAATCCACTCGGTGTAAATTCTCGTCCATTACGTAGAATTAACACAGGTACTGTATTTTATTACTGTTGCAATTTTTTATCACCATACACTCACTTTTATCCACTTTTTAATAAACTTTTGCAAGACACGATGTTCACTCTACGAATGCTAGAACCAAACTCTTTCTGACCTGTGTGGACGAGTCCCGTATATATATATATGTCGTTATTTAGCAATCATACACACTGTGCATATTACTACCCCTAGCTTTTTGAGCTTTCATTCAGTCAGTACTTCAGCGGACGACACTGCCATTGTGAATGTGTTAAAAATTCGTAATTATTGATAAAGTTAAATTTGTTTTTCTGTAGGTTCTATATGTATCTGATGGCTGAAGGTATGTCAAACAGTGAAAATGATTTGTTCAGTGATGCTTTGTCAGACCAATATGTACCAAGTTCGTAAAACAGTGACAGTGAATCAGATTGTGTTGCGCTAGCAATGAAAACAAGGGAGGTTGTCAATCCTGGAAAATGGAAGAAGAATGTCCGGAAACAGTTAAAAACTGAACGGAAAAGGTATGTTTCTTCCCGAGCAAAACTAGTTGCAGCCCGTAAAACTGGTTCCGACTGTAAGTGTAAGTCCAACAGTTTTAGTAAAGTTGACAATGAACAAAAATAACGTTTGCTCTCCCGTTTCAATCATTTTGAATTACCAGGATTTGTACTTGGCTGGACTGATTTCTATAAAAAATGTTGAAAGAAGGAGACCTTCAAAGGGTTTGAGAACCAGCAAAACCTTCTCTGCCAAGTATTCAGTCCTAGAAGGCAACAATAAAACTAAGGTTTGCAGAAAAGCTTTTGCTGCTCTGCATGGAGTCTCTCAAAAACGGATTGAGCTTATAGCGAATGAAATTTCAAAAGAAAAAGCTGTCTCACCAAAAGCAGATGTCCACAGGAAACACAACAAACGTCCCAACAAAGTTCCAGATGAGACAATCAACAAAGTTAGTGATCATATTCTGAGCTTTCCAGACAGGCAATCACACTACTGCCGAAATGATAATCATCAGAGGAATTACTTGTCCCCTGAACTGAATATTAAAATCTTGCACGAGATGTATTTGGAACAAAATCCTGAAGCCCAGGTATCATATGATTTTTTCTTTCGCGACTCCAAGGCAAATTTTAATCTCCACTTTGGCAGTCCCCGATCTGACACGTGTCAAACTTGTGATCAATTAAAAATGAAGCTTTCTTCTAGTACGCTTTCTGATATTGAAAGAAAAAACCTTGAAGCAGAGAAGAAGCTACACCTAACAAAGCTGGAGAATGTTTGCAAGGATATGAAAGAAAAGCATAAGTTGGCTGCAGAGCATGAGGACACAGAAGCGCTATGCATGGACTACCAACAGAACATGCCTCTCCCTAAAGTACCATCCGGGGATTTATTTTACAAACGCCAATGCTGGGTTTACAACTTTGCTATATCCTATGTGAAAACGGTAAATCATCAATTCTATATGTACAATGAGACAGCCGAAAAAAATCATCGAATGACCCAATAAGTTTCATTTACCATTATGTATACAATGCGTTGGATCCTGCAGTTAAGATTCTTTATCTTTTTTTGTTGAACTGTGTATCTCAGAATAAAATCATATATTAACACAGCTTTTGTACTATTTGGTAGACAGTAGAAGACTCACTAAAATAGTGCACAGGTTCCCTGAACCAGGTCATTCATTCATGCCATGTGATGGGGCGTTTGGGATTATAGAAAAAAGGTTGAGAAAAACTGATAGAGTTTTTCTTCCTTCCAAATATGTGAGAATAGTCCAAAATACGTGCAAAAAGTATTCAGTAGTACATGTGGACAGGTCAATGATCTTTGACTTAGTTGGAACTTTCCGTGATACTTTTTTGAAAGCTCCTTACATTATAAAACCTAATGGCAAGAAAGATTAGTTCACCATAACTAAATACAGAGTTTTCATTTATGATGTGGAGGCCATTAAACAAGGAACCATCAGTCGCAGCTTTACTGTGGGCATATAGGTAGCCCATAGCATAAAAATCCGTGACACCAGAAATGAGACATCGCTGACCCTCGAAAGTCTACAACAGGCGTACAGTGGTCCTCTAACCTTGAAACCTGCTAAACTAAAAGACGTGAAGAAACTCGCTGATAAGTATGTTGGTCACAATGAGATGTGGTTCTACGATGGTCTAAATTCGAATGATGATGTCGAGGATCCTGAAGAAATCATCGACGCCGAATGCTATGATCATCAGTAGTTTTGGATTCTTATTTTTTGTTACTGTGTTCTTCAATTATAATAATGAAAGAAGGAAAGTATTAAAATAATTGTACATATAACTTTAATTATTATTATAATTTAGTATTACAGTTTATAGATAAATCGAAGCACCACATTAATATATATTTTGACAAAACACGACAGTTGTTTTTGTAACGGCGGCCAGTCGCTTACAGTCATTGTTTTCTTGGACTTCAATCAGTGAACATTACTCATTACAAGTACCTTTTGGCAGTTGCAATCACAATGTTTAATTACTATTCAGTCAATGTGGATCATTCTTTACGCTTTGTTTTGGGGCCAATTGCATAACAGTACTGTACATACTGTTCTTTCTTTATGAGCTCCAACCAATGAATTCTTCCAGTCAGCATCAACATCCTTCTACTCATTAGGAGTATTGACAATCGCCGATTGTATTGAGTTTATGCCGCCGGCCGCTCCGAAGTAGTGCTTTTAATGAGGTATCTCTAATTAATACTAATAATATAATAAAGGACTTGTTGATTTTTTTTTGTTGCCACTTATGGACATTTAAGTCCATTATTTTTTTTTTAATATAATTTAAATTAATAGTTAATTTATTTAATCTTTTTTTTCATCCATAATTTTATTTACATTGTAAGTGCTCAAAATAGCCGGCATTTATTGACATGGGGTCCGAGATTTACACCGGTTTGTTTTGTTTTTTCCTTTATGGTGTCGCTCTCCCCAACAGTATTGTTGAAATAAAAATATTTCTGTGGAAATATTTATAAACACAAATCATTTAAAAGTAATGCACAAAGTCGTTTTTAAGACAAAAGTCTTGACCCTGTCTGCAGAAGACTGGGTACACTTAATGTTCCCACTTTGGCCTGATGCTCTATTCCGCACAAGGCATTCTCAAACAATGCCCACTTTAGGGGAAGGGTTAGTACTAAAATTATTATTGAGAATTTCTAGAAATGCTCAGGGGATGCTGTCACTAAATTTCACAAAAATAAGTACAACTTATCTTATTGTACTTATTTGTGGAATATTTATTGTCTGCTCCCTGAATATCTTCAATATTTCTCATGGTACATCCTTTCAACCATTTCCTCATATAAAAACCAAAAATAATAACTGCAGATGGTTGGACTTGTCCCCCATCTCTGTTTTGAACCCGCAAATGCGAGAAGAAAATATAGACCATAATAATAATAATTCTAATTTTGATAAAATAAATAGTAATTATAATTTGCATTTTTAAAATAAAACCATTCAAATTTTTATTTTTACAGGATATCAAGAGGGTTCCAAGGAGTGATGAAGAGGTGGGGATTCAAGGGAATGCCAAAATCACATGGTGTTACAAAAACCCACAGAAGGGGAGGGAACATTGGAGGAGGTGGGGAAAAGGCCCGTGTCTGGCCTGGTACCAAGATGCCTGGTCATATGGGCAATAGGAGAAGAATAATAAGAGGATTAAAAGTAAAAATTATGTTGTACTTTATTTATAGATTTAACTTGTATTTTTAACTTTCTATGACTGCTAAATAACTGTAGATAATTTTCACATCCGTGCATACGTTTTCTTCTGTTCTAGGACTTTTAGCATTTACTGTCTTAACGTAGGCTGAATTCTATTACATATAAGTTTTTTGACAAAGTACTATTTAAAAATATTTTCTACTTTTGAACAAAGGTTTTACATAAACTAAAGGTCATGGTCTAAACACCTTTTTTTATTTTTTCCAAACCCAAACACCATTAAAAGTTGATGCAGCTCCCAGTATCCCAAGAAGGGTCCAACTTTCCAAGACACACTAATCCTCCACCTCAACCTTCTGACCAATATCCTATTCCCAGTCAAAGTCCAGTAAACATCAACACAATTCTTTCGACCTTCTTATTAGACCTTTTATTAGTTCAAGGGGGAAGGAAAATAATGAAATTAAACTCTATTAAATAAAAATTAATTGTTTTTCAATTTGTTGTAACATGCATTAATTTGGTTGGAACTAGTTTATGGGAAACCTTTTTTTACCTTTTTTTTTATAATTAAAGAGTAAATATAAATTACATGAATTTTATTACTTTGAGGGCTTGGGCTGATGATGAGGAGTTGTAGTGGCTAACACAATGATATATAACAAAGTTTAATTAACATGAATAAAACAGTTAAATGCAACACTGACAGTTTTATTATACATATAAATATATAATTTATTATTATAATATAAATATAAACAATAAATAAAATAATTATTAATTATTGTTTCAGATATGGAGGATCAACACAAAGTACAATGTCCTTTATGCTCAAGGTTTAGCGATACCTGGAGAAACAAACTCAGTAGTAATAGTCTATGACACCATTCTCCCACTCAGGTCATTTTCTCAATATTCATTATTCACTTATCTTATTTGCTAAATTAAGATTTTTACCTACTAAATTTTTTTCAATTAAGGTAATCCTGTTCAGATAGGGATATTATCATTAATTTGTAATTGGTGGTTCTGTATAAAAAAGGTTAGTGGACTGTATAAAACATATTGTGGACCGTGTTAAGAAAAAACATAACATTTTATTCCGCTGATCACATTTTACATTTAACTAATTAACTGCTAACAGAAAGGAAAAGCAAATGTGTTACATGCTTTAGATGGGCGTATCTTTGTTGTTTTGGTGTTTTCTTCCGCCGGTCCTTTTCTCCTGCTCCCCATTCTCCAGTCTGGGTAGCCTTGACTTACTCACTCATAGTTTGTGAATAACAAACTGAGTTATTTAACTTGCACATGATGCTTATTCGAAGGTGGCTAGCCAACAACTATTTTCACAAAATATGTGGAAAAACAAGAGAGTCTCTATATGGGGTTATCAGTTTTATCTTGAATTTTCACTGTTCTCTGCCAATTTGATTTATTTTACAGTGTGCCATGAGCAAGTATAATTTCTCATTTGTTCTAATATCTCTGCCAAGTGAGATTTCAAATCTTAGTTGAGATGGCTGGTTTACCAGTAAACAAATAGGTCCATTGGTGGCATATGGACTGTGACACATATTGTGTATGTGCAAAAGCAGTGTGAAATGTTCGGGTGACTCGCTGGTCACTTCTTTGATGAACACAGATAATCTTAAAAATATATGATAACCATAGAATAGTATCCTTCTAAATTGGAATAGCATACAAAGACCTTGAAGAGGGTTTACTAGATAAAAGCTTTCTTCAGCTTTCCTTAATTCCCCCACATTATCCAAACCAGTGTATGAGTAATCATCCTACTTTGTTGATTACCATGTGCAGATGTTCGTTAAATCGAAGTATGACATAAATCTGCACGGTGAGATATTTGGTAGATAGCTTGAAATGGTTATATAATCCACTACCATTAGAACAGGGGTGGTCAACCTCTCATCTGTCTGCCTTCAACATCTTTTCGGCCTGTGAGATCCATTCATCACACTTTTACAAAATATATTTGTTTTATAATGACTAAAGAAGTGAAAACCAATCTATTATAAAAATACATTAATTTTTTATCATTATATTGTAAAATTAATTGTTCAAATATGAGATAAAATCTTAATAATGATTAAAATCTACCTGTAATATCATTATTATTATTATGTTATCTGTGTTTACATGCATTGACAGTTGTAAAAACAACAATAATAACTATAATAATTTTTCACTCTGAAAAAATTACTATTTTGGGTCTAAATTTAATTAGTGGATGTATAATTTTATATGTGGCCTGTGAGTTTATGCTGCATTTTAAAAGTGGCCTTCGAAATTGTTTGGGATGGCTACCCCTGAATTAGATTGGGAAAACCAGCCTTGTTCGCATTATATGTTATCTCTTCCAGGAATGTTCCCTAACATTTGTTGGCAAAGCCAAGTTTAGTAGTTTCTTTTTATATAAAGAACCTTAGTGTTGAGCCACTCATCACATTCTACAATAGCCTTAAAATGGGACCTTGAGGAATACCCATCTGTAATTTTGGATTTTCAGAACAGCTTTTGTATTATACTATAATGCAATGTGAAGTGACTGAAAATCCTCATGAAGTATTGTAGATCTTTTATATTTCGCAATCCTTCTATGATAAGACTTTACCAAGCTGAATTAAATGTACATGTGTATTCCCAATGTTAACGTTATAATGACATATTACATTTTTCCACACCCCTTCTCCCGTCTCCAACTCACACTGTACACTTGATTTTATATACCATTTATTTTTATAATATCAGTTTTTATTTTAACATTAAAATTATTTGAAAATATTCATTATGACTGAAACTGCATAAACGCTCTTTTCATTTTTGCTTATTTGATCCTAGTAGTTATTAAAACTTAAGCCAAAATTATATCCCTACTATGTTTATTTTTCCCTATTTCATTTGGGCCCTTCCAGTGGCTCCCTAATGGTTGTGGATTATGAACTTTGAACATGTTGAGAAGTTTTAAGTCCTTAAATTCATGAGGAAATAAGGGCGCAGTTAAAGGCAGGAAATTCTTGTAATTTCTTGGTCTCAGAATTATTTAGCTCATCCCTTTTATCTTGTAATTTTAAAATTAGTTCTATGAGCATCATCCTTCCAAAAGTATAGTCTGAAAATTTACTAAGCAATTTGCCCAAAAATGACGCCATGATCAGCTGTGCAGAGGGAAAGCCAAGCCCTTCTCTCCTCCCCCCTACTATCTTAGCCCTTTGTTGTCATCTAGACCTAGTTTGTTTTTATTGTTAATTTTTTTCATTCTCTTAGAATTATTATTGTTGCTTTATGCTTGACACTCCTACCCTTCGGACTTCATTTTGTATATTCATTTATAAAAATTACACATACAATTTTTATTATGATTAAGTGGGAAAACTTCCTTTCTACCCACTACGCCTCCTCCAGTTCTGAAAAAAGACTTTTTCTAAATTGTCAGACTATATTGTGTAGAATATTCAGTAAAAAAAAAATATATCCACTAATTTAAGAAATTACAGATTGTTCTTCTTGTTAATATAATCATCCTGAGCATTAAGATGGACCTGGTAATGAATTCCTAAAAAGTTAATTCTCTGATGAATTCCTAAAATAAGCAGATTGTTTATATCCCAGGAGGGATACATGAAAGGATTACATTGCATTAATGGCGGTTTTATGGATTTGACTTTATCCCTGGGCTAAAGTTATTGATGGCATTTCAATTATTATTGATCTTATTGAGATAAGTTATTTAACAAAATTTATTGCGAAAAATGTTTAAAACAAGTTATGGAACACAATGCAATAAATCCTTTGGAAGGTATTATGAATATTAGTACAATAAAGTTATTTATTGGTTACTGCTCTTGTTCTACTAATTTGGCATGGTTTGAAACAAGAATTTCTGTTGTCTAAATGGAATTCAACCCGAATTCATTTGATTGACATTTTTGGATCTGTTACTTTAGTATTTGATACAAATCTGTAGTATTAACCCTGCAATGGGGTGACCTGTGGTCTAGTGGTTAGCGTAACAAACTACTAAGCCCAAGATCGCGGGTTCGTAGGCCGGCAGGTGGCCCTGGGATTTTTTAAAGGGAGTAAAACATCCTTAGTTACGCCGTCCTTCGGAAGGGAATTAAACAGGGGTCCCCAGCCTGTACGATGTTAGGTACTCGTTAAAAATCCCTATTCTAATTAAACCTGGATAGACAAAATTTAGAGCTCCCATTGTAGCATCGTCCGATTAGCCACAGCGACATAGAGTGACGTTGAATAAACAAACGAACAAACCCTCCAAATCCTAGTGTGATGTTTATGTTACTGTAGAAAGTAGCCCGGGTTTCCCATTCCACTTTCTCTTTTATTATTGTTAAGGGTGACTTACCGTTGCATCTACCTGCAAGGGGCTCTGACAGTCATTTTAGTGCAAATTTAAAAAAAAAATTTTCTTGAATTTTTTTCACTATAAGAATAGAAAAATGTAAAAAAATATCAAATATTTTTCAAAAAAATAATTCTCGGCTTTGGAGGGTTAGTGGGAGTATCTGGATCCAGCCCATTTTGACTTTATTGACTGCTTCAGTATCCTCAGTTTGTATATAAGAATTTTGATTTAAAATTTATATAACAGTTTTTTAAATTGAACAATCAATGGGTCATAGTCTCTGCACGTTTAGGTTTTAAAAGATTAATTACTGCAGAAACTATATTAAGTGTGTATTATTATAATAAAACATATTATTTTCTGTTGTTCATAGCCAAATTATAAAACTTTACTTTTAATGAAAAATATTGATCAACTTTTCGATTATTGTATCAGTTGTTGTCGATTTAGTAGTAGAGGGTATGGTAGTCGTGTTAAAAAATCCATATATTTTATAGGTTTTTTCTCCTTGAGGTCCTAAGCTCCATGGGTAGGTCATACATTCCAATGTCAGACTTGGCTCAGCATAATTTGGTTTTTGTGGAATCCTGTAATACAGAGCAATTTTAGACATTTTGAAAATTTTATTCAAATTAAAAGCATAAATTATATTAATAATCTGTTTATTAATTGTTCCTAAAATTATGCAAACTTTTGATTTGATGCCAAAAAAACGGTTTAGTATAACCAGTGTCATTTTACAAAACTTATATTAAAAACACTAGTAATATGACTTTCAACCACAATATCCTTGGCTAGTTTTGTTTTGAAAAAACTAGTGTTATTAAAAAAACTATTAATTTGAACAAATAAGTATTAAAAAAAAATTGCTGAATACTTAAATAAATAGCCCCAATGTATAATCGAAACTGTTCAATAATTGTTTTAATTAAAGTAGCTTATTTTGTTAGAGAAGCAAGAATACTGGTCAGGAGGCTCAGCACTGAAAAAGTCTCTTTAATTTATTCAAATATTCGTCTTAACACATTTTCAACCGCTGTCACAATTGATTTACTTTCCACTTAAGATGATGCTTCATATTGACATTTGTTTAAATAGACATATCTTGGTAACATTTGAAGATCAGGGAACTTTTCAATTGTTTTTCTCTCCCAATTCACTAGATTGTCTTTTTGAAATTTATTTTTTTCTTTTGTTTTATTCTTTGTCTTTCGCTCCATTCAAATATTGGAAGATTACATTAAATTTAATACATGTTTTAAAATATCCTTCAAAATGCTCTATGATGAGGAAATATAATCTGATCTGTTGATAATGCTCTGTAGCGAAAGTGTCTGTGATTTGAACAGTGAAAGCAATATCATTGTGAGACTATTCAAAAATAAAGAAAGGCCAATGATTAGTGAATCCAATGTATGAGAGACTTCTCTGGCAAATGATTTATCAGGAGCTATTTTTGAAACTGAGTTTTATGCTTCCCTACAACAGTTTGGATTACAATTATCATGTACACCAGTCAGATTATGGACACCAGTGGAATTGTTTGCTGAGGATGGTTTATTTAATTATTTGTCACACTAAAAAACTTAAATCATAATCAGCCAAATAACGTTGAAAACAATATCAATAAAGAAAAAAGCTCATATTGATACAAATGTTAATGAGGCTTTATTATCATAATGTTAATTGTAAAAAAGCCAGAAATTGATGATTATTAGCCTACCCATCATGGATTACGTCCACCTATTTTTAGAAACACAATGCCAAGAAACAGATTTCAGCAGTGATGGCAGTGTCGACACTTCGGCAATAATTAGCATTGTCAAGTAAGGTTTGATAAAATAAAAACAATCTAAACAAACCTAGTAACAAAATTTCAAAAAATGTATTCAGAGTTATCATCGATGATTGTATTATTCCTTAAGGGGTCAGGGAATCTTTTCTTGGATATAACACTTCAAATATTATAAAATATAGAATTTTAGTTTTTATAGTGTGTGGAGCATCATTTTTCTATTTATAATGTAGAAATATTCTGTGTATAAGAAAATCATTAATTGTGACAATAGTCTGTATGATAACAGCATGTTTAAATTTATGGAAGGTGCTGATCACTTCAATCAATACTTATTGTCCTATATCATACATTCAGAAAAAAATCCTATGTGGTTCGTACAATTTTTCCTAAATCTTGTATTAGCATGTATTTATGGGAATAGAGAGGAGCAAAAATCATCAAGGATTGTCTGCTCAACGTTATAAAAGATCTTGCCAGGCTATTGGTTTTATGATCAAAAACTATTAAGAACAGCCTTTCTGGCTCACAGTCAACAGTTTTGTTATAAAAACAGACAGGCTTACTGCTGACATGAGGAAACTTATCATAACACACATTAGTGATAATGGGACGAGAAAAGAAGTTTCACTGCATATGTAATCTTCCTGTAATGTTACTTTGGATGTAGGAAAATGTTTTGAAATTTATCATTCCATAACAAACTATGTATCCCAAGATATAAATTTTGTAAATAAAATATTATGTACAGCAGAATCTCACTAATCCGGCAGATATCAGACCAGGGTACTGCCGGATTAGTGAAAGTGCCGGATTACTGTACGCCGGAAGCTCATTAATAAAGACATTAAAATGCACAAAATAGGTGTTTTATTGGACTTGTACAATTCCAAACTATTGTTTTAAACTAATCTTTAAAAGCCGGTAAAACAAACCACTTTCATCGGCATTGTAGACTTGGTCAGGAGTTAGGGCTAGTTGATTAATGATTTCTTTGAACTTTTCTTTGTATGGGTCGACTGCAGCAACATCACAAGGAAGTTTTTTACCTGTCATAGTTAGCAAACAAATTCAAAATCGTTTTTTTAATTTTTCACGCCATCCTTCACTAGCCTTAAAATCCTCTTTCCCTATTACTTTTTCTTTAAGAATTTCCCCTGATATAGGTGTGACACCGAGACATTTTCACTCATCAATAGATATCTTGAAATATAAATTAATCTACACTATAAAATGTCACCGCACTCGACACCACAAATAAAACTGGTAAATATATATGCCGGGGGGGATAGAATAAATCAGTAAAATTCAAGGCATCATTTCAACCTCAAAAATTTATTGTTTAACTACTTTTATCGAACTAATCGTTGAATATGGATATTAATTGTACCGGTAAGTGCTATGTTTTTAAAAATAAAAAAGTCTTCTGATAATCAAACTGCATTATTTTTTTTTAATGATCAAAGATATTTTTCTCATTTTGAAACTTTGGAGTGATGAAAATCCGTGTTATTTTTCTATATTTAATAGGTGCTATTTTTCTATATTTAATAGCTACACCTTTCCTATGAATAATAAAAGACATTTTTGCATGCACAATCGAGTACAACATTTTTTAGAGTACTTTATTCAATGGAAATCCCATTGAATAAAGTACTCTCATGGAAACCCCACATTTCCCAAATTTCCCGCCGAGCAATAAGCTCTCTAAAGTTATTTCACCGTTCCAGGCATCTTCTAACACTACCCATACGTAAGCTCCTCATCACTTCTTTAACTTTCCTCACTTTGACTATGGTTGTGTGGCATATGGTGGCCTCTCAATCAGGGTCGAGGAGAGGTTGAGGCGAATTATGAACTGTTCGCTTCGATTTGTCTTCGACGCCCCGAGGAGGTCTCATCTGTCTCGCCCGTACGCTGAGGTAAAGTGGCTTTTCCCTTCTATCCGTAGACTTTACTTCCTTGGTTCTTTCTTATATCAAACTATCAACTCACAACATCCGTCTTATATCTATAGTCTCCTACAATTCAAATCCTCTATCCAATCCCAGGGCACAAGATCTCGCCCTTCTGATCTTTATATCCGGTCCCACAGAACCAAAACTTTTGAGCGTTCCTTTCTAGCCCGTTCTATCTCTATATGATGGCGAGGCAACTGAGTGATCGCTAGTTGTTTGTTAACAATAGTTTCAGTAACATGTCTCAACTTAAAACCCCCACCACGCCCTTAAAAATACACCGGATTACTGGAGTGCCAGAATGGGGCAGTCCCCGATTATAGATGGTCTACTGTACTAATAAATATAAGTCTATGGAATAAAGATAGTGTAACAGTTATCTTATGCCTTCTGTAATTGTAATTAATAGTGTAAAAAGATTACCGTTTTTCAACCAAATATTTGTATTGTTATTTATTTGATATAAAATACAATTAATAGCCAATTGCTCGAATCCAATCCTGATACCATTCCTTGGGATGGCTTTCAAAGAACTCTTGGACCACAATTTCAACTTCCACACAATTATCTAATTGTTTCCCTTGAAGAAATTGGGCCATGGATCAAAACAAGTGTGAGGTCTGCGACTATATGGTAGATTTGAACCCATGAAGTACTTTAAACTTAACTTTGGTTCGATGGGAAGTGTGAGGATGAGCATTATGTTGTGTTCGAAAGGAATAAAAATCCTTTTCGGTTGATCAAAGCAGGATAACGCTCTGACTTCTTGTACAATCTTTCCAGTTGTTCGCAGTAGAATTCAGAATTCATAGAGCATTCTTCAGGAACAAATTCGTGAAGAATAACTCATTCAAAATTCTAAACAATACAAATTATGAATTTTTTTTTCAAATTGCCCCCTTGGAGCAACCAGAAAAGCAGTTTGACCGCTGTCTAGCCATTGCTCAAGGGTGTTCAGATTTTGTCAGTAAACCCACTTTTCATCACAGACGACAATCTTCCAATAAAATCACATAACCTCTTAGCTGATTGCTGAAGAGTACATTCGTGAGGGACCAAACTAATGCACTTTTTCATCTTCCCAATGGAGCGTAGATGGTGCCTAACAGTATCTTTTGACACACCACACTTTCTGGCAAGTTCAGGAGTACTTGTGGATGGATTTGTCTCATCGGCCTTTCCTGCAGAAGCTCATCGATATCAGTTAATTGGCGCCTGGATCCCTTCTTCCTTTCCAACCTCGCATCTCCAATACTAGATTTTTATTTAAGAAAAATGTACACAGTTATGAACGTATAAATGAAAAATGGCTGATTTGGAAAACTAAAAAGTGTTAAGTTATTTTATATTCTCTATATTTATATCCATAAATACATTTAAAAAAGAATATTTTTATTTTGAAGATAAAAGATTTGTCTTGGCCGGGATTCGAACCCACATCGGGGGATGTCGGGTTGTCCACATCTCTAGTGCGGTGCTCTTACCATCTGAGTTACCAAGGCTGGTTAAGCAAGCCAGACAAATCCATTCTCTTCACTGATCCTATATGTTCTCGCAATTTTTTCTATGTATACATGGGGAAGAATGTACATTGAATGGTTAGATGGATAGAGCACCACGCTAGAGATGTGGACGACCCGGGTTCGAATCCCGCCCAAGACAAATCTTTTCTCAAAATAAAAATATTTAAAAATAATCACCATCAAAAGAATAATTTAAAAAAAATAGTTATGATTACCAAAACGTAGAAGTAAAAATATATTCAGGAATGGCCTACTATTTGCATGCATCTGTTTACTTCTGAAAAATCTGATTTTAATGGGTGGTAAAAGCCAGTTTTGAGCTTGAAGTAAAGTATTAACTATATTTAAAACATGATATGTAATTTTCACTGGTGTGTTTGTGTGTTTAGAAATAATTCATATTTTTAAAGGAGCTTATTTTTTATGTAAATCTATTACCACTTTCCAGTAAAGGTAATGAAATTTTGATTTTCTGGGGCTAACTGTTAAGGGAGAGAAGTACATTACAGACTTCGGAACGGATATATATATTATAACCTGAAAATGAAATTTTTTTTGTGATTACATTTCTTCCTATACGGCATAAACGGAAGTATAAAAACTTTCTTTATTTTGTACAAGAAGATAAGTAAAATAAAAACTTTTTTTTTTAAACTAAGCTTTATATATATATATATATATATATTTTTAACAACAACAACTTTATTTGCAATTTTACGTATACAACATCATAAGTGTGAATACATGTTCCGGACTTCCTTTACATGTTTAAAGAACATTGATTTTAATTAATTAAAGTTATCTTTTATAAATAAGTTTTACAATAGCAGGAAAAATGTAGAAAAAACCCGCTTAAAAAAAAAAAAAATAATAATAATGAGATAAATAAATAAAAATGATAATAATAAAGTAAATAAATATAATAATAATTAAATAGAAAATAAGTAAACACTTAAAAATAGCTATAAACAAAATACAGATAACACTGTTCTGCACGAAAATCCTTCAAACCAAAACATGCTTTCTTACTGTTATCAGATGTGCTGAACACGAATTTGAAGTCAGATTTTGTCTATCACGCACAGTTTCCTGAGAAATTCTAGTTTTTTATCCAAAAAGGTGAGGTTTTTGTGGATTTGACAAATTTTTTTTTGGCATCAAAACATAGTGAAAAAAATTCAAAAGCCTGATGATTTTGAGTGCAATGAAGTATATTTGAACGAAAAAAATTTGATGGGAATATTACTAGTGGTTAAAGAAATATGGCTAAAAGTGTTTTTTCAGTTTTTGAGCTTGAGGCAGGGATTTGGTCTCTACCTGGATCTTTAGGGGAATGACCCTCCTGTATCTTTTATGGTCTTTTATGGTGGTACCCTTTTCATTCAAATCCTTACCTGCCCCCCTTTCATTCTCAATACCCCAACTCCTCAGCCCCTATCTTGTCACTATTTTCTTCTAGGATTTGATCAGTACTCTCGAGGCTTTCGCTAAACTCACTTAGTTGGATATTCAGTTGTGCTATCATTGTTTTTGGAACAGTTCACTTTTTCTCTGTAATGTCACGACAGTGTATAAATAAGCCTGATTCCTTTTGCTATGTTTGTAGTGAAGTCACATTCAAGTCCACTCAGAAACCTCTGACTCCGCTGGTGAAGAAAGCATACGAGTTATACTTTGGATGTAAAGTAAGTGATCAGGACAAATCATGGGCTCCTAAAATATGCTGTAGTTCATGCTCACGTTCTCTGAGTGTTTGGCTAAATGGGACACATAAGTCAATGCCATTTGCAGTTCCCATGATATGGCGAGAACCTACAAATCACGTGACCGACTGCTATTTTTGCATGACCACAATCAAAGGTTTCTCGTTCAAGAGCAAAAAGAAAATTGTTTATCCCAACATCCCCTCTGCCATGAGACCAGCTCCACATGATGCCTCCATGCCCATCCCACCAAATCCGAGTAAGTTCCGTCTTAGTTCTGAGGAGTGCAGCGATTCTGAAAGCGTTTCACCTCAACCTGGAACCTGTCAACAAGAAGAAATTTCAAGTTCGTCCAGCCCCTCTGAAACTCAGCCACAGCTCATAAATCAGAGCCGATTGAATGATCTTGTTCGTGATTTAGATCTCCCAAAATCAAAAGCTCAGCTGCTTGGGTCAAGGTTGCAACAATAGAATCTCTTGGAAGGAGGCGTGAATATATCTTTCTTCAGAAAACGGGAATCAGGAGTTCTATGCTTTTTCTCGATGGAAGAAAATCTTGTATTTTGTAATGATGTATTTCATTTGCTCCAGAAACTTGATCTGCCAACCAATCCGGAGGAATGGAGACTATTCATTGACAGCTCCAAGTTTAGTTTAAAAGGAGTACTCCTTCATAATGGAAACAAACATCCATCTATCCCAGTAGCTCATTCGGTCCAGATGAAAGAAACCTACAACAACATGAAGATACTTCTACAAAAAATCAAGTACCATGAGTACAAATGGCGCATTTGTGCAGATCTTAACGTGGTGGCCATGCTTACAGGACTCCAAGGAGGTTACACTAAATTTTGTTGTTTTTTGTGTGAGTGGGACAGCAGAAAAAGAGGAGACCATTATGTCGTAAAAAAATGGCCAGAGCGTAAGGAAAAAGTAGGTGAAAAAAACATTGCCAATCCTCTATTAGTGGACAAAAACCAAATAATTTTACCCCCACTCCACATAAAATTGGGGCTAATGAAAAACTTCGTAAAAGCAATGGACAAGGAAGGAGAAGGTTTCATGTACTTAAAACAAAAATTTCCGCATCTCAGCGATGCTAAGATAAAGGAGGGAATTTTCGTAGGACCCCAAATTCGACATCTACTCAAGGACCTCACTTTTGAAGCAAAGTTAAATACTACTGAGAAAAAGGCTTGGATTGCTTTTTGAGAGGTATGTGCTAAGTTTTTGGGAAACAAAAAATCTAGAGACTACCGAAAAATAGTCCAAGAACTGCTTACTTCATATAAAACATTGGGATGCAATATGTCCTTAAAAATACATTTCCTGCATAGTCACCTAGACTTTTTTGCCCCAAATTTGGGTGCAGTTTCGGACGAACATGGAGAACGATTCCACCAAGACATCCAGAATGGAAAAAAGATATTCTGGCAAATGGAATGAGAAGATGCTGGCGGATTACTGCTGGACACTGCAGCGGGAGACAGAGGAGGAAGAGTACAAAAGAAAAAAAACTACTCATTGACGATGTGTGTATATTTTTTGAGTTGTGTCCAGTGGCGGATTAAAGGTCCAGAGCGCCCTAGGCAATAACTTTATCGGCGCCCCTGTACCGGCCATAAATGGCCATCTTAATTTTAACTGATTGTCAGCATCATAGCATCATGCTTGTATTATATTATAGATCAGCATTTAGTTCTTTCTTTCTTTGTCGATATGTTATTTTTTTTATTTATTTAAAAATTCTGAGCTCGCGCGCCCCTTGTAACTACGCGCCCCTAGGCACGTGCCTAGTTTGCCTTACGGATAATCCGCCACTGGTTGTGTCATATCTAGTATTATACCTGATAGCATGCAGGATTCAATTAATTATATTTTATCGTTGAAAAAGAAAAAAAATCTGTTATAATAAAGACAATAATTTTCAAATACAATTTTTCATTTTTTCCAAGTTTCACCTTTTTTCTCTCAAAATCAGAGGGTGATAGAATTTTTCTGAGTTCGGATTCGGACTCAGCACACCTGAAAACATGAGAAACAGGCAAAATTGTTCAAGGGAGGGGAGAAAAGTTTTTTTTGCAGAACAGTGTAATTAAATTACAATACCTGCAAATAGTAATTTGTTAAGAAAGGAGAATATGTTTTGTTCTTCTGTGCGTGTAGCGTCGTAATGAATGTTTATCATAGTTACCGATTTCTCGGATTAGTGGGTTTTCGGAATCTGGAGTTTTTTCGAAGTATGCTTTTGTTTGGGCTAAAACATATTGTTTTATAGTGAGAAGTTCAAGATCTCTAAGCATAGTCGATATTTTCGTGTAGCGGGGATAATTATTAATAATCCTCATGCATATGTTTTGCACCCTTTCAAACTTTCTATAATTTGTGGCGCAGGTTGAACTCCAGACAGGTGAGGCATAGGTTATCAATGATCGGATTACTGTTTTATAAAGGATTAGTTTGTTTTTAGGGCTTAGCCTGGATTTTTTATTGAAATAGGGAAACATTTTGTAGATGTTTTTTTTCGCTTTTTCGGTTTTCCTGTTGATGTGCTCTGTGAATGTTAATGACTTATCTAGAATTAGACCGAGGTATGTTACGGATTTAGACCAGGGGATGTGTTCGGAATTTAAGATAATGTGCTGATCTATGTTTGGTCTGCGCTTTGTGAAGATTATGGCGGCCGATTTTATTGGATTGATTTTTAGTTTCCACTTTTGACAGAATTTATGGATTTTTTTAAAAGATTGTTGTAATCGGTTTAGGCTTTATAAGAATAATGTTTCTTTACCATTTATTATCGGATTAGTTAGAAAAAGATTGAAAACATTTTCCTTCTATAGGTTAACTTCATAAAAAGACAAGTAGGTTTTTTCACAAAAAAGATAACAGGAAAAACCCTACATTAGTATTTACAAAAAATTAACACTCTTAACCAGTTTTGCTGTAAATGCATATATTAAATATTCTTTCAAAGATTAAACAAAATGTCTCTTATTAATATTCCTTAAGGCCTAAAAAATAATAATATTCATTCTTACAAGCTGATTGGAATATTCCTGATTGATCTCTCAATTCGCCGTAAGCCTTTATTGGTTGCCTTGTGGAATTATTGAAGCAGTTGTAGTCTAAAGATCCAGATCCATGTTGGTAATTTGATGGTCTGGAACCTCTAGAATACTCAAAACCAACCAGTATTCCACAAACAGCTGTGATAAGCTGGATTGATTCAAACCTCACTGAACATAGATTTTATATTTCAGGTGTTGTGATTTTCAGAGTATTTCCCCTTTATGATCTTGAATGTTTTATGAACACTTAGTCTTCAGTATCAGGGTTTAACCTTCCTGCTGCTTCAGAGAAAAGCATTTCTCACCTTTCTTATTGAAAATTATGAAAATTTTTTCTTTGTCATTCGTATAGCCTTTTTTTATTTTATTTTATTTTTTGGACTCGATTTTCAATTCTTCAGCATAGCTCAAATAAAGTGCAGTTAGGTCTGAATCTAAACTTGGAGAAGCCAAGGTGACCTCTGTTGTTTTCAAAAGGAAGTTAAGGCGAAGGACTAAAGAGGATTTCTACAGTTTCAGTCCTATGAACTATTTTAATATTAATATTTTTTTAAATTAAAGTAAAATCTATTTTTTTTTAAATTTAAATAAAATCTATTTCTTTTACATGAAATAATTAATATTTCTTTAATTTTTTTTTAGTTGTTTCTAATTTTATTTATTTTTATATAAAAATTATTGGTATAACTTTGAAGCGTAATCTTAACTTTATTGAAATCAAGGCAACCTTTGAAGTCTTCTTAAAATGGACCTATCAATTATCTTCAAATCAATAGTTTGCTAGTATTTCATCTTTGCATAATAGGTTATATGGATATAAGACTTTTAACATATAGAATTTAAATTTAATTCTAAGTATTTTTTTCTTTTCTGTAGGCATACATACTAATTAAGATGTCAATTGAATTTAATATTACAGGAAAAGGAAAACATCACCTGCTCACTTCCCTACATTCTATCCCAGTGATTTGGATGATCCGCTTCCAGAAGATCTTTATGATAAGAGTGTTCATCATTTTGAAGCGCCTACAATTACATTCGATGATTCAAAATGAAATAATTGTAATATTGTGCCTCCACAATCTATGTTTCCCCTTGAAAATATATTAAATGTAAATACTTCCAGTTATGATGTTTTAATTGTAATGTTGTATAGTCTTTATAACAAATAACAAATAAACAAGTGTAAAACATGTTTATTTCAATTTTTTATTTTATTGGATTTTTCCTTAAATAATTAATATATCCTTCCTTAAACTCTTATAAAATAAAAGTATGGAAATTGATCCTATAAAAGTATTATATAAAGTTTATTATCAGAACATAAAGACTAGAATAAATAAGAAGCAGTGGCGGATTAAAGGTCCAGAGCGCCCTAGGCAATAACTTTATCGGTGCCCCTGTACCGGCCATAAATGGCCATCTTAATTTTAACTGATTGTCAGCATCATAGCATCATGCTTGTATTATATTATAGATCAGCATTTAGTTCTTTCTTTCTTTGTCGATATGTTATTTTTTTTATTTATTTAAAAATTCTGAGCTCGCGCGCCCCTTGTAACTACGCGCCCCTAGGCACGTGCCTAGTTTGCCTTACGGATAATCCGCCACTGATAAGAAGAATACATATTATCATTTTATTGAAAATGGAGTGATATTTATTAAATTTAAGTTCAAATTTGGAGTTGATATGTTTAAATTTAGGCAATGTCATAATTTATATGTTCTTGATATAACTGTTGTTAACACTTTAATATTTAAAAGTAATTCTTCTGCTTTAGGGTATTTTTTAAATAATCCTCATGAACAATTTAGTTAATGCAGATGATGAAAAATAAATTTATATTCACCAGATTATTATGGCACATATGGTGATTGAATAATAGTATGTTAACTTTAAATGATTTAATTAAAGTATTGACTTTTCTAGGCAGGCTATTAAAGTTTTGAAAATCTATCTTTCTTTTATCAGTGTTTGAAATTAACTCTTTTTGTCAAATACTTATAAATAAAATATCTGCTTCTGTTCATTGTATGAATAAATTTAAAAAAAACTGAAATTGAAAGTCAATAAAAGTGGATAGAAGTCAAGGGCTGTCACATGATTTTGAAAGATTGCCATTTATATGCACATGCATTGAAACTACTAATTTTAACGTTGACATACATATGCATTGTTCATCGGGATAAATACAAGGAAAATATGTATGTTGTGATAGTCTATTATTATTGAGGCAGTCTTTGATTTTAAGGATAAATTATGGAATTAAGATTTTCAAACATTAATTTAAGTGAAAGCAAGTTGCTCAACCTTAGGTTTGGGGCTACTTTTAAAACCTTTGTGGTTAACATATTGGTCACCTGCTATAAAAGGTTGTGTGTTCTGAGAATGTGTTCATTTTCGCAGTTGCAGTAAGAGAGCTCATGGGGGCTGCCTCTATTTGCGCTTTTTGGTTGGCCTGTCTTGGGGCAGTCCTGGATTTCATGTTTTTTACCACAGTGGACCGCAATATTTCCTAGTGTGCCCAAGCTCCTGGCATGCACAGCACTGCCTTATACCACTAAGGTTTTCATTTTTTCGACTATATAGTCCATATTAACAGTTGGGCCTATACTTGTCATTTTTTCAAGAGTTACATCTTGTTCAGCAGTAACTACGATGTGTGAAAGTTTCCATTTGTGTCCAAATTCATCTGTTTTTGTTTAAAAATTCATTATTAAAAAAAGCATGTAAGGCTAGGAATAGCCGATCTGAAAATGTCTGATGTTATGCGAGCGCGTTAGTGTTGTAAACATCTTCATATCTTTAAACACCGTTATGTGCTCTTATAAGTTTTTCTCCAGTTGATGAGATGTTGGGGGAAGATTGCGGTAATATCAGCGATATATTCGAAATTTTGAACGAGACATAGCTGATATTTTCATCTCCATACAAGGAAGATTTTTTTTAAAATTTGTATAAAGTGGTTTAGGAATATGTTATCTCGGTCTTATTACACCTAATAATTAAAGATATATTATGAGTGAAATTGGCGTGATTAGTATACATGAACTTATGTCGAAAGACCTTTTTTGTTTCAAAATCTCCTTTATTTATTTAAATTATTCAGATATAGACATAATTACAGGATTTAATATATAACACATATAATACATAGTTAAAAGACCAGAAGAGAAACTGCGTATATTTATCAGAAAGTAGTGGCCGCACCTAGCGGCGTATAAAATAACTAGACAAAACAACTGGCGCTGACTAGTCAAAGGCGTTCGAACTATCCACTCCTCAAAAATCGTTCCTAATGATAAAATTCAGGTTGTAATAATCATATTTACTATGGTAAATACTAAATATATTTTTATTATGCATGATTTTATATCATAACAATAAAGATTAAAAAAGAAAATTCAGACTGAATCATATAAAATGGGCTAATGCGTATGCCTCCCGAAATTGATAATTAACAAGAATTCACTTATACCTGAGTGCAACGACTTAGACTACATGGGTTACAGCGTGGAATAAATGAAAAACACAATTGGTCTCAGGCAACCTGAGTCGAAGTTTACTATGACAAACTCGGACATCCACATGAAAATTACACCTTCCACTTCACAAAACATCAGTCATCACTCATTTGCCCCCAGAGGTACTAAACCTCTGAGAAGGTACATTCTTAAAGGGTTCGACTTAGATCACTCTATTGAGTCATTAAAAAGTCACCTCACGACCCATTTAGCAGGGTTCAAAAACATTTGGAGGATGACGAAAACGGACAAAAAACACCACTTAGTAACATCGTAGTTACTACTGACCACGATGTAACCCTGGAAAAAATTTCTGAACTTGGCCCCATAGATTACATGGGGTACAGCGTAGGAAAAATGAAAAATACCAGCGGCCCCAGGCAATGCCATGCATGCCAGGAATTTGGCCGCACTAAAAATTACTGCGGGCGCATTGTAAAATGCGTACGCTGTGGTGAAAACCATGAAACTGAAAAATGCCCCAAAACAATACCCCCAAAGTGCGCAAATTGTGGTGGCCCTCACGTGGCCTCATATCGCAACTGCGTAAAAAGAATCGAAATAATGAAAAATAAAGTTCAGAACAAAATTGTTATCAACCAAGATAACAAAAACCAAACAAATCAGGCTACTAATAGTGCCTCTACGTCAGACCCGCATTCATATGCCGGTGTCACCCTCAATGGAGTCATCCCCCCCTAACAAAATCCCAATCAGGACGATAAACCCACATGGGCTCTTGAGCTCATAACAATGTTTAAGGACATGAAAGAGATGTTCATGACATTAATGGGCACTCTTAATGTAGTGCTCCAAAACTCTTTCATGAACAAACATGGATAGACATACTATCATAAATTATAACATAACAGGGCTCGTAAAGCGAAAGCTCGAGCTAGAAACCCTTCTGGCCGACTATAGGCCGTCCGTCATGGCACTCACGGACACAAAACTCAACAGACAAACACATATACACTTTACAGGATATCACACATACAGACTTGACGCACAAACTCTACACGGAGGTGTAGCACTTTTAGTGCGTAACGACGTCCCCTCCAGACTACTGAACAACAACACACTAAACGATAACAAACACTCGGCAATCACAGTACTTGTCAAGCTCAAGCACAACTAAAAAATCACATGCATTTACACAAGACCGAATGCCAAACTAGACACTATCAAAACTCTACTTCGAGAAAACGAAACTGACAGACAACACATTATCGTAGGAGACTTTAACGCTAAACACCACACTTGGAACTGTACGAAACCTAACGCACTAGGTAACCACCTAACTAAAACAAAATACACAATCATACACTCCAACGCATACACTTACAGACATCTCTCAAACCCAGCATACACCTCCACACTCGACCTGCTACTCACACAACAGGCGCATAGATTTACAAACTGCATCACAATTGACTTTAGTGACAATGACCACATTCCAGTACTCTATGAACTAGGCAAGAACGCAACAATAAAACCACCAACAGACTACAAATACAAATTCAAACTAGCGGACTGGAAACTTTACAAGAAACTAGTCCACACAAACACACCTAACATCACCTCACTCCCAACCACCCAACACATCGATAATGCCATAAACACACTGTTACGGTCAGAGCGGGAAGGAGGACCGGCTGAGAGGATTAGGCAAACAATGGGATTAAGCGGAAGGGATTAAAGAAGTTGCCGAGGCCCATCTCGTTCAACCTGGATCGGCCTGGATGGTTCTCGATCTTGTTCCGAGTAATGCCCCACCCCGACCTACCTTGCCTATATAAAAAGGACAGCGTTTTCGGCCGGCCAGTCAGTAATAAGTCAGTCAGTAGCAGTCGTTAACTAGTGGCAGTGTGTGTGAGTTAGTTAGTATTAGTATCAGTCTGTAATAAGTGCTTAGTGAGCAACAGTGACAATTAGTGGCCGTGTAATAAGTGTAATAAACTGTGTGGCAGTTTGTCATATTTGGAGAGTCTTACGGTCGGTGGACTTTAGTTAGCGAACTGTAAGTGTTAATTTGTAATTGTAAACTATAGTGTAATATTATTGTATTTGTACAAATTTATATATACATAGTTTAGTTATTTAGTATTAGCAATATCTTATTATCTTAGAAATTAGATAACATTTAGTAGAATATTATTATTGTAAATTGATATTGGTTTAATAATTTAACTGTTTTAAATAATCTCATTGTATTCTTTCTAATTTGTTAATAAATATTAGATTCTTGAATTAAGTAATAGTTTAGTCCATTTTACACCCAGTAGCCCGTAACAACACTATTCACTATCATACAAGACGCAGCCTCAGCTTCCATACCCACATTTAACCCCTCACCCATACACTTACGTAAACCACCACAACATATACTCGCTCTCATAAAACAACGTAACAACATCAAAAACTGCTGGTACAGGACAAAAGATCCTACCTACAGACCCATAATAAACAATATGACCAGACAAATCACATCTCTAATGGCGCAGTGGAAAACCTCCCTATGGCACGACCAATTACGCCGGACACACAACGATCCTCATAACTTCTGGAAATTAGTTAGAAGCCACAACACTAAGTCCAAATCGGTCAAAATCAATCGTGGCGATGAGCTTCTCACCCCTGCAGATCAGGCTACTATACTAGCTGACTACTACGTTGAACGTGACTCAGCACGTACAAACACCATTTACCAACACAGACCTCCGAGTTTTTGCTCAGAGAACACTATTTTCTCAACATTTAAAGAACTGACTCCAATTCTGAGAAAAACTAAGGGAAACAAATCTTCAGGTAAGGACAACACCCCGTATGTCCTCTACAAACAACTACCCAGAAAACCCCTCATGTTTCTCTTAAATATTTTCAACGCATGCTCACGCCTCAAATACTTCCCCACGGAGTGGAAACATGCTATCGTCGTTCCACTCCTAAAACCCAAAATACGAGGAGCTGCTCCGGAAGAATACCGGCCCATCAGTCTCCTCAACCACATCTCAAAAATATATGAGAAATTAATCATTATACACATCCGTAAACACTGCGAAACACATTACATAATACCCCCTGAGCAGACGGGGTTCTCTCGCGGAGTAAGCTGTTATCACCACGTGGCGAAATTACAACACGATACAGCTCACAATCTAAATAAAAACCTCGCCACAGCAATGATATCCCTCGACTGCACACAAGCTTTCGATTCTTTATCCCACTCTACCATGATAGAAAAACTCAGGCTTCACCAATTCCCGGACCAATTGGTCGATATAATAGGCTCATACTTTAGTGGCCGGACTTTCTCTGTTCCTGTCAAATCTGAACTTTCTACAAAACGCCCAGTCACCTGTGGGGTCCCACAGGACTCGGTCCTTGCGCCAATATTATTCAACATTTATACTGCCCATATAGTGGGGCAGAAAATCGACAACGTGCAAATCGCCGCTTATGCTGACGATATAGCTATCTACACAGCTAGCATGAACGCAGATCACGCGATGCGCAGGGCCCAAAAAGCAGCCCAACTGATCACAGAACAACTACAGGACATAAACATACACATAAACACGAATAAAACTGACGCCATCATCTTCTCTAACAAGAAAAAACTAAAAACACATCCAACACTAAACGGACAAACAATACAGAACAAAACACATCTCACATACCTAGGCATGAAACTCGAATCACACCTCTCATTCACTGCGCACACCCAGCACAGAATACACTTAGCACGAGCCACAGCCAATCAACTCAGACACCTATTTTACTCACCAGGGCTGTCACTCAGACTCAAGATCCTCCTATACAAGGCAGTCCTCAGACCCACATTACTACACGGAGCTCCTCTCCTCCATTACCTATATCCGTCAGCCCTGAAGTCTCTTCAGACCTATCAAAACAGCATCTTACAGAAAATCACTAGAGGCACTACATTAGAAAGACGAAACATGGAATACATACACAACGAACTACAGCCGAACACTGTACAGACGCACATCACTAGGTGTCACCTCAAATTCTTTGATAACCTGCCTGCATCCCACAACCCACTCTTCCGAGCCATAACCCCATCCCGCCTTCCTTCAAGGTGGCAGGGCAGGAAGGGGCCTTTAAACCCCGTTAACATTATATCATAACTAACCCACCCCTCTTCCTCCTTTTCCTCTCCTTTCCTCCCCACCCCCCTCTTCTCTCAGTTTTTTATACCTATTTCTAGCTTTAAGTTTTAGAATAAGTTAGTATGTAAGGCACTTAATCAGAGAAGGCCCCACACCTTCGTTAATATTGTACCTGAAAGATGGATAAGTTCAACACTTTATTATTTATTTCTCCTTCTAATACTAACCAAGTAGAATAAGGATAATACTAACTCATAATTTTACTGTTGTACATTTACTAATCACATTCCTTTTTGTTTCATGTTTCCTGAGGGATTTGAAAAAAATAAAAAAAATAATAAGGAAATGGTCGTCTTTCCAGGGGCTTGGAAAAAAAATAAAAAAAAAAAATAATGAAATAGAACCGCTGTGACTTTTCCTGTAACTTAAAAAAATTGTAATAGATGCAGGTACCGCATCATTTTACTATTCGATCTAATCGGATATACACGGAAACAAAACGCCACTTAGCAACATCGTAGTTACTACAGACACACAAAATTTCCGCTGGCTCTATACATTACAAACGGGGAGGGACCGTTTAACTGGATGGGGAATAGTAGTAGAAAGAAGAAAGGGGAAGAAGGAAAAGGAAGTGAGGGTAAGGACAAGGGAGTACTTACCCCAACCCTACATCAAGTACGAGCACATCGACCAAGGGGACACGGCCCTGCCACCTCCCAGGTCTGGGGGGTGGTTTCAAGTCCCTAAATAGAGGTTCACACAGGTCTTCAGTCCATCAAAGAATTTGATGTGCCTCCGACCTATGTACTCGGGCACCGAGGGGAGCCGAAGCTCCTCCCGGATCGTGGTGTTAAGTGCCCTCTCGAGCGATGTGCCGTGCACTATCTTTCTAAGGATGGAGTTCTGGTACTGCTGCAGGTGCTTCAGCGTTGTTTTGTAGAGGTGTCTCATGAGCGTTGCACCATAGAGCAACGTAGGTCTTATGATGGATTTGTAAATCTGTAACTTTAGCCTCAGTGAGAGCTGCGGCGACAAGAGCAGATGGTATGGCCTGTGGGTTTTCTGTCGAGCTAACTTCAATCTTGCCTGAGCGTGCTTTGAAAAGGTTAGATGCCTATCAAAGTGTACGCCAAGGTAGAGGATTGAAGTGGATAACCTTCTATCCTCACAGTCCACGGTAAAAGTCTTTGGTAGAGGTTTCTTACTCACACTCTGAAATAACATTACGATGGCATCCGTCTTAGACGGATTCACCCTGATGCCAATCAATTTCAGTTCTTTGACTATTGTTTCAGTCACCTTTTGTGCCTTGTTAAGGGCATGTGGGGTGCTGATGCTGGTGGCGTAGATCCCAATATCTAGGCTGCTACCACTGCTTCAGGATGCTTCATTGCGACTACTGGTGCTGTGAAGATCACAAACATCAGTGGTCCCAATACAGAGCCTTGAGGTACTCCACAGGTGGTGCTAGAAGTCGAGTAATTGTTACCAACTCGTACGACGAAAGATCTTCCGCTAAGATAGCTTTGGATCAGACGGCATAGAGTGGCGGGAAAGTTAAACTCTTCCAAGCGTCGGAGTAACAGCTCATAGAGACACAGAGTCAAAGGCCTGGGTGCAATCCAGTGAAATGAACGCCGTAGCACTGTTCATCTGCATGTGCTCTATGGTGTGCGCCTGCAGTTTAGCAAGGTGGTGTTCACAGGCGACTCCTCTCTGGAAACCAGTCTGCTCAGGGGGGGGTGATATTATTCTCACTGCAGTGCTTCGTTATGCGATGGTGAACCAGCCTCTCGAAGATTTTGCTCATGTGAGGGAGCAAGCTGATTGGCCGATAGTGCTCCGGTAGTCGCCCATTCTTCCCAGGCTTGAGTAGCGGTACTACAACGGCTTGTTTCCATACATCAGGGAAGTACGAGATCCTAATGCAGGTGCTGAATATGTTCAATAGAAAGGCTTTACCCTTCCTAGGAAGCATCATCAACATCACATAGGGAATATCATCCTGTCCCGATGCTCTGTTACCTTTCGTAGTACCGACTCGAGCTGACCGAAGGTGAAGAATATGCGCTTCTCGTTAGGACACGGTAGTGGTCCTTCCGGAATCAGTGGAGCATCTATCATCCGAGCAGCCTCTCTCTCATGATGCGCCTTTGCTAGAAGTTCAGCCAGTTCCCCAGGCGTCAGTAGGTTGCCTCCAGATGACAGAAACACTGCTCTCCTTTTGGATACGTAGATCTTGACTAGCCGCCAGAACTGACGGTGGTCGTCGTGAGTCCTACGCAACTGCTCATGCCAGAGGGATGTTTTCCAGTCTCGCATGAGGCTGGCTATCTGCCGTGTCATCGCATTGATGGCCGGTTTTAGGCCATAGTCACGCGAGCGCTGGAAAACATTCCTCAGGTTATTCCGCAGACTTATGAGAGTTAAGATGTGTTTCGGAGGTTTCCTAATGGCGTTGGGTAAAGGACTAAACTTCGGGATATGCTGGTTGGCCGAGGCATGTATGGTAGTGGTGATGACATCCACCGCCCTCTCCACCTCGTCCTCTGTACTTAGATGGGTGATCGTGGGGAGAGCTTCCACAACGCTGGCTCTGTAACCTTTCCAGTCGGCTTTGTGCAAAAGGTACTTACTCGCAGGCGGAGCTGCGGGGGTACCTTCGAAAGTATAGAGCACGGTGATCACGCCATGCGCAAGGCCCAAAAAGCAGCCCAACCGATCACAGAACAATTACAGGACATAAACATACTGTTACAGGCTACTGGGTGTAAAATTAACAACAAAATGTTTCATTTTTTTATATAACTGAATACAAAAGCCAAGTCTTCAATAGTTGTACAAACATTTATATATATATATTGTTACCGGCTACTCGGTGTAAATTGGACTAATCTATTACTAAATTCAAGATACAAATATTTATTAACAAGTTAAAAAGACTACAAGGAAATTATTAAAAACAATTAAATTATTAAACTAATATCAATTTACAATAACAATATTCTACAGATTGTTATCTAATTTCTAAGATAATAAGATATTGCTAATACTAAATAACTAAACTATGTATATATAAAATTGTACAAATACAATAATATTACACTATAGTTTACAATTACAAATTAACACTTACAGTTCGCTAATTAAAGTCCACCGACCGTAAGACTCTCCAAATATGACAAACTGACACACAGTTTATTACACTTATTACACGGCCACTAATTGTCACTATTGCTCACTAAGCACTTATTACAGACTGATACTAACTCACTTACTACAGACTAATACTCACTCACTGTAACTCACACGCACTGTCACTAGTTAACGACTGCTTATTACTGACTGGTCCGGCCGAAACAGCTGCCCTTTTTATATAGGCAAGGTAGGTCGGGGTGGGACTATTCTCGGCAGGACGAGGACCACCTAGCCCCATCCAGGCCGATCCAGAAGGCTCAACGCCGTTCTATAATCCCTTCCGCTTAATCCCATTGTTCGTCTAATCCTCTCTGACCGTAACAATACACTTAAACACGAATAAAACTGACGCCATCACCTTCTCCTACAAGAAAACACTAAAAACACATCCAACACTAAACGGACAAACAATTCAGAACAAAACACATCTCACATACCTAGGCATGAAACTCGAATCACACCTCTCATTCACTGCGCACACCCAGCACAGAATACACATAGCACGAGCCACAGCCGATCAACTCAGACACCTACTCTACTCACCAGGGCTGGTATAGACGGGAATTTACTTGATTTTAAAGTAACGTAAAATTACGGGAGCTACTCATTGATTTTAATATTACGGGTCCTTTGCAGCGACGTGCCTTTAACTATACGCCATACAATGGAGTTCTGGAACTGCTGTCGACATTTTAAAGTGGATTTATAAATGTGTTTACCATAGAGCAGCGTTGGTCTAATTATTGACTTATAAATTTGGCACTTATGTAGTAACGAAAGTTGCGGCGAAGTGAGCAGGTGGTGGAGCTTATAGGATTTTTTCCGGTCCAGTTTCAGCCTCTCCCTGACGTGACTCGAGTGACGCCAAGGTAGAGTAAAGTGTTCGATACTCGACGATCTTCATCTTCAATTGTGAAGGTCGTCGGTAGGTGCTTCTTAGTTTTCTGAAATGACATCACGATAGTGTGCATCTTAGACGGATTCACCCTGATACCACTCAGCTTTAAATCATTAATAATTGGAACCGACGCACAGTGTTTTGGATTAGTAGGAGCTAGCTGTACAAAATTCATGTTTAAAATTCTAAAAATGTGTATTGAATTATTGTAAACAATTGTTCAAAACCTAGAAATCTAATATTTGTTTATGCCTGGCACACTTCATCTCCTTAGTAATAGAGTTCGAAGTAATGAATCCATACAAATCAACTAAATCAGTTGTAATCAGAGCTTCATTTCAACCGCACAAAATTAAAATGTTACTATTGTTATATGAATCAATTACTGAATATTGATAATAGATGTACTCATAGGTCCTATTTTTTTCCAATTAATAACATCTTTTGATAATCAAACTGTATCAATTATTATTTTTTTTAAATGCATGAAGGAGTTTTCATCATTTTGAAACTTTGAAGTGATGAACATGACTTGTATCCGGGCTAAATTTTATATATTTTATAGCTGCATATCTCCCATTATTAATAAGATGCATTATAGCCTGCACACTCGAGTACAACATTTTTATTTTTATTTTAGAGTACTTATTTTCAAGAAAGTTTTTTTTTTAAATGGTAGATACACCCTCATATTTTTATTTTATAGTTCATTTTGACCAAATTAAACGCTAGAAACCTTGCAGAGGACTCTGAAAAGAAAATTCAAATAAGATTGGCTAACTATTCCTCCGAAATTACTGACAAATGGGGGGAAAATCAAAGGAGCGCACAGAGTTTCGATTACTACAAGCTAGGACAAAAGTCATGTTTAGAAATCTGAAATATGGCATTGGAATATTGTAAACAATACTTCAAAACATGGTAATCTAATATTTGTTGAAGTCTGAAACACTTCACAGCTTGAGGGTTAGGGCCCAAAGTAATCATAGCAATAGAATAAATCAGTAAAATTCAAGGCATCATTTCAACCTCATAAATTTATTATTTAACTATTTTTATCGAACTAATCGTTGAAAATGGATATTAATTGTACTGGTAAGTGCTATGTTTTTAAAAATAAAAAAGTCTTCTGATAATCAAACTGCATTATTTTTTTTTAATGATCGAAGATATTTTTCTCATTTTGAAACTTTGAAGTGATGAAAATCCGTGATATTTTTCTATATTAAACAGGTGCTATTTTTCTGTATTTAATAGCTACACCTTTCCTATGAATAATAAAAAACATTTTTGCGTGCACAATCGAGTACAACATTTTTTACGATCGAGTACTTTATTCAGATAAGATATTTTGTTGAAGAATGGTTGATGCTCCCAAAGGAAGAAAGAAACTCTTATCTCCTAGAGTTTCTTTTGACCAAAATTAATTTTGAAAGCATTACTGAATGATGAGCAGTAGTATATATATGTCCTTACTGCTAATCCTTACCTGCCTATTTCGATGAATTTAAAGATTATTTCACCCACAACTTTTACCATATTATTGCAGTATCTGAAACTTGGCTAAAACCACACATTCCTTCCTCCTCCATCACCCTACCTGACTATATGCTTCTCCGCCATGACCGTGTTAGCCGGACCGGCGGAGGGGTTGGTCTTTATGTCCATCAAAGCCTAAAAGCCCGAGCCCTTGAATCCTCTCTTCCATCAGAAGCCCCTCATATTGAATTCCTTTTCACCGAAATATCCTGTAATGGACACCCGCTCCTGTACGTAGTTGTATACCGGCCTTCTTTAGTGCCTTTTGACTCTACCCTTGAATCTGTCCTTTACAATTATATTCCCTTCTACACCCATATCAATATTTCTGGCGATTTCAACACCAATCTCCTTGTTAAATCAATTTACACCCTATACCTGGAAAATCTCTTCCACTCCATTGTTCCATTTTCTCCTACCCATCATACCCATCGTTCAGACACATGGTTAGATCTGTATGTCATCGATTCTCCTCAGAAACTATTCTCCTCTTCTGAATTGCCCGTCCCGTTTCTTTCTTCTCACGACCTAATCCAAATTACATATAATATCCAAACTCCGAACAAACTATCTAAAACCTTTACCTTTCGCAACCTAGAAGCTATCAGTCGCGAAAGCATCTTGCCTTTCCGTGAATCCCTGAATTGGAGTGAAATCTATTCCTGTCCCACTATTGATTCCATGGTTGACACACTTACTTCCTATCTTATCAGTATCCTGGACACCCATGCTCCTCTCAAAACAACAACCTTCCGTCGACTACTCGCTCCTTGGATGGATAAAAAACATAAAAGAGCTGCAGAGGAAGCGCGACGCAGCTCGCAGACGGTATAGACGGACTAGACGGACCGTCGATTATCAAGTGTTTAGGACTCTTCGCAATTTAACGCAATCAACAATAAGGCAGGCGAAATCCAAATACTTTCATGAAGCCCTTTCCTCCGCGCCTGATCCTAAATCCAAATGGCAAATCCTTCGGAAACTCTCGCTTTACAAATCCCCTTCCTCTGTAATCTTTCCGGTTTCACCTGATGAATTGAACACCCATTTTTTGTCTTTCTCTACTAACTCACGATCCACTTCTCCTACTTTCGCATTAGCACCTTCATTCAACCATAACAACTTCTATTTCTCCGACATTTCGCCCACTGACCTTATTTCCTCCTTATTGAAATCCCACTCTAATTTCATCTGTTCTGACAGCATTCCCGCCAAATTGTTAAAAATATGCATCCCCGAAATCCTACCTGCTCTTCTCTACATTTACAATTTTTCCCTACAAAATGCAGTTTTCCCTTCCTCTTGGAAAAAAGCAAGAGAAACTACTAGTTTCTTGTAGTGTTTCCAGTCCGCTAGTTTGAATTTGTATTTGTAGTCTGTTGGTGGTTTTATTGTTGCGTTTTTGCCTAGTTCATAGAGTACTCGAATGTGGTCGTTGTCACTTAAGTCAATTGTGATGCAGTTTGCAAATCTGTGCGCCTGTTGTGTGAGTAGCAGGTCAAGGGTGGAGGTGTATGGTGGGGGGTTTGAGTGATGTCTGTAAGTGTATGCGTTGGGGTGAATGATTGTGTATTTTGTTTTGGTTAGATGTATACCTAGTGCGTTAGGTTTCGTACAGTTCCAAGTGTGGTGTTTGGCGTTTAGTTCTCCTACGATGATGTGTTGTCTGCCAGTTTCGTTTTCTCGAAGTAGAGTTTTGATAGTGTCTAGTTTGGCATTCGGTCTTCTGTAAATGCGTGTGATTTTGTAGTTGTTCTTGAGCCTGACAAGTACTGTGATTGCTGAGTGTTTGTCATCGTTTAGTGTGTTGTTGTTCAGTAGTCTGGATGGGACGTCGTTACGCACTAAAAGTGCTACACCTCCATGTAGGGTTTGTGTGTCAAGTCTGTATGTGTGATATCCTGTAAAGTGTATATGTGTTTGTCTGTTGAGTTTTGTGTCCGTGAGTGCCATGACGGACGGCCTATAGTCGGCCAGAAGGGTTTCTAGCTCGAGCTTTCGCTTTACGAGCCCTGTTATGTTATAATTGATGATAGTATGTCTATCCATGTTTATTCATGAAAGAATTTTGGAGCACTACGTTAAGTGTGCCCATTAATGTCATAAACATTTCTTTCATGTCCTTAAACATGTTTATGAGCTCGAGAGCCCATGTGGGTTTTTCGTCCTGATTAGGATTTTGTTGGGGGGGGGGATGAGTCCATTGAGGGTGACACCGGCATATGAATGCGGGTCTGATGTTGTGGCACTATTAGTAGACTAGAGTCTAGGGCATGTGCTTACAAGGATAGCCTCGGCTGTGATCGGCTACCTTCGGATTCCCGAACCCCTCTCCGCCAACTAATAATCCGCCAGTGTCTTTCCGTTTCCTATCTTTTAATACTTTCTGTTTACCACCAAGAGCGGATTCCAGTGAAACTATTGTTTTAATATTTTAATAAACCTTAGAAACCTTTCTATAGATACTACAACTTTATTTATAAGTTATTGTTCATTTTTTCCTTTTAATTTCGTTTCCTACCTTTTTAATACCTATCTTTTAAGAAATGACTCTAGAACATATTTTAACTTTAATAGAAAATAAAATAATTAATAATTCATGGATTAAAATATGTGTTTTGCTGTACTAATTTATTAAAAAGAAATACATCCGTAAAAACTTCCTAGTGCTTTTATTGAAGGTCGTTTAGTTATGTCTATCCAGGGAACACCACGAGGAGACCACCTTCTTCATTCCCCATATTTTTTTTATGATCTAAATAATAATGAACTTTGTTGTGATTTACTTTAATTTAATTACTCTCTTTAAGCAAAAGTGTGAGAACGATTTGATCTTTTTCCACTTGAGTTGGTAAATTTATTTTTGAGTTGGTAAACAGAAAGTATTAAAAGATAGAAAACGGAAAGACACTGGCGGATTACTAGTTGGCGAGGAGGGGTTCGGGAATCCGAAGGTAGCCGATCACAGCCGAGGCTATCCTTGTAAGCACATGCCCTAGACTCTAGTCACTATTATTAGTAGCCTGTTTTGCTTGGTTTTTGTCATCTTGATTGATAACAATTTTATTTTGAACTTTGTTTTGAATGAGTTCAATTCTTTCAATCACGCAGTTGCGATATGAGGCCACATGAGGGCCACCACAATTTGCGCACTTGGGGGGGCATGGTTTCCGGGCATTTTTCTGTTTCGTGGTTTTCACCTCAGCGTACGCATTTTACCATGCGCCCGCAATAATTTTTAGTGTGGCCAAATTCCTGGCATGAATGGCATTGCCTGGGGCCATTGATATTCTTCATTTTTTCCACGCTGTACCCCAAGTAATATATGGGGACCAGTTTGGAAATTTTGTGTGTCTGTAGTAACTACGATGTTGCTAAGTGGCGTTTTGTTTCCGTGTATATCCGATTAGATCGAATAGTAAAATGATGCGGTACCTGCATCTATTACAATTTTTTAAAGTTACAGGAAAAGTCACAGCGGTGCTATTTCATTATTTTTTTTATTTATTTTTTTTCCAAGCCCCTGGAAAGACGATCATTTCCTTATTATTTTTTTTATTTTTTTCAAATCCCTCAGGAAACATGAAACAAAAAGGAATGTGATTAGTAAATGTACAACAGTAAAATTATGAGTTAGTATTATCCTTATTCTACTTGGTTAGTATTAGAAGGAGAAATAAATAATAAAGTGTTGAACTTATCCATCTTTCAGGTACAATTTTGACGAAGGTGTGGGGCCTTCTCTGATTAAGTGCCTTACATACTAACTTATTCTAAAACTTAAAGCTAGAAATAGGTATAAAAAACTGAGAGAAGAGGGGGGTGGGGAGGAAAGGAGAGGAAAAGGAGGATGAGGGGTGGGTTAGTTATGATATAGGCGGGATGGGGTTATGGCTCAGAAGAGTGGGTTGTGGGATGCAGGAAGGTTATCAAAGAATTTGAGGTGACACCTAGTGATGTGCGTCTGTACAGTGTTCAGCTGTAGTTCGTTGTGTATGTATTCCATGTTTCGTCTTTCTAATGTAGTGCCTCTAGTGATTTTCTGTAAGATGCGGTTTTGATAGGTCTGAAGAGACTTCAGGGCCGACGGATATAGGTAATGGAGGAGAGGAGCTCCGTGTAGTAATGTGGGTCTGAGGACTGCCTTGTATAGGAGGATCTTGAGTCTGAGTGACAGCCCTGGTGAGTAGAGTAGGTGTCTGAGTTGATTGGCTGTGGCTCGTGCTATGTGTATTCTGTGCTGTGTGTGCGCAGTGAATGATAGGTGTGATTCGAGTTTCATGCCTAGGTATGTGAAATGTGTTTTGTTCGTTTAGTGTTGGATGTGTTTTTAGTTTTTTCTTATAAGAGAAGGTGATGGCATCAGTTTTATTCGTGTTTATGTGTATGTTTATGTCCTGTAGTTGTTCTGTGATCAGTTGGGCTGCTTTTTGGGCCCTGCGCATCGCGTGATCTGCGTTCATGCTAGCTGTGTAGATAGCTATATCGTCAGCATAAGCGGCGATTTGCACGTTGTCGATTTTCTGCCCCACTATATGGGCAGTATAAATGTTGAATAATATTGGCGCAAGGACCGAGTCCTGTGGGACCCCACAGGTGACTGGGCGTTTTGTAGAAAGTTCAGATTTGACAGGAACAGAGAAAGTCCGGCCACTAAAGTATGAGCCTATTATATCGACCAATTGGTCCGGGAATTGGTGAAGCCTGAGTTTTTCTATCATGGTAGAGTGGGATACAGAATCGAAAGCTTGTGTGCAATCGAGGGATATCATTGCTGTGGCGAGGTTTTTATTTAGATTGTGAGCTGTATCGTGTTGTAATTTCGCCAAGTGGTGATAACAGCTTACTCCGCGAGAGAACCCCGTCTGCTCAGGGGGTATTATGTCATGTGTTTCGCAGTGTTTACGGATGTGTATAATGATTAATTTCTCATATATTTTTGAGATGTGGTTGAGGAGACTGATGGGCCGGTATTCTTCCGGAGCAGCTCCTCGTTTTTTGGGTTTTAGGAGTGGAACGACGACAGCATGTTTCCACTCCGTGGGGAAGTATTTGAGGCGTGAGCATGCGTTGAAAATATTTAAGAGAAACATGAGGGGTTTTCTGGGTAGTTGTTTGTAGAGGACATACGGGGTTTTTTTTCTTACCTGAAGATTTGTTTCCCTTAGTTTTTCTCAGAATTGCAGTCAGTTCTTAATTTGTTGAGAAAATAGTGTTCTCTGTGCAAAAACTCAGAGGTCTGTGTTGGTAAGTGGTGTTTGTTCGTGCTGAGTCACGTTCAACGTAGTAGTCAGCTAGTATAGTAGCCTGATCTTCAGGGGTGAGAAGCTCATCGCCACGATGGATTTTGACCGATTTGGACTTAGTGTTGTGGCTTCTGGCTAATTTCCAGAAGTTATGAGGATCGTTGTGTGTCCGGCGTAATTGGTCGTGCCATAGGGAGGTTTTCCACTGCGCCATTAGGGATGTGATTTGTCTGGTCATATTGTTTATTATGGGTATGTAAGTAGGATCTTTTGTCCTGTACCAGCAGTTTTTGATGTTGTTACGTTGTTTTATGAGAGCGAGTATGTGTTGTGGTAGTTTGTGTAAGTGTATGGGTGTGGGGTTAAATGTGGGTATGGAAGCTGAGGCTGCGTCTTGTGTGATAGTGAATAGTGTGTTTATGGCATTATCGATGTGTTGGGTGGTTGGGAGTGAGGTGATGTTAGGTGTGTTTGTGTGGACTAGTTTCTTGTAGTGTTTCCAGTCCGCTAGTTTGAATTTGTATTTGTAGTCTGTTGGTGGTTTTATTGTTGCGTTTTTGCCTAGTTCATAGAGTACTGGAATGTGGTCATTGTCACTAAAGTCAATTGTGATGGAGTTTGTAAATCTATGCGCCTGTTGTGTGAGTAGCAGGTCGAGGGTGGAGGTGTATGCTGGGTTTGAGAGATGTCTGTAAGTGTATGCGTTGGGGTGTATGATTGTGTATTTTGTTTTAGCTAGGTGGTTACCTAGTGCGTTAGGTTTCGTACAGTTCCAAGTGTGGTGTTTGGCGTTTAGGTCTCCTACGATAATGTGTTATCTGTCAGTTTCGTTTTCTCGAAGTAGAGTTTTGATAGTGTCTAGTTTGGCATTCGGTCTTCTGTAAATGCATGTGATTTTGTAGTTGTGCTTGAGCCTGACAACTACTGTGATTGCTGAGTGTTTGTCATCGTTTAGTGTGTTGTTGTTCAGTAGTCTGGAGGGGACGTCGTTACGAACTAAAAGTGCTACACCTCCATGTAGGGTTTGTGTGTCAAGTCTGTATGTGTGACATCCTGTAAAGTGTATATGTGTTTGTCTGTTGAGTTTTGTGTCCGTGAGTGCCATGACGGACGGCCTATAGTCGGCCAGAAGGGTTTCTAGCTCGAGCTTTCGCTTTACGAGCCCTGTTATGTTATAATTTATGATAGTATGTCTATCCATGTTTGTTCGTGAAAGAGTTTTGGAGCACTACATTAAGAGTGCCCATTAATGTCATGAACATCTCCTTCATGTCCTTAAACATTGTTATGAGCTCGAGAGCCCATGTGGGTTATCATCCTAATTTGGATTTTGTTGGGGGGGGGGGGGGTGACTCCATTGAGGGTGACACCGGCGTATGAATGTGGGTCTGATAATGTGGCACTATTAGTAGCCTGGTTGGTCTGGTTTTTGTTATCTTTATTGACAACAATTTTGTTTTGAACTTTATTCTTGATGAGTTCAATTCTCTTAGCGCAGTTGCGATATGAGGCCACCACAATTTGCGCACTTTGGGGGCATCTTTCGGTCTCGTGGTTTTCACCACAGCGAACGCATTTTACTATGCGCCCGCAGTAATTTTTGGTGTGGCCAAATTCCTGGCATGCATGGCATTGCCTGGGGCCACTGGCGTTTCTCATCTTTTCTACGCTGTACCCCATGTAATCTATGGGGCCCAGTTTCGAAATTAGTCTTTAGAATTTAGTCTAAGTCGTTGCACTCAGGTATAACTGAATTCTTGTTAATTATCAATTTCGGGAGGCATACGCTTTAGCCCATTTTATATGATACAGTCTGAATTTTTTTTTTTAATCTTTATTGTTATGATATAAAATCATGCATAATAAAAATATATTTAGTATTTACCATAGTAAATATGATTATTACAACCTGAATTTTATCATTAGGAAAGATTTTTGAGGAGTGGATAGTTCGAACGCCTTTGACTAGTCAGCGCCAGTTGTTTTGTCTAGTTATTTTATACGCCGCTAGGTGCGGGCACTACTTTCTGATAAATATATGCAGTTTCTCCTCTGGTCTTTTAACTATGTATTATATGTGTTATATATTAAATCCTGTAATTATGTATTGTATATTACTATATTTTATATATCTATATCTGAATAATTTAAATAAATAAAGGAGATTTTGAAACAAAAAAGGTCTTACGACATAAGTTCATGTATACTTATCACGCCAATTTCACTCATAATATATCTTTAATTATTAGGTGTAATAAGACCGAGATAACATATTCCTAAACAACTTTATGCATATTTTTAAAAACATCTTCCTTGTATGGAGATGAAAATATCAGCTATGACAAGTATAGGCCCAACTGTTAATATGGAGTAGATAGATATAAAATGTTCTTTATTATTAAATTATTTACAGTGGTTTCTTTTTAATTTTAATTACAACATTAGCAACCACAGTATGGTAGTTTATACCGTCTGCCGGGAACTTGATTGAACTACTAAATAACAACAAAACAAAAAATAAATTAAATTTCTTTTTGACATTAATAACTAAATTCTGAAATTAAAAATTTTCTATAACGACCTGCATTACTTACAAAATTATATAAACCTGTTCAATTCTCTCCATTCAGAATATCTATTAATGTTTGTTTTGAGATCAGCTCTTGTTTTAAGAATTTTTTTCTATACAATTTTAAGACGGGACACACTGCCAGGAAGTGAAAACTGTTTTCAATTTCATTCAGATTACACAGTGAGCATAACTGTATATTTTGTAATTCAATTTCAAATGGTTTGTAATTTAGATTCAGAAGTTCCCCTCTGCATTTCATAACTATGCTAATTTTTTTGTTACTTTCAAATGTCTATGGTAATCTATTGTTTTATTTAATGAGCTATAGAGGCCGTGGTGTGTGCCCTCTGCTGCTTTTGGTTGACAAACTTGGATAAAATAATCTTTGTACAGCTCTAACATTTTGGACATTTCTCCCTCCCAAGTACCCACGGAGTTTAAATTAAATCCAATCTATAATTTATTTTGTTTGCAATTTCCCCCCACTTTTTAAACCATGACATGTTTTGTTTTATTATTTCTCTTGCTGTAACTGTACATAGCCTATTTTCTTTATAATCTAATATTTTTAAAATATAATTGAATTGCATTTTTAGTGTGTACTAATTTCCTATTCATTTCCAGGTACACAAAGTAATTTAGGGTATTAACCGGTAATTTAAAAATTATTTTAATGAAATATCTTTCAACTTTTTCTATTTCCTCATAGTATTTGTGGCCCCAAACTTGACATCCATAGCTTATGACATTTTTAATTGTTGACTCGAATACTTTAAATTTTGACTCTAATGGCACTTCTGGATTATTGAACAGTTCTCTCCACATCATATTAATTCCTACTTTTACCTTACTTACTTTTTGTTTAATGTCATATTTCATTTTTAAGTTATTGCACATCACCACCCCTAGATATTTGTATGATTTCACACATTCAATTTGCTCATTATTTAGGAACCGCTTCTCTTTTTTTGTGCACATTGCCTCTATTATTCTTCTTAAATACTATAATTTTTTATTTGTCCAGATTTACAAATAAATTCCATGTTTTACAATAGATTTCTAATTTGCCTATCATGTACTGCAAACCAACCGGATTATCTGATATTTGGACTATATCCTCAGCATAAGCCAACATGCTCACTTTCTTATGCCCCACTATGACTCCTCCCCCGAGATTCTCCGCTAAATCGTTTATGAATAGAGTAAACAGGTATTGACTCAGTACACAACCCTGCTTGACCCCCATCCCTGTCTTGAATGACTCCGTAACTCCATTTTTTGTCCAGACCACTGCCTCCGTGTTTTTGTAAAGACTTTTTATAGCGTTAGTGAACTTAGTTGACAAACCCATTTCGTACATTTTGTAAATTAACGCATTCCTGTCCACAGAGTCAAACGCTGCCTTGAAGTCGACAAAAAAACAATAGATTTTATTTTTCTCTAAATGCCACATGTACTCTATTAAATTGCTTAAAATAAACAAATTGTCAACAACTGAGTGACCCTTTCTGAAACCGGCTTGGGCTTGTATCAATACTTTTCTTTCTTCCTAGCAGTTTGTAAGTCTTAGAAAATCTAAAAAAGAAATACCCCTGTAATTTGTCACTTCGCCAAGCTCACCTTTTTTATGAAGAGGGAAGATGATTGATTTTCTGAAACTCTCTGGAACTTTACCTTCCTCAAAACAGAAATTGAACAGCTGCAGTAGAGCTTTCGTAAAACATTCAGGAGAATTTTATAAAATTCACTTGGTATTCGGTCAAGCCCAGGTGCTTTATTGTCTTTTAACTTGTTTATGGCTGCGACCACTTCATCATAACTGAATTGATTATCTAAATACCCATCCTTTACCCAAAGAACCGCATACGAAAAAAGTTCAGTACAAAGATGAAGGTTATACTGTTTTTAAAATGCTCTTTCCATTTCAGTGGTTGAATATTTCCAATTCGGAAGTAATTTTTTTGCTTAAATTTATAAGTCAAGTCCCAGAAATCCTTGGAATCCCTCACCCTCTCAAACTTGTCACCTATCTCCCTGAAGTAGTTTTCTTTTTTCCCCTTACAGAGTTCCTCATAATTTTTTACTTTATTTAAATATGCCTTTCTGATGTATTTCTGTAAAAGTTTAAAACAGTTTAAAAATTCTTTTCCTCTAATTATGACACTCGTAGTCATACCAAGGTTGTTTTTTATTAATCTGAAAGTCACCCCTACTTCTAATTACATAGCATTTTTTAATTAGCTCTTTCTTCTTCTCAAAGTCTGCCAGCCCTATTTGCTTTCTTTCTTTCAAAAATGCATCTGTTTCTTGTTCTAACTTTTCCCTATACTCCCCTGACCTCTCCTTATGCCAAATCATTTTCGGGATTAGCTGACAGCATTGTTCATCCTTTATCGCCATTTTTATTCCAATGCTCATGACTAGTGGCATGTGGTCCGAAAATATTTGTTTTCCTACTTCAAAATCCTTTACTATTTCTTTAACCCCTATTGAAATTATACCTAAATCTATTGTGGAACAACCGGCATTACTGATGTATGTAAATTCTCCTTCTCCTTCTCCCTCTCTGTAAAGCCCATTATCATTGCACAGTTCCAACAGTTTTCTTCCTTCCTTACTTACTTTCTTGTCTTTTGATTTCCTATTCTTTACTAATTCTCCTTCTCGGTTATTATCCTCCCAGTATGAACTCTGTCTTTCTCCTATCCTCGCATTTACATCCCCATACCAACAGGTATTGTAGTTTATCCTTACTAAAAATTAAATTTTGTAGCCTTTCAAATTCTTCTACCCAACACCTAGCATTAATATATAGTGGAACAATGTGTACTGATCCCTTGCCCGTTTCTAACTGCATTAGAGTCTGATTTTCTACCGTTACATATTTACATAATTTTTCCTCCTTTAACCATTTTTATATCCAAATATTTTACCGCCGCTAGCTCTACAATACTTACTAGTTCTGCTGGCTGCCTCGCAGTACAGACAGTAATAAAAAAAATAATTCTCAATGTGCACGTTACAATTATCAATTTCTAAATGGGTTTCAAACAGGCAAAATATGTCATAATTACATACAAAATTGAAAAAAGCTACATTATTTATTTTATTTTTTATCCCTGCTATATTGTACCCTAATAATTTAATTGTTTTATTAGATTCATGCAGTTTTGTGGTTAAATTAGAATTTACCCGGCAGACGGAATATTCCCATTTACTAAGTGGTGTCTTCACATCTTCTCTCTTCGCATTTTAATTGGCCTGGTCCCCTGGCATACAGCACAGTTCTTCTCCCAGTAGACCCCTCAAGTAGTTAATGTTTTCTTCTCCTCCTGAAACACCGTTTTCATCATCCCACTGATATTTCTTCCCATTCAGAACCAGAGTGTCCTTTCTGACCAGAGTTAATAAGGAGTATATAGTCGAAAAAATGAAAATTTTAGTGGTATAGTATAAGGCAGTGCTGGGCATGTCCGGAGCTTGGACACACTAGGAAATATTGCGGTCCACTGTGGTAAAAAACACGAAATCCAGGACTGCCCCAAGACAGCCCAACCAAAAAGGACAAATAGAGGCAGCCCTCATGAGGCATCTTATTGCAACTGCAAAAATGAACACATTCTCAGAACACACAACCTTTTATTGCAGGTGTGACCACTGTTAAAAGTAGCCCTAAACCTAAGGTTGAACAACTTGCTTTCACTTAAATTAATGTTTGAAAATCTTAATTCCATAATTTATCCTTAAAATCAAAGACTGCCTCATTAATAATAGACTATCACAACATACATATTTTCCTTGTATTTATCCCGATGAACAATGCATATGTATGTCAACTTTAAAATTAGTAGTTTCAATGAGAGCGGAGTGGCTCAGTGGTTGAGCACTGGGTTGCCATGCCGGAAATCCTGGTTCAAATCTCGCTGCGGGCAGTTACTTTTATTTAGTCTGTTTACAGCCGGAGATGGATCATATAGGATCTAGGACCCTCCTGGGGCTCACCCAGCCTCTATAAAATATTATAAAAATAGGGTACCCATAATAAGGGGGAAAAACCTGGCGGTTGAGCGTGACCTAGGACAAGTCACCTCCTTGCAGAACCGTTGTCCATGAAACAGTACAGTCTCAACCATGTACTGAACCCCCAGACTCATTCACGGATCGTAGTGGTACAGAAAAAAAAAAAAAAGTTTCAATGCATGTGCAAATAAATGGCAATCTTTCAAAATCATGTGACAGCCCTTGACTTCTATCCACTTTTATTGACTTTCAATTTCAGTTTTTTTAAAATTTATTCATACAATGAACAGAAGCAGATATTTTATTTATAAGTATTTGACAAAAAGAGTTAATTTCAAACACTGATAAAAGAAAGATAGATTTTCAAAACTTTAATAGCCTGCCTAGAAAAGTCAATACTTTAATTAAATCATTTAAAGTTAACATACTATTATTCAACCACCATATGTGCCATAATAATCTGGTGAATATAAATTTATTTTTCATCATCTGCATTAACTAAATTGTTCATGAGGATTATTTAAAAAATACCCTAAAGCAGAAGAATTACTTTTAAATATTAAAGTGTTAACAACAGTTATATCAAGAACATATAAATTATGACATTGCCTAAATTTAAACATATCAACTCCAAATTTGAACTTAAATTTAATAAATATCACTCCATTTTCAATAAAATGATAATATGTATCTTTCTTATTTATTCTAGTCTTTATGTTCTGATAATAAACTTTATATCAATACTTTTATAGGATCAATTTCAATACTTTTATTTTATAAGAGTTTAAAGAAGGATATATTAATTATTTAAGGAAAAATCCAATAAAATAACAAAATTGAAATAAACATGTTTTACACTTGTTTATTTGTTATTTGTTATAAAGACTATACAACATTACAATTAAAACATCATAACTGGAAGTATTTACATTTAATATATTTTCATGGGGAAATATAGATTGTGGAGGCACAATATTACAATTATTTCATCTTGAATCATCGAATGTATTCATGATGAACATTCTTATCATAAAGATCTTCTGGAAGCGGATCATCCAAATCACTGGGATAGAATGCAGGGAAGTGAGCAGGTGATGATTTCCTTTTCCTGTAATATTAAATTCAATTGATATCTTAATTAGTATGTATGCCTACAGAAAAGAAAAAAATACTTAGAATTAAATTTAAATGTCTATTAACATGTCTATGTTAAAAGTCCTATATCCATATAACCTATTATGCAAAGATGAAATACTAGCAAACTATTGATTTGAAGATAATTGATAGGTCCATTTTAAGAAGACTTCAAAGGTTCCCTTGATTGCAATAAAGTTAAGATTACGCTTCAAAGTTATACCAATAATTTTTATATAAAAATAAATAAAATTAGAAATAACTAAAAAAAAAATTAAAGAAATATTCATTATTTCATGTAAAAGAAATAGATTTTATTTTAATTTAAAAAAAAATTAATTTTAAAATAGTTCATAGGACTGAAACTGTAGAAATCCTCTTTAGTCCTTCGCCTTAATTTCCTTTTGAAAACAACAGAGGTTATCTTGGCTTCTCCAAGTTTAGATTCAGACCTAACTGCATTTTATTTGAGCTATGCTGAAGAATTGAAAATCGAGTCCAAAAAATAAAAAAAGGCTATACGAATGACAAAGAAAAAATGTTCATAGAGGTTTTAACAACCAATGAAATAAAGCCTCCGTATACTAAGAAAGGTGAGAAATGCTTTTCTCTGAAGCAGCAGGAAGGTTATACCCTGATACTGAAGACTAAGTGTTCATAAAACATTCAAGATCATAAAAGGGAGATACTCTGAAAATCACAACACCTGAAATATAAAAACTATGTTCAGTGAGGTTTGAATCAATCCAGCATAGCACAGCTGTTTGTGGAATACTGGCTGGTTTTGAGTATTTCAAGAGGCACAACAATGTGGCAAAGATTTTTCATCAGGGCTGGCAATGAAGTTTAATCTCTTTGCTGAAAATATTTCACACTATTAACATATTTTAAACATGGGACTTACATCGTACAAGTACTAGAAGGACCATCAGGTGTGACCCCAAAGAAACCTGCTTATGATCTTATAAAGAGTAAGATTAAACTAAAGCTTATTGATTAAAAGATTAACCAAAGCTTATTGATATTATTGGGGATCAGGAATAGTAATGAAGAGTGGCAGTCGATTTTCAACAGCTAAATGACAACAACATGTAGGATGAGATGAAGTATCCTAGGTAATGTTAATTACTTAGTAAAACTTAATAAAAATATGGTGGTAAAACAATAACAAAAGTACTAAGTTCATCCACCTATCAAACCTAACAAGTTGCAGATTGTAATAATATTACAATAAAGTGCATAGTTCAATTTCTAAAAAAAACCTTTCAAACTTAGATCATTAAAGCAACCATCAAATTACCAACAACATGGATCTGGATCTTTAGACTACAACTCCTTCAATAATTCCACAAGGCAATCCATAAAGGCTTATGGTGAATTGAGAGATCAATCAGGAATATTCCAATCAACTTGTAAGAATGAATATTATTATTTTTTAGGCCTTAAGGAATATTAATAATAGACATTTTATTTAATCTTTGAAAGAATATTTCATATATGCATTTACAGCAAAACTGGTTAAGAGTGTTAATTTTTTGTAAATACTAATGTAGGGTTTTTCCTGTTATCTTTTTTGTGAAAAAACATACTTGTCTTTTTATGAAGTTAACCTATAGAAGGAAAATGTTTTCAACCTTTTTCTAACTAATCCGATAGTAAATGGTATAGAAACATTATTCTTATAAAGCCTAGTTAAAAAAAAGAATAAGTTTTTATTTTACTTATCTTCTTGTACAACATAAAGAAAGTTTTTATACTTCCGTTTACGCCGTATAGGAAGTAATGTAATCACAAAAAAAATTTCATTTTCAGGTTATAATATATATATATATATATATCCGTTCCGAAGTCTGTAATGTACTTCTCTCCCTTAACAGTTAGCCCCAGAAAATCAAAATTTCATTTCCTTTACTGGAAAGTGGTAATAGATTTACATAAAAAATAAGCTCCTGTAAAAATATGAATTATTTCTAAACACACCAGTGAAAATTACATATCATGTTTTAAATATAGTTAATACTTTACTTCAAGCTCAAAACTGGCTTTTACCATCCATCAAAATAAGATTTTTCAGAAGTAAACAGATGCATGCAAATAGTAGGCCATTCCCGAATATATTTTTACTTCTACGTTTTGGTAATCATAACTATTATTTTTTAATTATTTTTTTGATGGTGATTATTTTTAAATATTTTTATTTTGAGAAAAGATTTGTCTTGGGCGGGATTCGAACCCAGGACGTCCGCATCTCTAGCGCGGTGCTCTATCCATCTAACCATTCAATGGACATTCCTCCCCATGTATACAAAGAAAAAATTGCGAGAACATGGGGATATAGGATCGGTGAAGAGAATGGATTTGTCTGACTTGGTTATGAGCCTTGGTAGCTCAGATGGTAAGAGTACCGCACTAGAGATGTGGAGGACCCGGGTTCGAATCCCGGCCAAGACAAATCTTTTATCTTCAAAATAAAAATATTTAAAAAAATATATATTTATGGATATAAATATAGATAATATAAAATAACTTAAGACTTTATAGTTTTCCAAATCAGCCATTTTTCATTTATACGTTCATAACTGTGTACATTTTTCTTATATAAAAATCTAGTCTATGAATAGATCCAGAACACATGGTTTATGCTTTTATCTGCATAATATTTCATTTGTTCACCATGACAACTTGAAGAAAGAAGAGAATTATGTTTTAGAAACATAACCTTTGAACAGTCAAATGACTAAAAATAATTGAATAATAATTAATAACAATTGAATAACCAGCTTAATGAGGATACTACACTGTTATTTGTTTCCATTAATATTCTTAAATACACAATGTCAAGACAACAGACTAGCAAGGTAAGTTGAATGAATTTTTGTAAAAAATAAATTGTAAGTTGAATTCAATAATTTATTATTGATTAAATAAGGGAAAAAAATTCACTAATTTTTAAACATAATATCAACAGCAGAACTTGAACTCTTCCTAAGCAATCAAAATCACATATAATTAAAACTGAACATAAATAAGTTAGTGTAAGAATGATGCACTGCATTTATTCTTGAATCTTTTATTTTGGTATAAAAATATAAACTTTAATTAAAAAAAGAATAAATTCTGCAGGTTATATATTGATGATCTTATTTATAAATGTCATAGTCCCCTAATAATAATCATACCTGGTACAAACATTTATTACTGAATTAATTTTAAAATATGTTTTGGTTACAACCCTAGTTTTTGAGATACAAGATTTATTAAGTGGGGCTAGTTATTCATTTTTCTTTGGCCTTTTCTTTTTTGTGTAATTATTTCCCTACTATAATTAGAATAGTGACTGTCAAATTCATGTGCTAAAATCAACACTTAGCACTTAGTCAGCCGTTCATTTCTTACCAACAGTGATTTTGATACAATTATTCATAACATAAGCGGTTCCAATATAATAGAGTATATAAAAAAAAATGCAGGTTTTTCAAATTCAAGATTTCTAAGGACTGTAAATATTTTAATCCTAAATAATCCTTAAAGAGCATTCTCCAAGCTCTTTTAATCCCATAGGAATCTTCGAAAAAAGCCTCAGTTTAGATATTTGTTTCAAAGAAGAAACATGACAGTGCCTTACAAAATTCTCATAATTTTAAGGCATTACTCGAGAAAAAAAATTCACAGCCGCTGAAGCAACTCGTGAAATTATCAAATATGAAGGAAAAGGTGTCCTTGACCAGCGTACTGTGCCGAGTTGGTTTGAAAAATTTAGTATTGGAGATCCGAGGTTGGAAAGGAAGAAGGGATCTAGGCGACAATTAATTAATATCGATGAGCTTCTGCAGGAAGCCGATGAGTCAAATCCATCCACAAGTACTCCTGAACTTGCCAGGGAGTGTGGTGTGTCAAAAGATACTGTTAGGCACCATCTAAGTTCCATTGGGAAGATGAAAAAGTGCATTAGTTTGGTCCCTCACGAATGTACTCTTCAGCAATCAGCTGAGAGGTTATGTGATTTTATTGGAAGATTGTCGTCTGTGATGAAAAGTGGTTTTACTGACAAAATCTGAACACCCTTGAGCAATGGCTAGACAGTGGTCAAACTGCTTTTCTGGTTGCTGCAAGGGGGCAATTTGAAAAAAAAAATTCATAATTTGTATTGTTTAGAATTTTGAATGAGTTATTCTTTACGAATTTGTTCCTGAAGAATGCTCTATGAATTCTGAATACTACTGCGAACAACTGGAAAGATTGTAGAAGAAGTAAGAGCGTTATCCTGCTTTGATCAACCGAAAAGGATTTTTATTCCTTTCGAACACAACATAATGCTCATCCTCACACTTCCCATCGAACCAAAGTTAAGTTTAAAGAACTTCATGGGTTCAAATCTACCATATAGTTGCAGACCTCACACTTGTTTTGATCCATGGCCCAATTTCTTCAAGGGAAACAATTAGATAATTGGGTGGAAGTTGAAATTGTGGTCCAAGAGTTCTTTGAAAGCCATCCCAAGGAATGGTATCAGGATTGGATTTGAGCAATTGGCTATTAATTGTATTTTATATCAAATAAATAACAATACAAATATTTGGTTGAAAAACGGTAATCTTTTTACACTAGTAATTATAATTACAGAAGGCATAAGGTAACTGTTACACTATCTTTATTCCATAGACTTATATTTATTAGTACAGTAGATCATCTATAATCCGAGACTGCCCCATTCTGGCACTCCAGTAATCCGGCATATTTTTACGGGCATGGTGGGGGTTTTAAGTTGAGACATGTTACTGAAACTATTGTTAACAAACAACTAGCGATCACTCAGTTGTCTCGCCGTCTCGTGGTTTTCCCCCCGGCATATATATTTACCAGTTTTATTTGTGGTGTCGAGTGCGGTGACATTTTATAGTGTAGATTAATTTATATTTCAAGATATCTATTGATGAGTGAAAATGTCTCGGTGTCACACCTATATCAGGGGAAACTCTTAAAGAAAAAGTAATAGGGAAAGAAGATTTTAAGGCTAGTGAAGGATGGCTTGAAAAATTAAAAAAACGATTTTGAATTTGTTTGCTAACTATGGCAGGTGAAAAACTTCCTTGTGATGTTGCTGCAGTCGACCCATACAAAGAAAAGTTCAAAGAAATCATTAATCAACTAGCCCTAACTCCTGACCAAGTCTACAATGCCGATGAAAGTGGTTTGTTTTACCGGCTTTTAAAGATTAGTTTAAAACAATAGTTTGGAATTGTACAAGTCCAATAAAACACCTATTTTGTGCATTTTAATGTCTTTATTAATGAGCTTCCGGCGTACAGTAATCCGGCGCTTTCACTAATCCGGCAGTACCCTGGTCTGATATCTGCCGGATTAGTGAGATTCTACTGTACATAATATTTTATTTACAAAATTTATATCTTGGGATACATAGTTTGTTATGGAATGATAAATTTCAAAACATTTTCCTACATCCAAAGTAACATTACAGGAAGATTACATATGCAGTGAAACTTCTTTTCTCGTCCCATTATCACTAATGTGTGTTATGATAAGTTTCCTCATGTCAGCAGTAAGCCTGTCTGTTTTTATAACAAAACTGTTGACTGTGAGCCAGAAAGGCTGTTCTTAACAGTTTTTGATCATAAAACAAATAGCCTGGCAAGATCTTTTATAACGTTGAGCAGACAATCCGTGATGATTTTTGCTCCTCTCTATTCCCATAAATGAATGCTAATACAAGATTTAGGAAAAATTGTACGAACCATATAGGATTTTTTTATGAATGTATGATATAGGACAATAAGTATTGATTGAAGCAATCAACACCTTCCATAAATTTAAACATGCTGTTATCATACAGACTATTGTCACAATTAATGATTTTCTTATACACAGAATATTTCTACATTATATATAGAAAAATGATGCTCCACACACTATAAAAACTAAAATTCTATATTTTATAATATTTGCAGTGTTATATCCAAGAAAAGATTCCCTGACCCCTTAAGGAATAATACAATCATCGATGATAACTCTGAATACATTTTTTGAAATTTTGTTACTAGGTTTGTTTAGATTGTTTTTATTTTATCAAACCTTACTTGACAATGCTAATTATTGCCGAAGTGTCGACACTGCCATCACTGCTGAAATCTGTTTCTTGGCATTGTGTTTCTAAAAATGGGTGGACGTAATCCATGATGGGTAGGCTAATAATCATCAATTTCTGGCTTTTTTACAATTAACATTATGATAATAAAGCCTCATTAACATTTGTATCAATATGAGCTTTTTTCTTTATTGATATTGTTTTCAACGTTATTTGGCTGATTATGATTTAAGTTTTTTAGTGTGACAAATAATTAAATAAACCATCCTCAGCAAACAATTCCACTGGTGTCCATAATCTGACTGGTGTACATGATAATTGTAATCCAAACTGTTGTAGGGAAGCATAAAACTCAGTTTCAAAAATAGCTCCTGATAAATCATTTGCCAGAGAAGTCTCTCATACATTGGATTCACTAATCATTGGCCTTTCTTTATTTTTGAATAGTCTCACAATGATATTGCTTTCACTGTTCAAATCACAGACACTTTCGCTACAGAGCATTATCAACAGATCAGATTATATTTCCTCATCATAGAGCATTTTGAAGGATATTTTAAAACATGTATTAAATTTAATGTAATCTTCCAATATTTGAATGGAGCGAAAGACAAAGAATAAAACAAAAGAAAAAAATAAATTTCAAAAAGACAATCTAGTGAATTGGGAGAGAAAAACAATTGAAAAGTTCCCTGATCTTCAAATGTTACCAAGATATGTCTATTTAAACAAATGTCAATATGAAGCATCATCTTAAGTGGAAAGTAAATCAATTGTGACAGCGGTTGAAAATGTGTTAAGACGAATATTTGAATAAATTAAAGAGACTTTTTCAGTGCTGAGCCTCCTGACCAGTATTCTTGCTTCTCTAACAAAATAAGCTACTTTAATTAAAAAAATTATTGAACAGTTTCGATTATACATTGGGGCTATTTATTTAAGTATTCAGCAATTTTTGTTTAATACTTATTTGTTCTAATTAATAGTTTTTTTAATAACACTAGTTTTTTCAAAACAAAACTAGCCAAGGATATTGATTTTTACTAGCAATAGAAGTGAACAAATGCTATAAATGGTAGGTTACCAGTGAATAAATATCAAGCTTGCAATAATATCCATAAAAAATAAACAATGTATAATTTCTACTAATAAATAACATGTGGTTGAAAGTCATATTACTAGTGTTTTTAATATAAGTTTTGTAAAATGACACTGGTTATACTAAACCGTTCTTTTGGCATCAAATCAAAAGTTTGCATAATTTTAAGAACAATTAATAAACAGATTATTAATATAATTTATGCTTTTAATTTGAATACAATTTTCAAAATGTCTAAAATTGCTCTGTATTACAGGATTCCACAAAAACCAAATTATGCTGAGCCACGTCTGACATTGGAATGTATGACCTACCCATGGAGCTTAGGACCTCAAGGAGAAAAAACCTATAAAATATATGGATTTTTTAACACGACTACCATACCCTCTACTACTAAATCGACAACAACTGATCCAATAATCGAAAAGTTGATCAATATTTTTCATTAAAAGTAAAGTTTTATAATTTGGCTATGAACAACAGAAAATAATATGTTTTATTATAATAATACACACTTAATATAGTTTCTGCAGTAATTAATCTTTTAAAACCTAAACGTGCAGAGACTATGACCCGTTGATTGTTCAATTTAAAAAACTGTTATATAAATTTTAAATCAAAATTCTTATATACAAACTGAGGATACTGAAGCAGTCAATCAAGTCAAAATGGGCTGGATGCAGATACTCCCACTAACCCTCCAAAGCCGAGAATTATTTTTTTGAAAAATATTTGATATTTTTTTACGTTTTTCTATTCTTATAGTGAAAAAAATTCAAGAAATTTTTTTTTTTAAATTTGCACTAAAATGACTGTCAGAGCCCCTTGCAGGTAGATGCAACGGTAATTCACCCTTAACAATAATAAAAGAGAAAGTGGAATGGGAAACCCGGGCTACTTTCTACAGTAACATAAACATCACACTAGGCTTTGGAGGGTTTGTTCGTTTGTTTATTCAACGTCACTCTATGCCGCTGTGGCTAATCGGACGATGCTACAATGGGAGCTCTAAATTTTGTCTATCCAGGTTTAATTAGGATAGGGATTTTTAACGAGTACCTGACATCGTACAGGCTGGGGACCCCTGTTTAATTCCCTTCCGAAGGACGGCGTAACTAAGGATGTTTTACTCCCTTTAAAAAATCCTAGGGCCACCTGCCGGCCTACGAACCCGCGATCTTGGGCTTAGTAGTTTGTTACGCTAACCACTAGACCACAGGTCGCCCCATTGCAGGGTTAATACAACAGATTTGTATCAAATACTAAAGTAACAGATCCAAAAATGTCAATCAAATGAATTCGGGTTGAATTCCATTTAGACAACAGAAATTCTTGTTTCAAACCATGCCAAATTAGTAGAACAAGAGCAATAACCAATAAATAACTTTATTGTACTAATATTCATAATACCTTCCAAAGGATTTATTGCATTGTGTTCCATAACTTGTTTTAAACATTTTTCGCAATAAATTTTGTTAAATAACTTATCTCAATAAGATCAATAATAATTGAAATGTCATCAATAACTTTAGCCCAGGGATAAAGTCAAATCCATAAAACCGCCATTAATGCAATGTAATCCTTTCATGTATCCTTCCTGGGATATAAACAATCTGCTTATTTTAGGAATTCATCAGAGAATTAACTTTTTAGGAATTCATTACCAGGTCCATCTTAATGCTCAGGATGATTATATTATCAAGAAGAATAATCTGTAATTTCTTAAATTAGTGGATATATTTTTTTTGACTGAATATTCTACACAATATAGTCTGACAATTAAGAAAAAGTCTTTTTTCAGAACTGGAGGAGGCGTAGTGGGTAGAAAGGAAGTTTTCCCACTTAATCATAATAAAAATTGTATGTGTAATTTTTATAAATGAATATACAAAATTAAGTCCGAAGGGTAGGAGGGTCAAGCATAAAGCAACAATAATAATTCTAAGAGAATGAAAAAAATTAACAATAAAAACAAACTAGGTCTAGATGACAACAAAGGGCTAAGATAGTAGGGGGGAGGAGAGAAGGGCTTGGCTTTCTCTCTGCACAGCTGATCGTGGCGTCATTTTTGGGCAAATTGCTTAGTAAATTTTCAGACTATACTTTTGGAAGGATGATGCTCATAGAACTAATTTTAAAATTACAAGATAAAAGGGATGAGCTAAATAATTCTGAGACCAAGAAATTACAAGAATTTCCTGCCTTTAACTGCGCCCTTATTTCCTCATGAATTTAAGGACTTAAAACTTCTCAACATGTTCAAAGTTCATAATCCACAACCATTAGGGAGCCACTGGAAGGGCCCAAATGAAATAGGGAAAAATAAACATAGTAGGGATATAATTTTGGCTTAAGTTTTAATAACTACTAGGATCAAATAAGCAAAAATGAAAAGAGCGTTTATGCAGTTTCAGTCATAATGAATATTTTCAAATAATTTTAATGTTAAAATAAAAACTGATATTATAAAAATAAATGGTATATAAAATCAAGTGTACAGTGTGAGTTGGAGACGGGAGAAGGGGTGTGGAAAAATGTAATATGTCATTATAACGTTAACATTGGGAATACACATGTACATTTAATTCAGCTTGGTAAAGTCTTATCATAGAAGGATTGCGAAATATAAAAGATCTACAATACTTCATGAGGATTTTCAGTCACTTCACATTGCATTATAGTATAATACAAAAGCTGTTCTGAAAATCCAAAATTACAGATGGGTATTCCTCAAGGTCCCATTTTAAGGCTATTGTAGAATGTGATGAGTGGCTCAACACTAAGGTTCTTTATATAAAAAGAAACTACTAAACTTGGCTTTGCCAACAAATGTTAGGGAACATTCCTGGAAGAGATAACATATAATGCGAACAAGGCTGGTTTTCCCAATCTAATTCAGGGGTAGCCATCCCAAACAATTTCGAAGGCCACTTTTAAAATGCAGCATAAACTCACAGGCCACATATAAAATTATACATCCACTAATTAAATTTAGACCCAAAATAGTAATTTTTTCAGAGTGAAAAATTATTATAGTTATTATTGTTGTTTTTACAACTGTCAATGCATGTAAACACAGATAACATAATAATAATAATGATATTACAGGTAGATTTTAATCATTATTAAGATTTTATCTCATATTTGAACAATTAATTTTACAATATAATGATAAAAAATTAATGTATTTTTATAATAGATTGGTTTTCACTTCTTTAGTCATTATAAAACAAATATATTTTGTAAAAGTGTGATGAATGGATCTCACAGGCCGAAAAGATGTTGAAGGCAGACAGATGAGAGGTTGACCACCCCTGTTCTAATGGTAGTGGATTATATAACCATTTCAAGCTATCTACCAAATATCTCACCGTGCAGATTTATGTCATACTTCGATTTAACGAACATCTGCACATGGTAATCAACAAAGTAGGATGATTACTCATACACTGGTTTGGATAATGTGGGGGAATTAAGGAAAGCTGAAGAAAGCTTTTATCTAGTAAACCCTCTTCAAGGTCTTTGTATGCTATTCCAATTTAGAAGGATACTATTCTATGGTTATCATATATTTTTAAGATTATCTGTGTTCATCAAAGAAGTGACCAGCGAGTCACCCGAACATTTCACACTGCTTTTGCACATACACAATATGTGTCACAGTCCATATGCCACCAATGGACCTATTTGTTTACTGGTAAACCAGCCATCTCAACTAAGATTTGAAATCTCACTTGGCAGAGATATTAGAACAAATGAGAAATTATACTTGCTCACGGCACACTGTAAAATAAATCAAATTGGCAGAGAACAGTGAAAATTCAAGATAAAACTGATAACCCCATATAGAGACTCTCTTGTTTTTCCACATATTTTGTGAAAATAGTTGTTGGCTAGCCACCTTCGAATAAGCATCATGTGCAAGTTAAATAACTCAGTTTGTTATTCACAAACTATGAGTGAGTAAGTCAAGGCTACCCAGACTGGAGAATGGGGAGCAGGAGAAGATGACCGGGGGAAGAAAACACCAAAACAACAAAGATACGCCCATCTAAAGCATGTAACACATTTGATTTTCCTTTCTGTTAGCAGTTAATTAGTTAAATGTAAAATGTGATCAGTGGAATAAAATGTTATGTTTTTTCTTAACACGGTCCACAATATGTTTTATACAGTCCACTAACCTTTTTTGTACAGAACCACCAATTACAAATTAATGATAATATCCCTATCTGAACAGGATTACCTTAATTGAACAATACTCTTAAAGGATGGATGTATATTTATTACAAAAATTTTAGTAGGTAAAAATCTTAATTTAGCAAATAAGATAAGTGAATAATGAATATTGAGAAAATGACCTGAGTGGGAGAATGGTGTCATAGACCATTACTACTGAGTTTGTTTCTCCAGGTATCGCTAAACCTTGAGCATAAAGGACATTGTACTTTGTGTTGATCCTCCATATCTAAACAATAATTAATAATTATTTTATTTATTGTTTATATTTATATTATAATAATAAACAATAAATTAGATATTTATATATATAATAAAACTGTCAGTATTGCATTTAACTGTTTTATTCATGTTAATTAAACTTTGTTATATATAATTGTGTTAGCCACTACAACTCCTCATCAGCCCAAGCCCTCAAAGTAATAAAATTCATGTAATTTATACTAATATATAATAGTTTATAATAATATACTATAATAATTTATAGTAGTCAGCTAGTATAGTAGCCTGATCTGCAGGGGTAAGAAGCTCATCGCCACGTTGGATTTTGACCGATTTGGACTTAGTTTTGTGACTTCTGACTAATTTCCAATTAGGGGGGGGAGGGGGGGTTGGTTTTGGGACAATTTTCAGTTTCGTGGTTTTCACCACAGCGTACGCATTTAACTATGCACCCGCAGTAATTTTTAGCATGGCTAAATTCCTGGAATGAATGATATTGCCTGGGGCCGTTAATATTCTTCTTTCTTTCCACACTGTACCCCATATAATCTTAGGGGCCAAGTTTGGAAATTTGTTCCTATGTGACATTGTATTCAGTCGTAATTACAATGTTATTTAATGTTCGTTTATTTTCTAGTTGGACTTAGAATCTGTTGGAGCTACAGAGCTGCGGTTGGGCTCAAATTTAATCTACTTTAAAAATGGATAGCAATGTTTTTTATTAAAAACGCACTGATTCAGATATATAGGCCATAAACTGAAATAACTCCGCGAATTTCGACGTTTTTCGGCCAACAAAAGTTTTCCGAATTTTGGTAGTAAACTTCCATTTCCACTAGTCAGACATGCCCTTACAACATATCAACAATTCAGCTCTCTTCAATTTATTGCAACCTAAAGCCCTTTTTTGGTACCTGGCCGCTGGCCTATCTCATATTCAATCCTTACAATCCAAAATCTTTTGTAAAATCCTCAATTCTCCTTACATTGTTAGGAACAAAGTAATCCATAATGACTTTAATCTCCCATTTGTTGCAGATTTGGCCCAAATCCAATATCAATATTTTCATGACAAACCCTCTACTTTCAAAATTCCTGATAACTCGAGGCCTCTGAAAAAAAAAAGGCCTTGTGACCTCTAAGTTGAACTTTTTATTTGAGTACTACCACTGGATGGTTTCTCTACTTGTCTTTATTCATGCCAATATGCACCATTCATCCTATTTACTTGTATTAGTATAATACAGTTGTAAACTTCATTGAATAATAAAAACAAATTTTAATTGGATTCTTTTCCAGAGGTTACGTGTTTACCAATTTACTAATCAGTCAATTTAATACCTTTATTAAACCATCAATATTCTGATCATAAATATATAGTGTATTTGGATGAAGTAAGCAGCTTAACAATTACAATGAATATGCTGTATTAATGACTTTACTTCTTTTAAATACTCTTTAATATATACATTAAGACATGAGCAATAATGATTCAGATAGATAGCCATAAAATAATAGAGGATAGCCATAAAATATGAACATAATTTAAATTAACACTTACCTGGTATTACTGGTGTATAGGGGTTCTTAGTCGGGTAGTACCACCCTCTTCCAAGTTCCTCATCTTTCAGGTTCCTCTGCCTCTGGCGGTCTTCCTTCCAGCAATAAAGTCTTATGACCCTCTTCTTCCGTGTCTCTTGTCGCATCCTCATTGAGTGACTTTTTTCCTTCCAGAAATTTGGACCCTTTAGTTCTTAGATGAGGTGCTATTCCTTCCAATATCCTTCCAGGTGCTGTTGCCACCACCATTTTCTTCTAATTTCCATAATATTATAAAAAGGGAACATTTAAAAAATCATTTAAATAAAAAAAAATTCACAACTCAATATTATGATAGATATACCTAAAGCAGCAGTTTGTTACTGAGCAATACAATTCATATTCCTTGATCACAATAAAAGATATAAGAAAATATAAACAAAAATAAGAAATAATCTGTTTACATTGGTATTGTTTCTTCCAATGATGAATATGGTAAAGATAATATCCTCTTGAAGTGAATTAAAAAAACAAAACATTCAACTCCCAGAAAACACTTAGAAGTAGAAAAAGAGCGAACAGAGAGAAGAAATAAAAGTGAAACATTTTATACTCTAGCATGTCTGCTTAGTTGAGTTGGATAGATATTAATTACTTACTTTGAGGTTTCAGGGTGATTTCAAGGTGATCAGCACCGTAGGCATTGATAACTGTGCAATTATAAACTCCAAAATGCTCCTGCTTTGATTCTCTAATGATCATGGTGCTTTTTATACCTTCACTCAAGGGGTCTTCGAGGACCTTAAAGAAATAACGTTTTTATTATTTTAAAAATCATTAAAGGGGGGGAAATGTGAAATACTGTAAGATCTACTATTTGGTATCATTCATATAATATTTTATTATTCTTTTTCAATTAATCTATGAGTTCTATTATTGATGGAATCTTTTATTTATATTTATATCCTTGATGAGAAGCAAAAACATACGATGATGTATTGAGCATTATATTAGCCTGTATCTAAATATTGGAAAGAATAAATAAGTTGATAAACTAACTAAACTGATGAGCATATCTGAGGTTATTCTTTTAATGCTTACCGAATACTCTTTGTTTGCATCATTATATATTTCTTCACCATGGTAACTCCATACGACTTTAGAAGGAGGTGGGACAGCATAAGCAGTACATTCTATTCTTACATTGTCCCCAGGTATTCCATACTGGGTTCTGTGAGATATAATGGATGGTTTTCCCTTCATGTAGACTGTTGCCTCAGCACCAATTTCGGGAAAACCAATAACGCTTGCTTTGCAATAGTATCTACCAGTTGTCTCCGGGGTTACTACCAAGCTGAGATTACCGGAGGTTCCAACCACCTGTAAAATGTATTGTTGTTTTTTTTATAACAAATAAAATAACTAAAGCCTAAAAACAGTTTCAAAGTTTAATATTTCAATTTTTAATAACTTCTCTGATAAAATGGCATGTTTACATAGGCTAAATTTTCCAGAAATGTATGTCTGGTTATTTAAAAAATACCAGAAAAATTTAAAATTTAAATACAATGAACTAAGTATAATTAGTTAATTAATATCACTTTTATATAATGACTACACAAAAAAAATTATTTGAAATAAAGAATATGTTCCTCAAATGCAATTTGAAGAGCCCATAGGGTCTGGGTAACCTAGTGTAGTGTAGCCAGTGCCGGATTCCACAAATCAATTTTGACATTAACTTTACATTCCTCTAATTTTCATATTTATTTTAATAGCTCATCAAATAAAAATCCTACATGATCGAGACTGTTTGTCTTTTCTCCTTTTTTTTTTTTCTCTTCTCCTTATGCCTCTCAGTATGGAGGTGAAACTGTTTTCATTTGTCCTAATATTGTATATAATGTATTGAGGAAAGAGGCAGCCCAGTGGCTTAGTATACTGGGTTTTAATAAATATGCAGTGGTCAGTTAGTTTAGAACAGCTGAAAGACAGTTACTTTGTTTGAGGAGTAGTTAAGCATTTTTTTCTTCGGATGGTTAAAAAAAACTTATTATTGAAAATAATCAAACAATAAGACACTTCTTGCTTCTTAAGATTGATGTCCTAAAAGATCTATACAACTATGAAACTCTAGAATAATCCTCATTTTAGAGTTTTAAATTTGAATTTAATCAATATTATATAGCTATTTTCTCATTTTTCAAAGATTCTTGGAATTTTAACGATTACTAGAAACTGTGTCTAAAGAGTTTTTATTTACAAAAATGAAATTATAATGATACTCCTACCCTATCAGTTGGTTCATGAAACCACACAATATCTGGTTGTGGGTTTCCATCCAAATCACAAGTTAGAGTTATCATGGCTCCTTGATCAGCTTGCACACTGTGTGGCCGCTTTCGAAATCTTGGACCATCTAAAATAAGTTTATTGATTAGTTTAGTATTATTGAGTTTCAATAAGACTAATTAAATTTCTGATAAAAAAAATGAAATTATAAAGTAAATTTGCTAAAATAGAAATTAAATTTATTTATGCTCATAAAAAAAAACTTAAAATTTATTCGTATATTTTCATTCCTATAATATCTGAGGTGGAGCCTCATTCCTCTTTTTATGCTACTGTTAGAATGCATGCATATCCTTTAGTAGAAAATCAACAGTTCTCAACTTAATTAGAAAACTAATTAGTCTTATAGGTTAAAAATTGAAAATTAGCTTATGTAGCTTGAAAATTAGTGCCTGTAATAAATGAAAAGAAAAAATTACAACAATGTTGTTTAAAGTAAGCTAGAAAATCCCTTCTCTTTTTATTATTATTTGTGTGTGACTCTTATATATTACGATGCACTTCGGCCAAAAAAGGCCCATTGTGCTGGAGTCCTAAAAATCCCTATCCTAGGTCTAGACTTCTGAGAAATTTTAGATAGTCTTTAAATCTCAGTTCTTGAAGTTCCTTGTGTCCTCCAGGGCCTAGGTCAAATGTTCTCTTTCCACTTAGAGCTTTCCATTCAAAGAGAACGTGCCAGGGGGTTTCGACCTCCTCTGTGCACCATCTGCACCGAGGTTCTTGTTCAATCCCCAAGCGATGCATATGGTTCCTGAGTTTACAGTGCCCAGTGATGGTTTCAACCATACTTTTGAGGTCGGTTCTCGACATGTGAGCGGCTTCTTTCTTGATTTTCTCAGAAAGATTGTCGTTGGGATCCTTTATAAAAAGTTTAGTATGCCTTATATTGGCCCTATCCCAACGCGATTTTTTTTCCTTTTGGCTAGTTTATAAATTGTATCGTTAGCCAGGGAGAGGGGAACCCCACACCATGGTTCTGGTTCTGTTGGAGCAATTTCTGCTCCTTTCTTTGCCAATTTGTCAGCCCTTTCATTTCCTGGAATATTACTGTGTCCAGGGATCCAAAATATGTTAACTCTGTTATGTACAGCTAGTTCATCAAATCTAATGCAGCATTCCTCCACTAGTCTGGATTTTGTTACTGCATTTTGTAATGGACTGACTGTCAGTAAGAAAATTAATTACCTTATTCTTGTGGTCCTTCACAGCGAAGGCACCTGCAAGTATTGCCCATATTTCCGCTTGGAAAACAGTGTGTGTCGTGCCCAGAGCTAGGTAATGGCCTGTATTCAGGCAACCCCTGAACCAGAATCCCGAGCCGGCACCATGGTCCCCTTTGGATCCATCCGCATACACATTTAGACCATTGGGTGGGTTAAAGCAATCATTCTTGCTTTTGCAAATCACATGTGTATTAACGTGGAATCTTTTGTCAAAGTTGTATATGCACAGCATTAAGTCAGAGTGCTTTTTTAGCTCTGCCTTTTGCTCAATCATATCAAAGACACTTCTGTGTCCGAAGTCGTTATTGGGCTTCTTAACCCCTCCTATTTTCACTAGCCTGTAGGCTGTCTTCAATGCTTCTGCTTCAATTAGAATGTCTAGAGGTGTTAAGTCAAATATAGTCTCCAGTGAAGCGGTGGTTCTCATGGCCCCAGTGATCATGATGCACCCAAGCCGCTGCACCTTCTCTAATCTTGATCTATTTTGTTGGATGCCAGCTCTGTGCCACCAGGCTATTAAGCCTTAGGTTAGCATGGGTCTGACTATTGCTGTGTACATCCAACGAGCCATCTTGGGGTTAATTCCCCACCTATTGCCGCAAAGGCTCTTACAAGTCCACAGAATTCTAGTGGCTTTCTTGGTAACATAGTCGATACGTTCATTCCAGTTTAATTTACTGTCCATAATAACGCCCAGGTATTTAAACTTCTTGCTAAATTGAATGCTCATCCCATTCATCCCAGGGGGGGGAGGTGAGCTTCCTCAGTGCCCTTTTGTTGGTAAAAGGTACAATGACCATTTTATTAGGATTGATGTTCAATCCTACTTTCGAGCACCATCTCGCCACCATTCTCAGTGCCATTGCCATCAACTCTGAAATAGTTTGCTGATCAGAGCCCTTGATGATAATTGCTATGTCATCTGCATAGCCTATCGCTTGGAAACCCGCCTCATTCGGGAGGTGTAGTAGTTCGTCCAATACCAGATTCCAGAGAAGTGGCGAAAGAACCCCTCCTTGGGGGCACCCTGCAGCTGCCTTAACCTTTAGGTGATAATTGCCTATATTGGCTTGAATAACCCTGTTCTTTAGCATTGCAATAACCCATTTAGTAATGTTTGCTTTAGTGTCATGCCTTTGTAGGGCACTAGATAATATATGAGTAGGGGTATTGTCAAATTCCCCTTATGTATCTAAAAATGCTCTGAGCGCAATTTGTTTCCACTGCAGAGCATCTTCAATTTGATCCACCACTGCATGCAGCGCGGTGTCACAGAATTTTCCCTCTCTGTATGGATGTTGATGCAACAGTACTGATCCATCTTTGAGATGTTTGTCCCTGATATATCTATCTAGAATTTTATACATTGTCTTTAGCAGAAATGAGGAAAGACAAATGGGGCGATATGATATGATGATCCCTTTTCTTAATTACACAAGTTCAGCAGGATCAATTTGTTTTTTTTTTGGGAGAGACATAAAATGAGGATACCGTGCCTGTACAGTGTCAGTATTCATTAAAGATCCCTATCTTTATTATACTGAATAGGCAAAATTTAGGACTCCTTTATTTTACTCTATAGAAAAGATTTTACTATGATGGTTATATAAATTAAATAATTTAAAGTAATGAACATGATTAAGTATACTTACAGCTTATATCTAATGTTTCAGATTCTTCACTCTTCCCAACGGCATTGTGTACTTCACATTTGATTATTGAATCATGTTGGGCCCTTGTTACATTTACAAGATGCAGCTCAGTAACAAGTTCAGTTTCGACCAGCCTTTCATTTATGTACCACCTGTAAGTTACATCCGGAGGATTGGCATCAGCACTACATTTCAACCGAACATCCATACCTTCCATTAGCCTTGTGCTTCCATCAATAACACTTACTGTTACCTGTATAAAAAGTTTAATACTCTAGTCAATGAAAGAGAAAATAGTTTTTAAATTGTCAATAAAAATGTTTCCATGTCAATAAATAACAAATCTTAGTTATAAATTTGCGATTCAATTTCTCTACACAAAACTATAAAAATCAAAAGAATAAATACATTAATAAAATATCTTTTAAACTAGCAAAAAAATTCTAAAATGATTTTTGGAATATTTACATCTATATATTAATTATTAAAAAATTATAAAAATAAAAATATGTTTTCAATATTTTCAATTTGAATATTTATTTAAAGGTAATAAACTAAGGAGAGGAAAATAATTTCAAGGATTTCTAACCAAAACTTCTGCTATATAATTTATTTAGAATTAACTACTATAATGGAAGTATCTACCTACTATGTGGAAGTATAAAACACCAATTCAGAAATAAATAGTTAATAATTATTACAATTGCCAAAAAAAACAAAAAACAAATAACACCACAATCTACAAAATTGGTGATTCTCAACAGACTAATGTACCTCAGCATATTCTCATTTTATTAAGAGGAAATCGAAGAGCGAGATAGAACTGGCAAAGGACTAGTAACTCAGTAGATAAAACTAACCACACTGATTTGTCAAAAGAAATATAATCAGAAATCAGAAAATTAATTTACTTCTTAGGGGAAGTTATAAAAATAAATTATTAATGAAAAAATCAGTAACTTAAAAAAAACAACATCATTTTATTATAAAACATTAAATAAGGTTAAAAACATCATTAAAAAAGTATTGATTTGTTAAAAATAAAAATAAAAGGACAAATGAAAATACCATTTTAAAACATGAAAAAACATTCCAGCATAGTAAAAGCATAAACACAAACTAATTTAAAATGATCAAAGAAATAAAAAACAATAATAGTAAAAAGAAATAGAACTGGAAAAAAAGAATTAGAAAACATTTCATAAACAACAAAATCCTAAGGGGAGGTTTTATTTTAGAATAATGAAATAAGTAATATTTTAAATAAATTGGAAGCAATACTCAAATTATTACATTGACTAAACTTCCCAAAATTTAAAACATACCGTAAAACATCATAGAACTGATATAAATAATACAAACAATATTAAGAAAATATCACTTACTCTTGCATAATTATTATTAATATATTATAAGATATTGGATACTTAAAAATCATTTTGGCTTCTATAGAATAGAAGTCTCCAAAACAGCCAACAACAATAAAATCATACTAGATACACCATCAATTTATAAAACCAAAATTGATTATATCCTAGCACTATTGTATATGAGATCTAGGATGATTTTTTTCCCCGGCTTAATAGGCTTCAGCAATGACTCATGAGATTTCTGAAACATTGTTTCATTAGAAGCCAATAAAAAAATATTGAATAAAAACACTTACTTTTGGGGCATATTTCACTTGAAGCCTGAGTTTTGCACTTCTGTATGTCCTTTCTGCTTGATTCTGTGCTTGACAGACGAATGTTGTATTGTGATGTTCTTTTTTGGGTATGAGTTTTAAAATTGATCTGGAATTGTATCTTCTCCTGTCCACTGTCGTCATGCTTTCGACTATATTTTCAATATTGTCTTTAAGCACATTTCCCAAGCCATCAATCCATGTGATCTGAAGAAGAAAATTATAAGTAAATATTGTAAAAATAAACTATCAATTTTTATGCTATGAAATGGATTTAATTACATTTCTAAATAACTTTACTCCTAAATACCAATTAAAAAAAAAAATAATAAAACCAGTGAGGATTCATGAGGTCTATTCATAAATCGGAGCCAAGAAGATTGGAGATTAATTTTTATTCATTATAAATACGTTCTTGATAGAGTAACCATGTAGAGTTTAGATAAAATATTGTGTTACTGTTTAAATTTAGCACTAATATCTTTAAATACGAATTGACATTAAACTTAACCTGCTTTTCCCCTCCTGTGATAAAAAAGTATTTCTAGGAGTGCATTTTCCTAAAAATCCATAACTCAGATCTACGAGTGTTGAGAAATGAGAAAGGATTATTACAACTGAGTGTTCCAGGCTCTAACCATTTAGGGAGCATAAGGAGTCCAACATTATATCTTCTTAATTATTAATAAAAAGAATAGGGCTGAAGCTGTTTATACACGTTGAGTTATAAGTTTTCTGACTTGCATCTATTGATAGTTAAAAAATGTTACAAATCGTTTTAGAGGAAATGAGACAATTGTTCTATATAGTTCAAAATACTAGGATTATAATAAGGAAAATAGAAGAGATGTAGTTTTGTTTTAGGGGATTATATGGTTCAAGATGTAGTCCGATTTTTAGTATATAGAGCAGAATCATTCTAAAAGCTGAATTACTTTTGCCTGAGGAAGGGTCGAATGAATTTGGATTATTTCTCTTAAAGCTCAATTGGTGCAATTGATCAATTGAGGCATACTGTTTTATATACAACAACTTCAAACTTACAGATGTAGGACCAATTATTAATCCTATTGATGCTTCCTTATAAATTAATTTTGGATAGTATTATTTTATGGGGCTGATAAACAATTACCATGTCATTTGCAAACAGAAAAATTGTTTGAGTTTTCAATTTGTGAGTTGATGGTTACAGTTTATTTCAATTTTTATTACAGCAGATGTAGTGTTAGTGATTAGTTTTCAAGCAATATAAATTTCTTAATAAAAAAAAAGGCAAATTCATAAGAAATGGTTAGTTAATCATCAGACAATTAACTATTATTTAATAGAATATAATGAATAGTTTTTTGTTTTGTTTTTTATTTTGAAAACTTTATTTCTTACATGAGCTTTGGAAGTAGTAAAGAATTTAAATTTGTTTTCCAAAATTCATTTTTAAATTGGTTGAATTTTCCTGCATAAGGCAAATAATTAAAAACATTGGAATTTTATTCTTCAAGATGATTAGATTTTCGATACAGCTACAAACAATATTCATGGAATTTATATTAAATATACTAATTAAAAATAACCTCTAAATCTCATCCATGAACTTTAATTCTAACAGTAAAACAATTTTTTTCTAATGATTCTCAGCTAATTTTATTTTATATGATTATCTTGATGAAAATATAAAAAACTTTAAATAATTAAATCATTTATACCTCTGCTGGTGGTTTGCCACCAAGTGAGATACATTCCAGCTCTATTTCCCTGTCTTCTGTGGTCAGAAGAGATTCCCCCTGGACTATCCTGGGAGGTTCTGGTGGTGTATATACAGTCAATTGAGCAAATCTTGACCTCACACCAGGTTCTCCATTTGGGCCTGGACCAACCTGACATTGATATTGCCCATCATCATCCAGCATTACTGGATAGATCTCTAAAGAGTAGTCTCCTAAAACATACACCAAAATTATTTCAAATTTTTTAAAAGATCCATTGGCTGAAACCAGAGACATATCTAAGGAAGCAAAGAAGGTTGTAGAAAATGTAGAACCAGTTGTAGAAAATGTTTATGGAATTAAATTGGACGAGAAAATTGTTTGAATAGAGATTAAATTAACAAATTCTCGAATAGTAACAAACTATTTGATAGAAATTATGTTTCGATCCTTATTTCAGGGCTTCATCAAGGCTGATTGATCAAACAAGATACAACGAAGACTATAAAAATGGAATAATTGGGCATACATTAAAAACAGTTATGACAAAAATAATATTTAAAAAAGTTATTTAGGAAAAAATATTAATCTCTACATATAAAATGCTTTGTCCCGAATGAATGAGGGATCAATGCACAGACTAAACCGCTGATCGTAGAGATCTGAAACTAGGAGGGTGTGTTCTTTGTATGACGTAGGCATCCGATAAGAAAGGATTTTCCGAAATTCTACTAAGGGGGCGAAAAGGGGGGGGGCAAAGTTTGTATGCTTGCTCACGTGTTCCTTACTCGCAAAATCTACATATTTTCGCTGAACAAAACA